>JAYESA010000018.1:95751123-96106123 GCA_036927795.1 Iris macrosiphon | reverse complement strand
ATACTAACTTCTTGTCTAAGTCTCTAGTCAACCAAATAGGGGATAGGCCTCTAAGTTCTACAGTTTGGGTAAACACTATCTTCTTATGAAAGCCTATAGTTGGTGTCATTCAATTACACTTCATTAATGGGTCAAAAGGACTATGTGATACTAGGTTATGAGGCATACTACCCAACTTACAATAATTTAACTAATAGTGTTATTGAACAATAGAGTGTATATACCTAATACCAGTCATCTTCCTCACCCCTATCAAGCACGAAAGAAAAGATAAGATTAACGTTGTGAAAGGATCAAGCAAGATGCACTACAAGCTAACAAATAAGAATGCAAAATAAAATCAATGGAGGTGATTAAATAAGTAGATGAGATCCTATATTCTAATCCTATGCGCAGGCTTGCTCGGTACAGTAATATAACCGAGACAATATGCTTTCGACCTTCATGGGCCACCACAAAAATATGTCACGCCCCAGTCCCAAAATATATAGGACTAGGAATACGTAAGCATGTCAGCCGTATGTATATGGCAACTCCAATATATGGAAATCATAACACATACGTATGTTGTATTATGAACAATAATTTACAAGTGGTATAGATTTATGTCATAAGTCACATGGCATAACTAGATCTCATCCACAGAATCAAATAACCAATCAACTATATAACTGAATCAAGTATAAAATGCTTGATAATAACAAGTAGTTGGGTGGAGACAAATCCACTACCAAACTAGAATATAAGAGAAACAAAATAAGTACATTTAATGAACAATGAGGCTCGAAGAGAAGACCTCCTCGAAAGAGAGAGAAGTAGCAAGTCCTTATCCGTGCTCCTACGAAGAGTCAAGATCGTCTACACCTGGAAAGGGACCAAGTCCTCAGAGGGACGCAACAAGATAAATAGAAGCATGCCAATTGAATACAATAAAACATGAATAATAGACAGAAAATATATAAGTACGCCGTACTAGACAATATATATGAAAATACATAGTGAGGACAACTTTTTAACGTATGGGCATGTGTAGGCTACTTTATCTATCTCACAACTCACACACACATCCATGAACATCATCAATCGACATACCGCGAGGGTAGCGACCATCGTGACACCATCAATCGACATACCATGAGGGTAGTAACTATTGCGACACAACTACCGTAGTGCGTGCTAGTTACTACGGTTTACCAGAGTGGGTAGCCCATACGCCTACTGACTGTCCTCCCCTCCCATGATACTATGTGTCAAGTGTGTGTCAACATATATAATATATAATTATGACTAAAAAGAAAATATATATATAAAATACATATAATGAATATATGAAAATATGACAAGCATGCAAAGTACTGTAAATAATTTGGCAAGGTATACTTGCCTGGCAAGAAAGCTGCGAAGTATAAGCGTCCAAACGCCAAGCGCAAGGGATCAGAACTATGGCATCAGAATGAATGTCTCCGGATGCTGAAATAAATATCACCAATATTCCCAAAATAAGCGAGATAGTCAGAAAAGTCTACCCTTTCGTCCAATTTGGACACAGGGGCAAAACGGTAATTTCGGATAAAAGCGGGGTCCACAAGTGGCCCACTTTGCATCAAAATGCGTGTCAGAGATAAAGGTCTCTAAATGAGAAACTATAGGTCAAAAAAATTCTAAATATCGATACGAACTCAATGGTATGTCCAATTTTGGATTCCGGTGAGCCGATCACAAATTTGCCATTCAAGTCAAACCATGGGGCCCGCGAATAGGCAGCTTGGTCAACTGTCTTAGAATTGCGTGAAACTTCGGTCACAGGACCAACGTGATACCACGAATCCAATGGCGTAAGTTTTGTCACATTCTGACTAGCGTACACAAAGTGGGATGGTGTTTTGCAAAAGTTGCGATATGGGAACTTTTTACGGATACGGGTTGATTCCGACGCGCATACACGTCCGAATCAACTTTCGCGTAAGCCCACATGTCAGAATATACCATACGCGCCTTTTGGTGTAATTGGTATGCGACGAGACGGTCCCGTTTGGAGGGACGCACTCCGTATCACAAAATTTTAAGTTTTTAAAGATCAAGTTTTTGGTCGTTTTGGAGGTCGAATAATTTAACAAATAAAACAAATTAATAAAAACTAAAATAACAGTTAAATTCTCGGTTAAATTAAGAAGAAAACCTTTCAATTAGATTTTGAATATATTAAACAGGTTGGTGGCAAATTAGGCATGAACATGGGAGTTTGGGTTGAAATTCTGGACTGTTTTTGGTCAGTTTTTTGGCCAACTTTCGGTCAATTTTTCGACCAATCCAGGGCACAAAAACTCGTCCCGCTTGAAGAAAATCCTAGATGGTTAGGTTGTGAACGTACACGGATAAACCGCTTGAGAAAAGGATCAGAGATGAGGGAGATATAATACCATAAAGATGGGGACTCTGGGGCTGCGCTGATGTTGCCATCTGCGCGAGGGCGGCTGATCGGCGGTGGTCGCCGGCGGCTATGGCGACAGCCAATGGAGTCGGTGGTCGGCGTTGAGGCAGCGATCGGCCGGAGGAGAAAGGAGATTAGGGTTAGGGTTAGGGTTTAGTTTGTGAATGTATATATATATATATATATATATATATATATATATATATATATATATAGGGAGAGAGTTGGGCCGCGGGGGGGGCGGGGGAGTCTGGGTTGCTGTGATGTGTGGGTGGAGGGATTAGGAATAGTTAGTTTAGGATTTAGGTTTTGTGAATAGGTTTTCTTTTCTTTTCTTTTCTTTTCTTTTTCTTTTTCTTTTTCTCTTTCTCTTTCTCTTTCTCTTTCTCTTTCTCTTTCTCTTTTTTCTTTTTCTTTTTCTTTTTCTTTTCCTTTTCCTTTTCCTTTTCCTTTTCCTTTTCCTTTTTATTTCTATTATCATTATTATTATTATTATTATTATTATTATTATTATTACTATTATTACTATTACTATTACTATTACTATTACTATTACTACTATTACTATTATTATTATTATTATTATTATTATTATTATTATTATTATTATTACTATATATTTATTCACATATATATTTACATATATAGATGATATTATATAAAAATTTAAAAAGAACATTTGCACACAGAATAAATTCTAGAAAATCTATCACCCTTTAACAAGACTCGAAAAAATAATAAAAATTATTTTATGGAATAATTCTAAATGAGTATTTATATAATTAAATTAATCAATAAAATTTATTTTCTAATTAACTATAAAAATACTTTAAAGAAATTTAATAAAAATTACTTTAAATAAAATTTAAAATTTTAGGCAGTTTACACTAGCAATGAACAGATATATGTGAATGCTAGAAATGAGTGAACTGGAAATAAAGAATAGAAATTCTAGCTAAGTGTTGTGAAATATCAACTTGCTATGTGATCGGTTTGGGACTAGATCATGCTTGTTATATATGATTGGCTATGATACATGTGAGGTCAGGCTAACTATCTGGTTAGCTATGATACGAGCAATAGTTAGGCTAATCATATATAACAGGCTATGAGGCATATAAATGGTCAGACTACACCCTACGTGATATGTGGGGTGAGCTATGATGCATGTAAAGTGGGATATGATCATATAATCTTGCTAATATTTCTCCGTCCCCAGCTAGCACAATGGATCCCAATCATGACTCCTCATGAAAGGTATCTATGATACTAGCTCGTGTATCCACAGTGTCAGAATCAAGCATACACTACAACTAAAATCATAGTAATAATCAACATAATAAAAACTATCAGAGAATGTACTCGCCTGATGTCCTGAGCAAGGTATGAGGATCGATGTCCAAGATGGAATCACAAGGACCTAATTATAAAAATATTAGTGTTAAAAGGTGTTGAAAAGATAAACATGTGTACTTAATTCTAGTTTAGGCATTTGGGTCATTTCTAGGTCACTTGGTCTCTTACTAGGCAAATCAATATATAACACTAATACCCATAGGTTAAATACTCTATGACTCATATCAATACATATGATACTTATCTCAATAACTTAACTTCTACCTCGCTCATTATCTTAATGCCCAACCATACCTCTCCTTAACTTAATCCTTAGTTATAGTTGATACCTTAGCCCAAAAACCCCTTTACCTTGCTAGTACCCCAGTACAAACTCCCTCATACACATGTGTACTTAACTGTGACCTACCCACCTACCTATATATGTCATGAACACACTTACTATCTATCTAATGTACTGGTATACTGACACAGAGATATCAGTTTACTGATACAACTTACTCAACACCCCTCCCTGTACTCATATACATTCAGACATCCACACATAAACAATCTTTCACACATACTCATGAGCTTACCCATACCCTTAACAACTATCACTCTTGCACCATAGTAATTTGTGTACATACAATAACATAGAAGAACTACTGCAATTGACTGCAATATTGCAATTCTATACTGCAGGAGGATATGCCTGAATGTACAAGTGTGCATTGTAGTACACTAACTGACCTTGATACAAGAGTATCAGTGTGTACAGTCCAACTCAACTCACTATGCTAACTGCTACCCGCTGCAGCTGTTATGAAGCTAAGCTTCATTACTGTTGTTGCTACCTGCACGAGTATCAGTGCACATCAGTTAAGTGCACTGATCAGTCCACACTAATACCTACATTACCTATACCCATCAGTGTACATCAGTTAACAAATTTATACTAAGGTATCAATTCCTTCACCTACAGTACCCCCTAGACAATACCAACATCAACACCAACAATAACCTCACTGACTGTGATTGTATCACAGTCCTAATAGACCAACACTTGAAATACCCTATCCTGATATTACTGCTAATACACCTCATGTTCACACTTACCTATTGCTTGCATTCAATGCATCAGTCGCTCTACATATAACCTGACCCTCCATCTACTACTGCACTTGATTAGAGAATCAGTGTACACTGATACTGCACTCGATTAGAGTATCAGTGCAGCTGGTACTGCACTCGATTAGCATTCTCCGTTGCATACTTCAGTGTGTGTGCTGCTGAAGGCATTATTGGGCTCTCCTCGTGCTGCACACTGAATTGCTCCTGCACCCTCTCTGTTTACTTGCTGCTAAACTGTCTGCTCAAGCTGATGCACATTGTTTGCAGGTTGTTGCACACTGTATACACAGTTCAGTTGCTGAACTGCATAGTGCAAAAACTTGATACTGGGTAGCATTTCACAGTTTCCTCTCTCTCTTGTTATTGTGCCCGAGCCTCCCACTGCAGTTGAACTGCTGAACTCCTAAACTGGTATCACCTAAACTCTACTGATCTCTCGACTGATACACTGAAGTATCAGTGCCACCCCCATTTGCATACTGTGCATACCCCAGTGAACCCGACTACTCACACACTGACACGCAGTAAACACACTAAAACTGAGGAACCTGACTCCCCAATGACAGTCCCACACTATTATATATACATATATATATATATATATATATATATCAATACATATACATACATATATATACACATTCATATATTTATTTATACATATCCAATACATCACATGAATAGGTATACTTCCTATTAAATATTTCAACAAGCACCTAGTGTGCACAATTCTAGGATACTCTTGATATATGTCACGCCCCAGTCCCAAAATACGTAGGACTAGGAATACGTAATATGCCCAGCCGTATGTATACGAACTCCAATATATGGAAACCATATATACACGTACGCTGTATATGAATATTTAATCCATCAATGGTAATATACTGTCACAACAAGTCTCACAGAATCTATATCTTATCTACAGCACAAATAGTCAGTAGGAATAAAAGCTGAAAAATAACTGGATATCCAAAATGAGTATCAAGTCTGATAGTCGGGTGGAAACAAATCCACTACAAAATGACTATACTGAATTTAGCAAAAAGATCACTAAACAGCGGTAATAAATCATAAATACTCCGAGGGTAAGACCTCCTCAGTTTGGTAAGTAGCGTCAGGTCCAGGACCGTACTCCTATGGGTACTCCTACTCGTCCAAATCTGGAAAGGGACCAGGTCCTCAGAGGAACGTAATAAGATACATAATAATATGCCAATAAGTACTGTAATATAAACATCCAATGGTTCGCCTAACCGTCTAAGTGAATGCAGTTTGAGAACAACTTTCCAACAAGTGGGCTATCTGGCTAAAAATATGGGATTGGCGTGACCCTCTCGGAGAATCAGGGGACTCAAAGCATGTCATCTTTTGAACGGCAGAGGCCGCCAGTAATATATAGTGGTCATCATCACCCGTTTCTCCGGTGGAGAATCCGGGCGTACAGGAGAAAAGTACAAAGGAGCCCAAACGCTTTACTTATTGTTCTTCCCTCCCCATGCTCTAAGCATGCTATATCCATGACACGATACAACCTCTAATAACTGCCGGGTCTACTAGCATACAAAGTTTCTATCAGCAGTCATCCCTAACGCACGGCTCTAACGTACAGGCGGCCAACCCAATACGTAGTCCAGGATCTATATGAGACTCACAACTCGTGTAAAACTGTGTCACGGCCAAAGAACCAAATAATGCTCCATAATACTGGGGTGGTCTCATAAACAAGGTCTAATGCAAATACATAAATAAAACAGAATTATGCATTATTTGGAATATAAATAATAGTACTATGGCAAGGTATACTTACCGGGCAAGTTCTGTATAGTGCAAATGTCCACAACAGTGTTTAAGCTTTGGTGTAAGAAGTGGAATTAGATTTTTAGGAGAGTTGTAATATATATAGGAGGAGAAAGGCGGTGGGGTGACTTAGTGATTAAGAAACTACTGCTGTTGTTGTTGCTTCCTCTCATTGGTTTAGGTTTCGGCTGGGGGTGTTTAGTAATAATAGTGTTAAGGAGTGGTGGAATGAGGAGCTTACACGTGTGGGAAAGCAAAATGAAATTGGGTTTTACTTCTGCTGCTGATATTTTCTTCTCCTAATGGTTATGGTTTGGGTTTTACGCGCGATGAAAGGAAGAGTTTACGTGTGGTAAAATAAGCGGTGGTTTTGATACTGCTGCTGCGTTTTATGCACGGAGGAGTATACGCGAGGTGGTAAGCGGTTTTGCTGTTGTCTGTTTTACGCGGGGTGAGTTGTTGCTGCTATTTCCTTAATTTACGCGCGGAGAAATATATGCGATGTGGTGAGTTGCTACTGACTAACTCTTTACTTTACGCGGGAAGGGTGGTTTAATGGTTTGCGGATTTTTGGTTTGATCTAATAGGATATTCTATTTTCTCTATTTAACTCATAACTAATAATAAATAAATTACATAATTAATAATATAGAATACGATTTTCAGAATTATGGTTCTTACATTCTACCCAACTTATAAAAATTTTGTCCTCGAAATTAAAACTAAGCCACGGTAGAAGTTAAGGATGGTATAGAACAAAGTTAAATTTATACCTTGATCAATGAATAGGTTTGAAAAACGTTGGCGCATGTCATCCTCGCGCTTCCAAGTAGATTCTCCTGGCGAACCATGCTTCCATGCTACGCGGACCAAAGGAATAGACTGATTTCTCAATACTTTCTCTCTATGATCAAGGATTCCCACGGGTTGCTCTTGATATGATAAGCTCGGCCCAATGGTGATTTCTGAATGGTCGAGAATATGACTTCTGCCTGCCACATATCCTGAGCTGTGATACATGGAATACGTCATGTACTCCCTCAAGTGAAGGGGGTAGCGCAAGTCGATATGCTACTTCTCTCACTCTCTCTAGCACGTCAAATGGTCCAATATATCTTGGACTCAACTTGCCGCACCCTCCGAATCGGATGGTGCCTCTGGTAGGTGATATCCTTAAGAAGACATGATCTCCTTCTTTAAACTCCAAGGGACGACGATGAAGGTCTGCCCATTATTTCTGCCTTTCTTGCGCTGCTCGCAAGTATCCTTGTATCTTTTTAACTGTCTCAACGGTGTTGACCACTAACTATGGTCCCAGAATCTGACGTTCTCCCATGTCACTCCAACACACAGGAGATCTACACTTCCTTCCATACAATGCTTCAAATGAAGCCATCTGGATGCTTGCCTGATAGCTATTGTTGTAAGAAAACTCTACAAGATGTAGGTGGTCCTCCCATGATCCTCCAAAGTCTAACATACAAGCCCTCAATATATCTTCTAATGTCTGAATAGTACGTTCTGACTGCCCATCTGTTTGTGGTTGGTAAGATGTACTAAACTTCAGACGAGTTCCAAGGTTTTCTTGCATGCTTCTCCAAAAATATGATGTAAAGTGTGAATCTCTGTCTGAAACAATGCTGACTGGTATGCCATAAAATCTTACGATCTGTCTCATATATAAGTCAGCCAAAGCTTCTGTAGATTGGCCAACTCTGAAAGGTAAGAAATGGGCTGACTTGGTGAGTCGGTCCACTATTACCCATACCGCATCTCTTCCACTGGGACTCTTGGGAAAACCCGTAACGAAATCCATAGTGATGTGTTCCCACTTCCACTCTGGAATCGGGAGTGGTTGTAATAATCCTGCTGTTCTCTGATGCTCCGCCTTTACTTGTTGACATATTAAACAATTTAGCTACAAAATAAGCTATCTCTCTTTTCATTCCATGCCACCAAAAATGCTGTCTTAAGTCACGATACATTTTGGTGCCCCCTAGGATGAATAGAATATATCGAACTATGTGCTTTTGTCATTAGCTCCTGTCGAATTTCCCCATTTGGAACATAAAGACGATCACCACATCGTAATATCCCATCATCATGGATGTGCAGTCTTGTCTGCTCCTCAGCCTCTATTCTTTCCTTTAATCTTCTAAATCTGGCGTATGTAGGCAATGTTGCCTTGATTCTCTCTACTAGTGATGATTGTACTTGTAAGTTGGCTAGTGTTCTGTCTGCTCCGGGTAATATCACTTCAATGCCAAGACATTGCAAGTCCTATGTTGTCAAGAAGTAAACTGTTGGCTTCCGGCTTAATGCGTCTGCTACAACGTTAGCCTTGCCTGGATGATAATGTAGCTCTATCTCAAAATCTTTCATCAACTCGAGCCATCGACGTTGCCTCATATTTAACTCCTTTTATGGAAAGACATACTTGAGACTTTTATGGTCTGTATATATTTCCACTCGTTCCCCATATAAGTAATATCTCAATAACTTTAGAGAAAATACAACGGCTGCAAGTTCCAAGTTATGAGTTGGATAATTCTTCTCATATAGTCGTAATTGCCTAGATGCATATGCAATCACCTTGCCATGCTGCATCAATATGCATCTCAAGCCTTTCCCTGATGCGTCACTGTAGATCACATAGCCTCCTGATCCTGATGGAATAGTTAGCACTGGTGCTGAAGTCAGTCGCTTCTTTAACTCCTCGAAAGCGGCTTGACACTCGTTGGTCCATATGAACTCTTAATCTTTACAAGTCAAACGAGTCATAGGTGTTGCTATCCATGAGAAGTTCTCCATGAACCATCGGTAATATCCCGTAAGTCCAAGGAAACTCCTCACCTCTACTGCTGATTTAGGAACGGGCCATGTCTTGACTGCCGAGATCTTTTCTGGATCAACAGAAATACCATCTTCTGTAACAACATGTCCAAAAAATGAAACTCTATTTAAGAAGAACTCATATTTACTGAGCTTTGCATATAGTTGCTCTCTTCTCAAGGTCTCTAGGATAATTCGTAGGTGCTTCTCGTGCTCCTCGTGGCTCTTTGAATAGACAAGTATATCATCTATGAAGACAACCACGAACTGGTCCAAATACTGATGGAAGACTCGATTCATTAAGTCCATAAAGATAGCTGGAGCATTGGTCAATCCAAATGGCATGACCAGAAACTCGTAGTGCCCATATCTTGTCCGGAATACAGTTTTCGGGATGTCCTCCTTCCGTACTTTCACCTGGTGATATCCCGATCTTAAATCTATCTTTGAGAACATCTTGGCTCCACTAAGTTGATCAAATAGGTCATCAATGTGTGGCAGCGGGTATTTATTCTTCACTGTCACTGCATTCAAGGCTCTATAGTCAACGCACATACGTACCGACCCATCCTTCTTTGGTACAAATAACACTGGGGCTCCCCAGGGTGATGCACTTGGTTGAATGAAACCTTTTTTTTCTAATTCTTTCAATTGTGTCTTTAGTTCATCCATCTTCTTCTTCGCCAGTTTATAAACATGTGATGCTATAGGTGCCGCTCCGGGTATTAATTTAATCGAAAATTCTACGTCTCTATCTGGGGGTAGTCCTGGTAATTCTTCTGAAAAGACGTCTGGAAATTCTGAAATAATAGGATTATAGACAACATCGTCCATTGCGAGCTGCATACCATCAAGGATTTCGGTGGATCCTCGTGCAAACTCAAGTTCAGGCTGGCCTGGTACCTTAAAAAGAATGCTTCCTCCAAAGCAATCGAAGAAAGCGTGGTACTTGCTTAGCCAGTCCATTCCAAGCACAATATCAAAAGTAGGCATAGGAAGGACTAAGAGTCGGGCATTCATTTCTCTGCCACGTATCACTATTGGACACGATCTATAAATTCTACTAATAGGTACAACTCCTCCCCCGGTAAGAATTCTAATACAACTAGGTAAAGGTGTAGAGGTAATGTTGTATTTGGCAATAAAACTAGATGATATGAATGAGTGGGTGACTCCCATATCAAACAATGTCGTAGCAGGAAAAGTAAAAGCAAGAGTGATACCTGCTATGACATCAATCTCCTGATTTATATCATCTACTTCCATTGCAAAAGCTTGTCCGTTCCTCTGTGGCTGTCCATGACTAGCTCTCAGGTACTGATCCTCCTGGGTAGGGAGTGGTGGTCCTCGCTGAAATTCCCCTATTGTTGGAGGTCGAGGTGCTCCTGGTCTCATCATTTGCTGAGCTGACTTGGGTGTTGGAAGTGCTAGTCTCTGTGCTGGTGGTAGAAGTGTCGATGCTTGTTGCATAAGACAGTCCTTCAATATATGTTATCCGGAACCACATCTCATACACTGTCCCAAGCGGACTCGACAGTCCCTTGAGATGTGCCCGCGTCTCCCACAATAATTACATTGGGGTTTCTCTGTGATCTGGTACGGTCCTGCTCTGTGTTGGTACTGTTATTGCTGAGCTGAAGGACGTCTAATAGGTCCTCCTTGTTGTGTTCTTGCCGGTCCTATTTGTGTCCTCAGTTGGCCTCCTTTTTCTCGGCTAATAGTTTCTTGCAATCTGGCTTCTGTCAGTAACTCGGCATAAGAGATTCGGGACTGTGAGCTGGTATAATGTTGGAGCTCCTTATTCAATCCACGATAAAATCTCTTAGCTTTGGCCAAGTTATCTGGTATCAAAGCAGCTCCATATTTACTAAGGCGACTAAACTCAGCATCATACTCGTCCACTGTTCGGTTTTCCTGCTCCAGGTGGAGAAACTGATCATATAATGCATCTCTGACGGTGTCCGGGAAGTACTTCCTTTCAAAGCACTCCAGGAACTGTTTCCAAGTCTGGTATGTACCCAACTGGCGCTCCATGGATTCCCACCAGTGATGATCATTACCATCTAGAAGCATCCTTACATCCGTCATCCACAGGTCTGCAGGTAGCTGTGATGCCTCTAATAACTTTTGAGTGTGAGTAATCCAGTTGGTAGTTTCTTCTGGGCTTTCAATGCCTTTGTATGGCCTTGGACCCATTTGTACAAAGTCTTTCACCGAACCAACTCTAGTTCGAGGTTCTAGAGCTAGTGCTTGAGCTGGAGTAGTAGTCTTTGCAGCCATTCTTTCAAGTGCTGCCATAAATTCTTGTCTCTGCTCGGCTGCTTGTTGTCTCTGTTCTTGTATCATCATCTGGAAAAATTGAAATAGTTGTGCCTGGCCATCCTGCGGTGTCGATGATACTAGAAGGTTCCCATTTGGTGGAACAGGAAAGTAAGATGGAACTAGATTGTGAATCTGTCCATCTGGTCCTGAAAGTCTAGGGTTCGTTGAGGTTTCTTCTTGAGTCAGATTATTGACTCCAGGGGTTGTGTCACTATCGACAACAGTACATCCCTTCTGCATATCCATCTCTCTGCAGGTGATGTACATCACGTTTAGAAGAAGTACAGGAATCAAACAAAGATGTAAAATTTGTCGGCGTAAAACATAGTCTCAGAAATATCTGCGTAAAGCAGAGAAGCGTAAGGTAAGGTTTTAGATTTGTCTGCATAAAAACAGAGACTCAAAGAAGTTAGCAAAATAGAGCATCAAAACTGTTCGCGTAAAATAGGGCTTCAGAACTGTCTGGGTAAAAGTCTGCGTAAAAGTTTTTGTGCGTAAAGTCTATCATACGTTGTAGCGTAAAGTTGTTCGAGGATCTTTTTGTTTTTCCTCGGACGAATTTGTCAGTCAAATCAGTGATCCTGACATCTGACAAAAGTACTGCACGATGATCGAGAGGACGGTTGTGATGATGATTTTGCACAGAGACCCAGGTCGTCGTTTAGTAATATATTTAATACAAAGTCATTTTTACGCTTCCAATGAGTAAGAAAAGTTAGGGCTTCTGCATACGCTATCTACAGTAATGAGTTTTACGCTCAAGATGAGACAAAATCAGACGCTAAGTCAAAAAGCTATTTCTGAATAGGGCTCGAGGCATATCTTTGCATTTAATGCACGAGATTTGGTTCTTAATTGGTTATGACTGAGAAAGCTAATGCTAAGACTGTGATAATACGCTCACTACGCCTAATCAAGCTATTTACGCTGGGTTCAGGAATCATTAGGTTTTACGCAGGGACAGTTACCTACGTGATTTGTATAACGTGTTATACGCAGATTAGAAAGACTAAGGGAACATGGTTTAGCAGTTATTATAACTGCAGCGTAAAGTAAACAATCTTCTGCATAGTTTGGTTTTTACGCCAACAGATTGGTTACTCTTTATAAATAGAGGTCACTAGCCTCAGCGTAAAGGGTTCCTGGCGTAAAACTTAAGGAAGAATGAGGTTTCAGTCAAGTATGGATGAGATCCTTATTCTCTATTCCTAAACACAGGCTTGTTTGGTACAGTTACGTAACCAAGACAATATATTTAGGACCTGCATGGGCCACCACCAAAAACATGTCACGCCCAGTCCTAAAATACGTAGGACTAGGAATACGTAATATGCCCAGCCGCATGTATACAAACTCTAATATATGAAAACCATATACACACGTATGCTGTATATGAATATTTAATGTCACGCCCCAGTCCCGCCCGGGCCGCCGCTCCGCCCTGCCCCGCCCCGTGTGGCCGAAAATACCAAACCGGGCACGAATCATCGTGCATCGGCGCGCCGGACGCGAATCACCGTGCCCGTTCCGCGGGTGCGAGGGAGGAAGGGAGATAAGCAAATGGCCCGTTCGAGCTTTCAGGGGACGTGATGCCGCACGGGCCTAGGGTTGCATCCGTGCAAGGCCAATCATTTAAGTTGATAGTTGGCTATCATCGCATCAATCAAGTAAGCAGCGGAAAGGGACTTGTTGCAATGCAATGCATTTAGCCAACTGAGTGTTCGGGACAATCGAGGCAACTTGGGTTTCCTTTAGCAAAGGCACACGTTCGTTCCATATATTATGCCCCCTTATACGATAGCATTCTCAGGGCAACAATCGAAACCAGGATTCCGGGACTTAGGGACTGTGGCACGCCTATCGCTCCCTCGGATGATCCAGTACCTGAAAGCAAGTAAACTGTTGGTGGTTCAACACTTTATACAAGTACTGGTGAGATAAAACAACTGAACAGAAACAAACATTCACTCAAACCAACACTAAGTAATCATGTTATAAAACATTACATTACTAGTGATCTTTCTAGTTTTACCTAGGTTCGTTTTATGCAGTTCTAGCAGAGTCAATTTACATTGTTTGGAAACATGGGCGTGACAAAAATATTTGCCCACGTTTGTGGGCAAATATTTCTATCATGCCCCGGTCCCGCCCGGGCCACCGCTCTGCCCTGTCCTGCCCCGTGTGGCCGAAAATACCGAATCGGGCACGAATCACCGTGCCTCGGTGCGCCGGACGCGAATCACCGCGCCCGTCCTGCGGGTGCGAGGGAGGAAGGGAGCTAAGCGAATGGCCCGTTCGAGCTTTCGGGGGACGTGATGGCGCACGGGTGTTGTAGTCAGTCGCTTCTTCAACTCTTCGAAGGCTGCTTGACACTTGTCAGTCCATATAAATTCTTGTTCCTTACAAGTCAAACGAGTCATAGGTGCCGCTATTCTTGAGAAGTTTTCCACGAACCGTCGGTAATATCCCGCAAGTCCAAGGAAACTCCTCACCTCTGCTGCTGATTTAGGAACAGGCCATGTCTCAACTGCTGAGATCTTCTCTGGATCAACAAAAATACCATCTCCTGTAACAACATGTCCAAGAAATGAAACTCTGTCCAAGAAGAACTCACATTTGCTGAGTTTAGCATATAACTGCTCTCTCCTCAAAGTCTCTAGAACAATCCGCAGGTGCTCCTCATGCTCCTCGTGGCTCTTCGAATAGACAAGTATATCATCTATGAAGATGACCACGAACTGGTCCAAGTACTGGTGGAAGACTCGATTCATCAAGTCCATGAAGATTGCTGAAGCATTGGTCAATCCAAATGGCATGACCAAAAACTCGTAGTGCCCATATCTTGTTCTGAATGCGGTCTTCGAAATATCCTGCTTCCGTACCTTCACTTGGTGATATCCCGATCTCAAATCTATCTTCGAGAATACCTTAGCTTTACTGAGTTGATCAAACAGGTCATCAATGCGTGGCAATAGATATTTGTTCTTCACTGTCACTGCATTCAAGGCTCTGTAGTCAATGCACATACGCACTGACCCATCCTTCTTGGGTACAAACAACACTGGTGCTCCCCAGGGTGATGCACTCTGTCGGATGAAACCTTTCTCCTCTAGCTCTTTTAACTGTGCCTTCAGCTCGTCCATCTCCTTCTTCGCCAGTCTGTAAACATGCGATGCTATAGGTGCTGCTCCGGGTGCTAGTTCAATTGAAAACTCTATGTCTCTGTCTGGGGGTAGTCCTGGCAAATCCTCTGGAAAGACGTCTAGAAATTCTGAAATAATAGGGTGATAGACAACATCGTCCATTGCGAGCTGCATACCATCAAGAATTTCTGTGGATCCTCGGGCAAACTCAAGTTCAGGCTGGCCTGGTACCTTAAAAAGAATGCTTCCTCCAAAGCAATCGAAGAAAGTATGGTACTTGCTTAGCCAGTCCATTCCAAGCATAATATCAAAAGATGGCATGGGAAGGACTAAGAGTTGGGCATTCATCTCTCTGCCACGTATCACTATAGGGCCCGATCTACAAACTCGACTAACTGGTACAACTCCTCCTCCGGTTAGAATTCTAACGCAACTAGATAATGGTGTAGAAGCAATGTTGTGTTTGGCAATAAAACTAGATGATATGAATGAGTGGGTGGCTCCCGTATCAAATAATGTCACAGCAGGAAAAGTAAAAGCAAGGGTAATACCTGCTATGACATCCACCTCATGATCCATGTCATCTACCTCCAATGCAAAAGCTCGCCCGTTCCCCTGCGGCTGTCCATGTTCGGTCCTCATATACTGCTCCTCCTGAGTGGGTAGCGGTGGTCCTCTCTGAAATCCTCCTGCTGCTGGGGGTCGAGGTGCTCCCGGTCCAGTCATCTGCTGAGCTGGCTTTGGTGCTGGAAGCGCTAATCTCTGAACTGGCGGTGGAAGTATCTGCTGCATGTGGCAGTCTTTCGCCATGTGCTGTCCAGAGCCACATCTCCTATACTGACCCAAGCGGGTCCGACAATCTCTCGAAACATGTCCAATCCTCCCACAATAATTATATTGGGGTTTCTTCGGAATCTGGTACGGTCCGGCTCTGTGTTGCTGATGCTGCTGTGCCAAGGGACGTCTGATAGGTCCCCCCTGTTGTGTCTTGGCTGGTCCCTGCTGTATCCTTGCTGATCCTTGTTGTGTCCTCAGCTGACCTCATTTTCCTCTGCTAATGGTTTTCTGAAATCTGGCCTCTGTCAGTAGTTCAGCGTAAGAGACTCGGGACTGCGAGCTTGTATAATGTTGTAGCTCCTGGGTCAGTCCTCGATGAAATCTCTTAGCCAAGTCATTTGGTATCAAAGCAGCGCCATATTTGCTGAGTCGACTAAACTCGGCATCATACTCGTCTACGGTTCGGTTCCCTTGCTCTAAGTGAAGAAACTGACCATACAAGGTGTCCCTGACAGTGTCCGGGACATACTTTCCCTCAAAGCATTCCAAGAACTGCTCCTAAGTCTGGTAAGTACCCAACTGGCGCTCCATGGATTCCCACCAGTGATGAGCATTACCATCTAGAAGCGTCCGTACACCCATCATCCATAGGTCCGTAGGTAACTGCGATGCCTCTAGTAGCTTCTACGTATGAGTGATCCAGTTGGTAGTCTCCTCCGGGCTCTCAGTGCCCTTGTACTGCCTTGGACCCATCTGAACAAAATCCTTTACTGATCCAACCCTAGCTCGAGGTACTAGAGCTAGTGCTTGGACTGGTACAGTAGCCTGTGCAGCCATCCTCTCCAGTGCTGCCAAAAATTCTTGCCTCTGCTCGGCTGCCTGCTGCCTCTGTTCCTGTATCATCATCTGAAAGAATTGGAACATCTGCGCTTGGCCATCTTGCGGTACTGGGACAGGTGGAAGGTTCCCAATAGGTGAAGCGGGAAGATCAGATGGAACTGGAGTGTGAGTCTGTCCATCTGGCCCCGGAAGCCTAGGAATCGTTGGGGTCCCTCCTTGAGTCTGACCATTGACTCCAGAAGTTGTGTCGCCATCGGCGGCAGTACATCCATTTTGCATATCCATCTCTCTGCAGTTGATGTACGAAACGATTAGAAAAAGTACAGGAATCAAACAGGATACAAGTATTAAATAGGAAGGATGAATTTCAGTCAAGCGTGGATGAGATCCTTATACTCTATTTCTATACGCAGGCTTGTTCGGTACAGTTACATAACCGAGACAATATATTCTCGACCTGCATGGGCCACCACTAAAACATGTCACGTCCCAGTCCCAAAATACGTAAGACTAGGAATACGTAACACGCCAGCCGTATGTATACGAACTCCAATATATGGAAACCATATACACACGTACGCTGTACATGAATATCCAATCCACTGTGGTAATATATGTCACAACAAGTCACACGCAGTTCTATATCTCATCCACAGCACAAATAATAGAATAATGGAAATCAATAACTGAATATCAAAGAAGCAGTCTCAAAATAGAAATCTCAAAGTGTGATAGTCGGGTGGAAACAAATCCACTGCAAATCGACTATAATAAACTACTAAAGAGAGAAGAGAATAAACTCTAATATAAGGATAAATGTCTCGAAAAGAATAGCAACTAAAATCTCTAAACAGCTGCAATGAATCACATATAATCAGAAGGTAAGATCGTCTCAGACTGATAGGTAGCGTCAGGTCCAGGTCCATACTCCTGCGGGTACTCCTGCTCATCTATATCTGGAAAGGGACCAGGTCCTCAGAGGGACGTAATAAGATACCAAAAGCACATGCCAATAAAGTACTGAAAATAAACATCCATTGGGGTCGCCTAACCGTCTAAGAGAATGCAGTTAAGAACACATTTCTCCACAAGTGAGCTATCTGGCTGAAAACTGGGATTTGGCATGGTTCTCTTTTGGAGATCCAGGGGCCCAAAGGCACGTCGTCTTTTGAACGACGAAGGCCCGCCAATGTACATAATATATATATGGGTCATCACCGCCCGTATCTCCAGTGGAGAATCCGGGTGCACAGGAGAAAAGTGCAAAGGAGCTCAAATGCGGTACTTGTTGTTCTCCCCACCCAATGCTCTAAGCATGTCATGTCCATGATACGATAAACCTCTAATAACTGCCAGGTCTACTAGCATGCAAAGTTTCTATTGGCAGTTATCCCTATCCGTCACACGACCTATACGTACCAGTGGCCAGCCGAGTACGCAAGTCCGTGTCCTACATGTGACTCACACTCGTGTAAGAATAGTGTCATGGCCAATGAAACATAAATGTCTCATGAAAATGGGGTAGTCTCATAAAGTATGTCTAATGCATATACATAAATAAAAACATAATACGACGACACCGTCGTTGCACCCAAGTTTCCTTGGACGCCCAGTTTATATAGCAGTTAAAATAAATAAACTAAATAAACAGAAAATAAACATGCATGCCTCATATAGAATGTAAATACAGTACAATGGCAAGGTACACTTGCCTGGCAAGAAATCTGTAAAGTGTACACGCCCAAATGTCAAGGACACGGAACCTGGAACTAAGGACTCCGAACAAACGTCTCCGGATGCTGAAATAAATATCACTAACGTTTCCAGAATGAGCAAAATAGCTAAAAAGCACATCCCTTTCGTCCAATTTGGACACAGGGGCAAAACGGTAATTTCGAGCAAAATTGGGGTCCACTTGTGGCCCACTTTGCACCGAAAAGCGTGCCGAGGGTAACAGTCTCTAAATGGGACAAACTATAGGTCAAACAACTCTAGATGTCAATACAAACCCAACGATATGTCCAAATGTGGATTCCGATGAGCCAAACACAATTTTGTCCAAAAAGTCAACTGTGGGGCCCGCCAATTGGCGATTTGGTCAACCGTCTCAGAATTGCATGAAAATTGGGTCACAGGACCAGCGTGTTACCACGAGTCCAGTGGCACAAGTTTCGTCGCAATCTGATAAGCGTGCACAAAATACGCGCGAGTTCCACAAAAGTTGCGATACGGGGTGTGTCCGCGGATACGGCCTGATTTCGGCGCGCACACGCGTCCGAATCAGTCCCCATGAATTTTTATGTGTCCGGTTACGCTGTGTGCACCGTTCGGTACACTTGGTACACGGCAGGGCGGTCCCGTTTGACGGGGCGTGCTCCGTTTTCCAACTTTTGGAAATCTGGAAAAAGTGGGTTCGCATAGTTTTGTGACAAATTTAATTATATCCACAATAGCTAATAATCTAGGGTTATTTAACAGAAAATAAACTAGGTCAAGTGTTCTACACATATCAAAAAGAATCACCGAATTCGGATCTCTGTGGTGGGAGATACGAACTCGGCAATATGGATGGTCACCGCAGTTTTCTGCGATCTCAGAATTGGTCTGCTCGCGCCAACTTGGACGTTATTTTTCGCCTAGGGGTACACATTTTTCGAGGTCGGCTATTATACAAATATGGAAGAGGGTTAAGGGGTGAGCATACCGGTGAAGACGGAACGACTTTTGGTTGAGCTAGTCGACAGAAAATAACTCCGGAGCGAAGGTGTCTTGCGTGGGAATTTGTAGTGCGCGAGGTCGGAGTCGTCGGGATGGTTTGGACGGCTTGGCGGGGTTCTCTGGCTGCGGTGACGGCTCTAGATGAGAAGAGAGGGTCTGGATATTTTAGGTTAGAATTTTTGAAATATATATATATATATATATATATATATATATATATATATATATATATATATATATATATATATATATATATATATATATAATAGGGAGAGAGAAAGGGATGGAGGCGTCCGCGGAAAAAAAGAAAAGGGAAGAGGCTGCTTCTAGCGGGGGGGGAAGGGAATTGAGTTTGCTAGGTGCTGTGCCTTTTAGTAGTTAGTTGTTGCTAACATTTGCTTACTAGCGGCTGCTTACATGGCTTTGCTAGCAATTGCTAGCAAGTGCTAGCAAGTTGAATTTTTTTTTTTTTTGTTAAGAATAGTTTGCTAGTAGTATGTTATTACTTTATTAATTATTATTATATTATTATTATTTTTCTTTTCTTTTCCTTTCTTTTCTTCTTCTTAAATATATACCTACATATATATATTTGTATATATATACATATATATATATTCATAAGAAATTTATAGATTAGGGTAATGCACACCGTTAGGCTAGCATCTGCTCAAGGGGTCTCCTACATGGAATAAATTCCGAAAAATTCCTAATGGTCCCATAAGTCCTCTAAGTGCCCGAACACCTAAAATAAAAATTATTAAATATCTATTTCTCCTATTTAGCCTCTAATTACTACAATTTAATTAATAATTAATAAATAAAGGGTATATACGATTTTCTAGGAAGGGGGTTTTACATATGGAACGCTCTATTGTAATACCATATCGACTCAGAGTCATAGCAACGGTTTTGGGCCAGAGAATCGATTCCTCTCTGATACCATTCTGTCATGCCCCGGTCCCGCTCGGGCCGCCGCTCCGCCTTGCCCCGCCCCGTGTGGCCAGAAATATCGAACCGGGCACGAATCACCGTGCCTCGGCGCGCCGGACGCGAATCACCGCGCCCGTCCGAAGGGTACGAGGGAGGAAGGGAGCTAAGCGAATGGCCCGTTCGAGCTTTCGGGGGACGTGATGCCGCACGGGCCTGAGGTTGCGTCCGTGCAAGGCCAATCGTTTAAGTTGATAGTTGGCTATCATCGCATCAATCGAGTAAGCAGCGGAAAGGGACTTGTTGCAATGCAATGCATTTAGCCAACTGAGTGTTCGAGACAATCGAGGCAACTTGGGTTTCCTTTAGCAAAGGCACACGTTCGTTTCATACATTATGCCCCCTTATACGATAACATTCTCGGGGCAACAATCGAAACCAGGATTCCGGGTCTTAGGGACTGTGGCACGCCTATCGCTCCCTCGGACGATCCAGTACCTGCAAGCAAGTAAACTGTTGGTGGGTCAGCACTTTATACAAGTACTGGTGAGATAAAACAACTGAACAGAAACAAACATTCACTCAAACCAACACTAAGTAATCATGTTATAAAATATTACATTACTAGTGATCTTTCTAGTTTTACCTAGGTTCGTTTCATGCAGTTCTAGCAGAGTCAATTTACATTGTTTGGAAACATGTTATCACCACCCCATTTCCAGAGCCGGGTATTTTTTTTAATTTAGTTAAATGTGTATTATTTAT
Source organism: Iris macrosiphon (assembly GCA_036927795.1). Lineage (NCBI taxonomy): Eukaryota > Viridiplantae > Streptophyta > Magnoliopsida > Asparagales > Iridaceae > Iris > Iris macrosiphon. Next base: position 96,085,096 of record JAYESA010000018.1, on the reverse strand, counting down.
AATTAATTGTATTTATATTTAATTAATGATTGTATTATTTTTTAATTGATTGTTTTAGGATTTTGGCTAGCCTGGACCCATGTCAGACCCTAGTGGACCCATGTTCGACCCAGCCCACACCCCTGTGAGACCTATTTTTGGGTTTTAGAATATTTATTATATTTTTAGTGGGTTAGTTGGAGAGATTTGGAGTTAGTTTGAGTGCTTTTGGAACCCGAAACCCAAGTTAGGAGAGGGCATTTTGGGTATTTTGAAATTAGTGTAACCCTTTAATTAGGTGTGGCCGGCCTATTCCCAGATTTGGAACCCGACCACAGTAGCCATTCTCTTCTTCTTCACTTCTTCTTCTTCTTCTTCTTCTTCTTCTTCTTCTCCATTCTCCATTTCTTCTTATTTTCTTCTTCCCACTTCAAGTAAGCACCCTATTTCCCTCCTTTCTTCTCCTATTCTTCATGGTTGCTAACCCTAACCCTATATTCTTCCCTAACCTAGGTGGGTAGAGCTTAGATTTGGTATTGGAGCTAGATTTGGGAGCTTGGAAGCTTGGTTTGGTGGATTTGGAGCATTTTGGAGACTTTGGCTTGGGATTCCAACTCCCAAGAGGTAAACCCTAATTTTCTCCCTTGTAATTACTTTTATGTAGTGTAATTAATAGTTTAGAACCTTTCTAGACCCTTAAGCTACCCGTGGGAGAAAGTTGAAACTAGTTTGGTAGTGTTTGGAGACTTTAACACTAGGTTTTGTGTCAATTTCGGATGAAATCAGAAATTTGGCCCAATTTTGGGTGATGTTCTAGGTTAGACGGACCTAGGTAGACGTTGTCGGGTGTCTTGAGGGTGAGTGTGTGTCTCCGTTCGGACACGGTAAGCCGTGTCGCGGAGAAACGGGCGTTTTGGGCGAATTTGGGGTTTTTGTCGTCGCCGATTCTAAGTGCGTGCGCGTTTTTGCCACGGACCTAGAATCGATGCGGTAGAATTTTTTCTAGGATCTAGACATCGTTTAGGACCCGTGGGTAAATTTTGGGCCGATTCCGAGTTGGTTTGGTGTGCGTTTCAGGAGATTTTTCGAACCGCACACCGCGTGTTCGTCAAAATAATCGAACGGCCATTTCGGCGTGGTTTTCTAGTTTCGGGCTTGTGCGTGCGTTGGGTTAGCATCGGAGAGTGTGTGATAGAATTCTCGGGCTATATTTTATATATTTATAGGTGTTTGTGCGTGTCGGGGTCGTTGGACGCGCGTTGGTGGGGCGTTGTGAGCGTTGTGCGTTGTGGTGTGTTGTGTTTATATATATATATATATATATATATATATATATATATATATATATATATATATATATATATGTGTGTGTGTGTATATATATATATTTGTGTGTGTGTTTTTATATATATATATTTATATATGTATGTGTGTTTTTATGTATGTGTGAGTGTGTTAGTGAGTGCTTGTGTGAGTGTGGGTTGGTGCTAGTGTATGTGTGTAGGTGAGTGTGTGTGTGAGTGTGAGTGAGTGTTTAGATATATATATGTATATGAGTTTGTGTTTGTGTGCATATGTATATATATATATATATATATATATATATATATATATATATATATATATATATATATATATATACTCATACACACACACACACACACACATATATATATATATATATATATATATATATATATATATATATATATATATATGTGTGTGTGTGTGTGTGTGTGTATGAGTATATATATATATATATATATATATATATATGTGGTTATGTATTAGTGAGTATGTGTGTTAGTGTGTGTGAGAGTGTGTGTGTGAGGGTGTGTGAGAGTGAGTGTGTGTGAGTGAGGATATATATATATATATGTGTGTGTGTGTGTGTGTGTGTGTGTGTGTGTGTGTGTGTGTGTGTGTATGTATATATATATTAGTGTGTATATATATAGATATATGTGTGTTTATATATATATATATATATATATATATATATATATATATATATATATATATATATATATATATATATATATATATATATATAGATAGATAGATACGTGTCTATATATGTATTAGTGTGTGTGTGCTTGTATATGTGTGTGTGTATTTATATGTTAGTGTTTGTGTGTGTATATATATATTAGTGTGTGTATGTGTGTAGATATATAAATATATAGAGTGTGTGTGTATATATATGGTTGTATATATATATATATATATATATATATATATATATATATATATATATATATATATATATATATATATAGATATATGTATATATAGGTGTGTCTGTATGTGGTTGTGTGTGTGTGTGAGAGTGAGAAGGGGGGGCAGAACCTGAACAACAACAGCAGCAGCTGCTGTGGGGCAGCAGCCACCACAGCAGCAGCTAGGCAGCAGCATGAGCAGCAAAGGCACAGCAGCAGTAGCAGCATAGGCAAGCAGCAGTAGCAATTTTATGAAGAGCTAGCAGCAGCAGCAAATGCGAGGGAGAGAGAGAGGTATATATATATATACATATATATATAGATAGATTGATACATAGTTAGATAGATAAATGGATAGATAGATAGATAGATAGATAGATAGATAGATAGATAGATGCCTAGATAGATAGATAAATATATAGGTAGATAAATAGTTGGATAGTTAGATAGGTTGATAGATAGCTAGATATCATATAGATAGATAGCTAGATTAAATAGATAGATACATAGGTATAGATATAAATAGATAGGTAGATAGTTAGATAAATGGATGGATAGCTAGCTAGATAGATAGATTGATAGGTAAATAAATACTAGATATAGATAACTAGTTAGATAGAATTTTAGTTAGATATATAGATAAGTATAAGATAGATAGATAGATAGATAGATAGATAGATAGATAGATAGATAGATAGATAGATATAGAAAGGTAAATAGATAAATAGATACATAGATAGTCGATAAATAGATCTATAGATAGCTAGATAGATAGATGGATAGATTTAGATAGATGGTTAGATATATATATATATATATATATCTATAGGTATATATATATATAAATACATATAGCTAGATATATATTATAGCTAGATATATATATGTATAGGTAAGGTAAGATATATAAGGTATGTGAATGTGTGTGTATGTGAGATATATATGTAGATACCTAGGTATATGCCTATATGTATTAGATATCTATATTTTAGCCTAGATTATAGCTAGATATATATGTTTTTGCATAGTTAGTTAGCTAGAGGGGTAGTAGGGTTAAGTTTAGAGAGGTATCTCAATACCTTGAGATACCAAGGTATCTCAATACCTTAAGATATCCAAGGTATTGAGTTTTGAGCGGGGTTTTTGAGCAATAGCCTAGGAATAGTATTGGAGTGATTTTTATATGCTTATGTGTATATATTTACGCGTGCTAGCATAGGTTTTAGCGGGTATAGGCGGGGTGCGTGGCCTAGGGCGAGGTATCGGATACCGAGGGTATCCCGGTATCTTAAGGAGGCGAGTTTGAGAGTTTTCTAGCTTAATGAGCTCGGTTTGACCTAAAATTTCAGGAGCACCCTAGTTTAACCTAGAATTGACCGTAGTTGACTCGGTTGACCGCTAAAGTCAACTGTTGACATAGTTTTGACCCAGAGTTGACTTTTTGGACCCCGGTTGACTTTTTGACCCGAATTTTACCGGTTTGACCCGTTTGACCTAGAACGACCCTAGAAGCCTATTTTTAGTTATTTTATATCTGTTTAACTCATTCGAACCCTGTTTAACCTTGCTTTTCGCATAGGTCCTTGCGACACCAGTTTGGATCGCCAGTTGCTCAGGACGTCAGGCGAGTACATTCTCTGATAGTTTTCATTATCTGATGATTATTATGATTCAGCTTCTAGTATAATATCATCTGATTTTTCTGGCACAACACGGGACATGGACTGGTATTTCTGGATTTATTTACTTGCGACACGTACATTTCATGTTTCTGGCCTCTATTCTGGAATCACTACTGGAATCACCTACATGCATCACTACAGGCATCACTCATGTTTCAGGCTGGACTCATCTTGATTTACGTGTCGGGTCTTGGATCCACTTGTATTAGTCGGGCGGGGAAATACTCGAGAAGACATGTAAATATTTCCATCTGGAATAATCAGGAATCACTCCCTCTGGTCTAATCTGGAATGATAGCAGCCGCACACCCAGTGCGCGGTGAGCCGTACTTACCTCTAGCCGTTTATATGTCGAAACAAGTATTTCAAAGACACCGAGTTCATTCTTTATAGTCTGGACTCACTTGCATTCTTGTTGGTCTTACTTATATATTTCTGGACTTGACTCACTACATGTTTTTCATGCTGGACTCACTATACGTTCATGTGCACGGACTTGATCTTAGCTTAGATTTCCTGTATCTTGTAGTTATTACTATCTTGCTCTGATATCCATGCATCCTTATCTTTATGCACCAGTGATTTATATATTTCTTGTTTCATACTTGCTTCATTCTTCTTGCTACTTGCTATAACTGTTTTATAGTTTTTATCATTTAAATGGAACTGCTGTTAGAGATGTACTTGCTCCAGTCCTGACTGGATATATTTTTTAGAGTATCCGGAGGAGTGGTGTCCGACGTTTTATGGACCTGAGCCTGTCGATGGTGCAAACAGGGACCCTCTAGTTTAGGGGTAATTTTCGGGTTGGTAGCCGAGATCACTAGGACCTTGTTGTTGTTTTATTAGTTTTTAGCGCCGGATTTGTCTCCGGTTTTGGACTGAGACCTTGTATTTTGGATGATTTGGATGATGTATTATTATTATTGATGTTGTGGTTGTTGTAGTAGTTGTTGTTGGTTAGACTTTGGAGTTGTTAGTCTTCTTTGTTATCTTATCGTGCTTAGATTCGTGATTGAGTACTTGAGATTATCATTATGATATTGCTCCTCCGTTTGGAGTTGAGATCTTGACAGGTTTATATATTGATTGCGTGAGATTGTTATCTAGATAGTTGACCTAGCTCGTTCTACCGCCGATGCTGTGGCGTAGGCTGGACGTACCCACGACTCATGCCCGATTTTCCGGATGCGGGTCGTGACACATGTTTGAAAACAGAGTTTCATATTGAATAAGCGATAGTGAACACGTTCAGGCACAGTATGGTTCTCTCGAAGTATAGACGATAGTGAACATGTTCATGCATTCTAAGCAAGCGATTCAGGATTCTCGTTAAGCAGATATTATTCAAAGACAAGCTAGGTGAGTTCGTTCATTAACATGCAAGGCAGGTTCTATCATTCTCTTATGAAAACATTGCAAGCAAAAATTCAGGTTATTATTAAGGCGTGCAAGAATCAGAGAACGAAGTTCTGTCCACTCACCTTTTACATAACACCGACGCGGAGCGGGGCGTTACATTTAATCCATCAGTGGTAATATACTTTCACAACAAGTCTCACAGAATCTATATCTCATCCACAGCACAAAAAGTCAGTAGGAATAAAAGCTGAAAAATAACTGAATATCCAAAATGAGTATCAAGTCTGATAGTCGGGTGGAAACAAATCCACTACAAAACGACTATACTGAATTTAGCAAAAAGATCACTAAACAGCGGTAATAAAATCACAGATACTCCGAGGGTAAGACCTCCTCAGTCTGGTAAGTAGCGACAGGTCCAGGACCGTACTCCTGTGGGTACTCCTACTCGTCCAAATCTGGAAAGGGACCAGGTCCTCAGAGGGACGTAACAAGATACATAATAACATGCCAATAAGTACTGTAATATAAACATCCAATGGTTCGCCTAACCGTCTAAGTGAATGCAGTTTGAGAATAACTTTCCAACAAGTGGGCTATCTGGCTAAAAATATGGGATTGGCGTGACCCTCTCAGAGATCAGGGGCCTCAAAGCATGTTGTCTTTTGAACGGCAGAGGCCGCTAGTAATATATAGTGGTCATCATCACCCGTTTCTCCGGTGGAGAATCCGGGCGTACAGGAGAAAAGTGCAAATGAGCCAAAACGTTTACTTATTGTTCTTCCCTCCCCATGCTCTAAGCATGCCATATCCATGACACGATATAACCTCTAATAACTACCGGGTCTACTAGCATATAAAGTTTCTATCAGCAGTCATCCCTAACGCACGACTCTGACGTACAGGCGACCAACCCAATACGTAGTCCGGGATCTATATGAGACTCACAACTCGTGTAAAACTGTGTCACGGCCAAAGAACCAAATAATGCTCCATAATACTGGAGTGGTCTCATAAACAAGGTCTAATGCAAATACATAAATAAAACAGAATTATGCATCATTTGGAATGTAAATAATAGTACTATGACAAGGTATACTTGCCGGGCAAGTTCTGTATAGTGCAAAATGTCCACATCAGTGTTTAAGCTTTGGTGTAAGAAGTGGAATTAGATTTTTAGGAGAGTTGTAATATATATAGGAGGAGAAAGGCGGTGGGGTGACTTAGTGATTAAGAAACTACTGCTGTTGCTGTTGCTTTCTCTCATTGGTTTAGGTTTCGGCTGGGGGTGTTTAGTAATAATAGTGTTAAGGAGTGGTGGAATGAGGAGCTTACACGTGTGGAAAAGCAAAGCGAAATTGGGTTTTGCTTCTGCTGCTGATATTATCTTCTCCTAATGTTTATGGTTTGGGTTTTAGCGCAGTGAAAGGAAGAGTTTACGCGTGGTAAAATAAGCGGTAGTTTTGATACTGCTGCTGCATTTTACGCGCGGAGGAGTATACGCGAGGTGGTGAGCGGTTTTGCTGTTGTCTGTTTTACGCGGGGTGAGCTGCTGCTGCTATTTCCTTAATTTACGCGCGGAGAAATATATGCGATGTGGTGAGCTGCTACTGATTAACTCTTTACTTTACGCGGGAAGGGTGGTTTAATGGTTTGCGGGTTTTGGGTTTGATCCAATAGGATATTCTATTTTCTCCATTTAACTCATAACTAATAATAAATAAATTACATAATTAATAATATAGAATACGATTTTCAGAATTAGGGTTCTTACAATATACTACAAATCTTCATGTATAAACCCCAAATATACCACTAAACATCTATATATACCATATAAATATACATATATACATATATATATAATTAGGGTTATAAAAACTAGGGAAAATGCATCATTGGAACACAAAAACCTCCAAATATACATATGACACCATAGAGAATCATCATGAAACCAATAGAGGCTCATGCTCTCCCTAATAGTCATTCCTAAACCAAAGGGTGGACTCCTTATGGCCAAACAAATGATAAAAACAGAAATTAAAAGAGGGTTTCCAGATTTTCACCTATTGGGAGATGGATTTCCAATGTACCTTCTTCTTCTCCAAGACTCCTTGTGCGCAAGCTTCTAGGCCTCTCTTGATGAGGAAAAAAAATGAGAGATTTGAGGTTTAAAAATCTGAAATTTGTTTGAGGGAAAGAAGGATTTTTGGGGAGCTATTTTTAGGATTTTTTCAAGAGTGATGAAATGACATTGAGGGAGGCTCCCTCTATACTTATAGGGCCGACCACTTGCTAGGGTTAGGGTTTGGTGAATGCACAATGACTCATTTGCCCTCAATGGCTTGTCATGAAGAGTTATTTAATGAGGGGTTTAGTCCTAAGTGAGAGATTTCACTAGATTCTAATTAATAGCATAGGGATTAGTCTAGTGGGTTAAATGTCTAGTCTAATGCAAGGTCCATGGTCACATCAAGTCTAGTCCACTAACCCATGTCATTAATGAATATAATATATTTTACATATCATCAACTATCAACATAATATATATAAATATTGTAAATGACCAAAAAGTCCCTACTCTAGAAATATGGTAGTGACACCTAGGTACATTTCTTTGGATCATGGGCCTTTGTCCTTGATATTGTGTTGTAGGTCTCATTAAAGATGATTGTGGACATTGATTAACATGATGGTATTTGGTAATCCACACCTAAGACACCATTTATTGAATTTTCTATATTTATTCTTTGAGTTGCCCTGACTCTTGCAAAATTTATAACTAACTAGCCGCTTCACTTATTCCATTTGTGGACGTTTGGGTTGTCCTTAGTACTCATTCCTTGAGTAAGATGAACCAGTATCAAAAAATTTCTTTTGACCTCTGGTCTTCAATAATTCTCTATCCTTCAATATTCTTTCTTAATCTCGGACTGCTTCAGTAATTTCGGAGTATGTCTGACACATATACAGTGCTCTTTGCTCTTAAGTTTACATTCCAATCATTCTCTAAATTTGAATACCTTGGCTTTCTCAATAGCCACGATGTAAGGAGCAAATCTATTTAGTCTAGTGAATTCAGCTGCGTATTTATTCACAATATATTTCTCCTATTTCAAGTGGATAAACCTTCGCTCTAAATCCATTTGTGCTGATTTTGGAAAAAATCTGTCTTCAAACTTATTCTTAAATTCTTCCCAAGATACTACTCTGTCTGATTCTTCTTACTGCTCTGCACTCCACCAGTTTTCAACCACATCTTCCAATTTAATTCGAACTATTGCTATCATGTCTTTTGGAGCAATTTTTGTACCCTTCAATAATCTTTCAGTTGTCCTCATCCATTGTCCCGCTTCTAAAGGACACTTAATTCCATAAAATTTTTTAGGGTTAAGTTTTCTGAAATCTACAATGGTTCCACTCTTCTGATTAGTAGGTGTTCTAAGTTGCTCTAATATTATTGTTCATGTTGCTTGTGATACACTAACATGATGATTATTCAATTTCCAAAAGTTGTTGAAATATTGGTAGCACGACTAAAGTGTTTGTCTCTGACTGATGATTAAGAAGGGACTGAGAATTATTGAAATTGCCATTTTTTTTGGATAAACAAGAGAGATTTTTTTTAATAAACTAACTCAATATGAGATGATGTCACTATTTTTGCCAGAAGAAAAATAATTGACAAAAGAATAATAAATCGAACAGTCATATAGAAACAAAAGACGAAACATAAGAAAATGATACACATATGTAGCTGGATACAGAAATCCCAAAAGCCCAAAAAGACAAAAAAAAAGATACATATATTTATAATAACCATACTATACCATTATATATATAAGCTTACCGTATAGTCCCTGATCTAAATCCTAATCCTCCTCATACTATTCCCGATGATGTTGTCTCAGGTACATAGTCCTCTATTCGGGTAGTGTTCCATCATATCTCCTAACGTATGGGTTAATCCTCATACTACTATACTCTGATGACTTGATAATATTATTCAATACTTATATTCCAAGATCCATATTATACTATTCCTAAGACAATAGATCTTAAACCCTATTAATTTTTTTAGTGTTCTTGGCATCTGTCTATTATGTTTAGGGCTAATTAGTCTTTAGACCATAAATTTTATATCAATTTAGAGTTTGAACTATAACATGTCCAATTGGAAAGTTTGGATCTTAAAATTTTATTTTTGGTTTTATTTTTTCTATTATATTCTTATTTTCACCATGGATTGGTTGTTGTACGTGTGTTCATAGTGAAGATAAAATGAAAAAAAATATTTAGGATTAAAATTTTTTAATTGGATATATTAGGACTTAAATTCTAAGCTGAAATAAAATCCAGCGTCCGATGCTAATTAGCCCTTATGTTTATCTTGAAGCGGATTTAATCAAAAGAGATTTCCGCTGCTTTTCGGGCCGCCATATAGCCACCAGAATTGACCAAAGTAGAAGCAAATGGTATTTTACGCAGAGTCCATTTTTGTTCACACACCAATACCATGGTGTTTGTTCACCCTCCAATCTGGAGGAGCCATGTGGCAAATCTTGAGTGAAAACCATTTTGGGAGTGCACAAAACCACTCCCAAAGTGGTTTTAGTTGCCACATGGCTCCTCCCGATTGGTGGGTGAACAAACACCATGGTATTGGTTTGTGAACAAAAATGGACTCATTTTACGCATAATAGTGTAGCCCGCTCCGATCCCGACAGTTCCAAATCCAAACTTCAGTCCGTGTACTTTTGGTAATCATTCGGCCGAGAACCCTGTGAGTACCATACCCGGTCCAAACCTAAGTAGTGAGGAAAAATCCTCTACCCCACCTGTCAAATCGACGGTCTATCCCTTCTCTTTCCCTCTCCTCTCTCTCCCTTTATACAGAGAAATGGGCTTCTCCTGAATCTCATCATCAATGGTCGCCGCCGCTTCTCCCCCGGCAAATGCAATATCTGGAGAGTCGATCTCCGGCATCTCCCCCATCCGACGGCCGAGAGGCACGGACTGTCTGAATCTAGGGTTTCGCCGGACGGAGGGGAGGTGGCCCGTCGTTGCTTGCTTCAGGGATCCGGCGGGAATGTTGAGAGGGAAGAAGAGCAAGAAGGTTGAGGGAGAGTCCGTCCGCGGCGGAGAGGACCTCTGGGCTTCGGCTTCTTCGGCAGCGCAGCAGAGGGGTCTTCCCGAGCATTTGGTCATCATGGTCAATGGATTGGTCGGAAGGTGATTTCTCTTGATTATGCATTTATTTCGTTCTTGAATTTCCTAGGGTTTGCTGCAGATTCACTTCAGTTGGTGTGCCAAAAACTCAAATTATCCTTCTTTTGGATTGGATTTTCCAAATCAGTGGACAATCTTGTTATTATTTCACCTTGAAAATTGTCAATTGTATTTAGTAGTTGGGGTACTTATTAATGTCCCAATTCCTAATGTCGCATATCACATGGAAATTCTGCTTGATTAGACACCCGGATTAGTTAGGTTATTAATTGGCTTGAAAGACCGAGCACTGTTTAGGTCCGTGTATAATAGTGATAGGCCCTAGCATCCAATCAAAAAGTTGTTTTGATCGCATATATCGTTTCATGTGTAGGAACTAATTCGCGTAATTTCATATTTATCGTGCTTTCTCGCTGTTAGAGCTAGTGATTGTCTCATCTGTATCTGAGTTTGTCTATAATTTCCCATAGACCATTATTTCTACACGGTATCAGAGCAACGAACCTAATCCTTCTTTCTCTTCTCTTTTTCCACAGAAGCACCCACTGTTCCAGATAGCGGTTGTATTGGCCATTACAAGGGGGACCGATACGATATGGCTGGTCAATATGGAAACAAAACTAGTCAGGACCCATATCAGTGTTATCCAGGCCAAATACAACACTAACACAGTAGATAAATAAGGTTATATGTACCGAGAAGAGAATAAATTTAGGGTTCATTCATGGAAGGTCGGATTTCATTTCAATTCAATTATGTACCGTAATAAGTTGTGCACTACATGCTTATATAGGCTCCTAACTCGGGTCTCACGATATACTAAAATAAAATACAACTAACCATAAGCTAACAAATCAAATCTAAACAAATAATTGAACCAAAAATGAAACCTAAAACTTGGCCAAACAAGTGAACTCAACTCAAACTAGACCCCCGTTTGTTTGAATTGAGACCCAAATATAATTGTCTTCCATCAATTAGTCATCGGTACCTAGCTGTTGTGCCCAGTGTTCTAAAAGAAGACTGATATGGGATTATTTGGCTAAGTACTTAGGTGGTTAATCTGATTAACCCGGTAGACGATTACTTGAATCCAAGTGATCGTGTAATTGTGTGATCAATCAATTGAGTTTACCGACTAATTGTGACAAGCAGTGAACCGAGCATGTAATGAAAGCCGCTGAATGTAACATTGTTGTGCCCTTCTCTGTTGTTATCGTACAAGTGGTGCATATCAAACACCAAATACTGAAATAGCCGTACTTGCTTTTTCCTTTCTAACACAACCACTACCTCTATCCAGTGTAGTCAAAGGCGCGCCTTGCTCCTAGGCGCAGGGACAGCGCCTCAGGGCACTCCAGGCGAGGCACAATTCTTAAGGCGCACCTAAGGCGCGCCTAGGTGCGCCTTTTCCGAGCGCCTTGGAATAGCTAAGGCGAGCCTTGAAAATCTTGTTTAAAAAATAACATGTTTAGACTTTTTTTTAATTGTTGTACTATTTTTAGACTGTTTTTTGAACTGATGTACTTTTTTTTTACTGTTTTCTCTCACTCAATTCAAAGTGATTGCAACCTGGACATGGGGGAATTTGAAGCACACATATTTATCAATGTAGAAATCCGATGTGAATATATATATATATATATATATATATATATATATATATATATATACAATTTTTGCTCCTCGCGTCGCTCGGACGCGCGCCTTAAGTGCGCCTCGGACGATTTGGACCATTTGCGCCTCGAGTGCGCCTTGCGCCTTTGACTACCTTGCCTCTATCCTTGTTACTTCTATTGCCTTGGTTGGCAAAGATCCGTAGTTGTTACCACAGTCACATAATTCACGAATAAAAAACAAGTTGCACTTGTTCGCGAATAAATCGTCTGTTTACGTATTGTTCGGAAAATTTGCTAATTACTTATTTTATACGCGAATAATTCGCCGATTTGGTGAATAATTCACCCTCATTATAGCAAAATTTCAAGGTGGACCCCAATGGACTTGACCATTAAAGCTTATGCTTACAGTGCCGCCAATAGACCATTCCATCCGTATTTATAATGTCTTCTTTTCCCTCTTGTTACCCAACCAATATGGGACTAAAATGCCTATTTAATGATGAGCAAAGTAAAGTTTTGAGTCCTGAACATGCTCACTCTCTCTTTTATCTAAATCTTGTGGACATGGTTTTAAATTGTAAGTTTTAGTTATTCTTCGTTTATATTGTTCAATAAAAAATATCATTTAGAACCCTCAATTTTTTTTGCTATAGCCTTTCATCTGAGGAAAGAATATGTGTTGTGATACTTTGGATTATTTTTGTTAAGTAGTATTTTTATAAAGTTTCTTAGAAAAACAATATTGTAAAATTTTATTTACTATTATTCGTATCTATATTTCTCATCCAGCAGAAAATTATGACTATATATATATATATATATATATATATATATATATGAGTAATATATTTTCTTTATCTGAACTAATTTCCGAAACCAAATCTGATTTTTTACCGAATTCTGAACTTTTAAACCCTGCCGAATTATTCCCGAATGCCAAACTTGTGACTATGGTTGTTACTGCTGCTATAGACAGCCACAATTTTTCGTTGTCATAGTTACTCAGCCAATTTTTTCTTTTTGCTGCTTTACAAAGCTACAAAATGGCTATTTACTGCCAATTGTGACAGCAACCGCTGCCTCACTAATCTTCCATTTGCAAGCCTCGTGCGTTATTGCGATTACGACACCATCCTTGGTCGACATACTTTTTTGCATTCATAACCGTCACTTACTCCAATTCGCTACCATATTTGAACTTTGAAGATAAAAATTGATAACTTTTTCCTCTACATCTGTAATCAGCCAAATCTAGCCATATCCTCAGTTTTGCTATCTTTGCTATCTGCCTTTTGACCACGTCCTATAGTAGTACATTACAAAGTGACCTTTAGATTTGCAAATCCTTTTTCAGTTGAGTTACTCTTCATTGTGCAGTTCTTAGTAGAACTTTGTTGAGCGGCCATAGCAGTCTATCCATCTTAAACAAAATGGCCCACTCTTGAGCTTCCCAGGCCTTAGTACTCGTGGGCGTTGTTGAGCTCTGGAGATCATGCCGAGCCTTAGGGGGGTTACTCAGACATGATTTCAGAAGTCACTGTAGGTGTGATTTCAAAATAATAATCACAGTTATTTCAGGCAAATCATAGTGCTTATTAGAATTCATGAGACTGATTGTGATTATGAAAGCACTACCATATGTTGTTGAAAAATCACCATTGCAAAATTTTAAATATAAATCATTATAATTGTCGCAATCTCATCCGTATTAACTTTCAATAATGAATTAATGATAATAAATACCAAAAATTTAGACATATGTAATTGTAATTCTTAAGTAACTATACATTTTAAGAATAGATAATATTTATTATCAAATTTTAGGTCTTCTTAACACCTTTATCCACTATTGCCATCTCTCGAAGGCCTTAAAATTGGATATTGTTTATTGTTCAATATTCTAGGTATACAACTATTAATTTTGCACACATTTATTTTCCAAAATAGGCTGTTTATTATTAGTTGATTTTAAGTATAAAACTATTGATTTTAGCCAAACAAGTATTTATAATCCATTTTAATTATATAACAAACTGAATTGTTTGACCCATGAGGAAATTTCCAAAATTTTACTGTTTATTTTATGGATTGCAAATCTTTAATCTAGAATTTGAGAATTATCAACAGTGTGTAGAGTCCCAGGATACTTGAATCAAAACTATGACAAAAATGAGAATTATCAACACTGTGTAGAGTCCCAGGATACTAAAATTAAAAATATGACAAAAATTTGCCATTTTGGAACCAACAATATCTAGAATAGGGTTCTTAATTTTGGAGAAGAACTTGAAACATCACTGAATTTCTGATCTCTTTGATGGTGCTGCAGCCCTTGTGTTGCTTGGTTGGAGCAAGGAAACATGCCAGAGGTCTCTTTGATCTTGCAAACTAGATCTTGAAGCGAAGCGGTCGGTTACCTCTGCCTCGCCCATCTCCATGGCTGGACTTCTTTCTTCCTTAGCCCTACTTCCCTTTAAATTTATTTTTAATATTTCTTCGTACAATAGAGAAGAAGATGGAGGAATTGGAAAGAACAATGAAGCATTTTTAATTAATTTCTTGGTTCATTCAACCCATATGAGATGGAAGAATGGGAAGCAAGAAATGGAGATGGGTTATCAATTGTAAATGAGTAGGCTCTAGCGCTCGATATAAGTGGGATTCTTAAATCCCATTTGTTTAGGATGTGGCTGGTCATAGATGATAGAGCATATCAACTAAATTTGGAAAGTGTGATTAAGGGACACATGTTTGGAAATTTAAGAGTCACAATTGACTAAGGGGTGACTATGGAGTCCCATCTTCCAATCTTGATTGGCGAACACTGAATTTAAAAACACACCCTGTGACTCTGAAATCCTGATTGACAATCACCCCATAGCAGGGATTTTCAACTTTGTTTAATAGGATAATTTTTTTTTCTTTTCCATTCTTGGAGGACTTCTTAGAGTTGTCACCGATTGCTCATCAGGTCAGCAAGAGGATCTCTACATGTACTTTTGGTACCACTGTCGATGACTGGGCACAACTTTCATGCTGCTCGCGAAGCCTTCGAGATCAAGTACCTTCCGCTTCTTATAGCTCATGTCAGATCTTACAATTCATGACTAGTCTTAGCACGTATATTGAGCCTTGGATGCAGCCTTGTTAAGTAGGTATCAAAGTGCCCTTAAGATGCTAAAGTTTCCTAGTGCCTTAGGCATTAGGTGTCCCTTAGAAGCCAAAAACTCCTAGGAGGTCAACGAATCTCAGTAAGAACCGCGATTTGGTGGTTCTTACTTGGGAGCTTGTTGGGAGCTCGTTTCTCATACGACGGGAGCTTGTTTCCCCGGCAACATGAGCGCTTTCCATAATATGACCATAATTTTAAAGGAGCATAAATTTTAGGAAGAAAGAAAAAATTTAATACATGTTTATCAAAGTACAAAGAAACTAAAGATTATTTATCTTGACATCATAAAAAATCAACATGCGAACGATCTTTCTGTAACTTGTACTGAACTTTTTAAAAATTCTTATAAATATTAAGATATTTATAAGTTTTGATAATAATAATTAATAAACATACATTTTTTATTAGTGCAACTTTAGACTCTTCTTAGTAGTCGTGTTCCCCCGCTCCGTCCCCCGCCCCCGCTTCTGGCTTCTAAGGATGCTCTTTAGAGTCACCCGTGATGCCAAGTTAAGACATACTAAATGATTCAAGGCTTCAAGCTAATCATATGTTAAATCAATTAAAACCATTATCAAGACATTACCAACCATGGTAGTCAAAGGCGCGTCTCGCAGAAAGACGCAACAATTGCACCTCAGACCTCTCTAGGCAAGAGACATTTCTCTAGGCACACCCAAGGTTGGTAATGTATGCAACCTTTCTGCAAGGCACAACCAAGAAAAGGTGCACCTTATGATTTTTTTTTTATTTATACAAAAAATTTTGAGGCATAGAAATAATCTTTACATCATACAAGTAGACATTTGAACTGGAAAAACTAAAATTTACTAAAAACGTGGTAGGAATAATACAAACTTTTGTTAGTTCTGTTGACTGCTACTGCTGCTCTACTAGTTCACTAGTTATGTTTTAACATTTGTTGGTTTTAATATGCTATTTGGTTTTATTTCTTACATGACTAATTTATTTGTTTATCTATATATATTTTCATTATTTTTTTATTTGCGCCTTGTTTTGCTCGGACGTGCGCCTTTACTGCTCCTTGTGCCTCGGGCAATATGGACCTTTTGCGTCTCGAGTGTGTCTTGCGCCTTTGACTACCTTGTTACCAACTTTACAACATACATGTATTGCGCACCGTTACAAGTTCAATTCCATGACTTAAGTTCAGGGATAACATGATATAACTAATAAATGTGGTCCACATCATAGCTCATACTAATGATTAAATGCGCACAAGACTAGAACTCAAATACATATCATGCTCAAATTTCTAGGATACAAAATTCTGTGACCTATGATATCATTGGTATGTTGTAAAGTTCTTCAACATCATCTGGTGCATCATTTCTCCACATGATACCCATTACTAGATTTGTAGCCTTCCATTTCCTCTTCTTATTCTTGAGACCCAGGCCTTAACAGTTTTATTTTGAAGGATAAATATGTAGAACTATTGGTCGAAGGCAACTGTAAAGAGGTGAGCGCCTCATAGAAAATATTTTATAACATTTCTTTGTACATGGTTCAGTGCAGAAGATTGGAGATTTGCTGCAGAACAGTTGTGAAAAGGATTCCAGACAAAGTAATTGTCCATCGTGAGTTTCTATCACAAAGCTCTTTCCTAGTTTCTATTCTTGTTTATTTATTGAATTTTGCATATGCTCACAACAGATTGATGTTAGTTTATGGATGTATTCTTTTTTATTGATGACACCAGCTGAAGTATCCCGAATATAAGTTATATTGCGAGCATGTTAACATGACAAGTCACTGAAAAGCGTTTATCTTTTATTGATAGATATAAACTTATTCTAGCAAAATCAGTAAAGGTCTCAGGCTAGTAAAGAATAAGCAAACGAGAAAGGAGCAAAAAATTGAAGCATGATATTGATAATGAATATTGTTGAATTGGTTTTCAGGTCATGGAATAGGTTGCATTTGGTACTTTGGGAGTCATGAGATTCTAGTGAAATCTGTATACCTCCATTTTTTATTAAGGAAAATTGTAATCTTTTTTACTTTATTTGGAGGCTTTTTTGATATCGTTGATTGATTCCCCATTTTCCCTTAAGCTTATTTGTACAGCAATCTTGTAGGAGATTTAGAGAAAAAGAATGGTACTTTGGGTAGGGGTTGCAACTTGCAACCAGATTACCAGACTTGAAACCTTTTGGGGTTTTGCCATATACTGATACACTTCCTAACCAGTACAGATTTGAAGTCAGGTTTGGGTACAACTTTTTGGACCTGAAAGCTTATTACATTGAGTATGAATATACCTATTTTAAGTTGTAAAGATCCACACCCTATTAATTTATAAGGATCCACATTCAATTAACTTATAGGTAAGGTTATAAACGAGTTCCAGAACATTGAACTTTGGACTTACATAAACCCTTTCTAATGTAATAGTAATTTGCATACATTTAACATTATACTTAAGTGTATAACTAGTCCAATCGTTCCAAAGTTGGCAATATAGCTGAAACATGATAAGTTAGCTGAAATTTATTACGTGATCTTGTTCCAACATTATTTTTGTTGAGAATGAGGCTCAACTCAATGGGATAAAGTTTCCGTTGAGGACATGTCTGGTTGCATGGAAGTGGGTGATGAAAGTGAAAAGTACGAATCAAACATGGAATAAGTTGCACTTTCCAGAAATGTTCAAATTATAAAAGTTGTTTGGTGAACATTGAATGTGGTTCATGGATGTGAGACTTTAAGATCCAAAACTGTTGAAAGTCTACATCCTTTTTAAATTTGGATGTAGAGAAGGGAAAATGCTTTATGATATTGAAAGTCCACTTCAGTTTGACAACTTTCACACACTTCCAATATTAAAGTGTGATTTCAAACCCCACTTCTAATGGTCACTTTTCAAGTTTCAAGCAACCAAAGAACCCATGATGGCAGTGAGTACATATTTACAGGAGTAGGTGAGTCTCCCTCTCTAATTTCTATCTAATGTGTGATTAAACAGGAGTACAAAGAGATAGTAAACATGGACAAAATATGAGTAGAAAAAATGCTAATAACACTTCCCTTAATCTGGGCATGTCAAGAAAACCCAACTTGGAAAGAGTACATAGAGGTCGAAGAAGAGCCTTGGATAGTCGTCAAGTGACCAAGTTGCCCCCTAAGAAGCTGAAAGAGGCACTAGTCTAGTGGTGATCATCAATGGAGCATAGTCAGCATTACAGTTGATAGAGAATTCCATGGATTAGGACTTCTACAAGTAGTAGAGAATAAACTGCACATTATGAAGATCGGAAACAAATATATACTGCATATACTGGCTGACAATGCTAACGACAAAAGAGTTGTCCAGACGAGTAATAGTGAGATAAATTAGTTTTCTAACTGAGCGATGGCACATATTTGAGATATGGAAGAAGTTGGCTAGGATCCGGAAGAAGAGGGTCAGATGGAGCTAATGTTTGAGACGTGAAGATTTTGATCCATAAGAGTATCAGCTGGACGACAACAAGAAGGTAGTTTCCTTCGAGGTACCTCAACAATACTTCTACCGAGAGAATAAATCATCCTTACAAGCAAACTCAATGTCAAGGAAGTACCGCTAGTTACCCAAGTCTAGTGTGAAACTGACTTGGTAGATGAATTTTCATTGGAGATGTCACAGAGTCAATCAACCATTGATGATTGATGATGATGTGATCTAACAAACAAGAAGAATTACCATTCACTCAGATCGACGTGGAACAAAAGGAGTAGAATTAACCACATTCCGAGAGAAACCAATATGTTGAATGACTTGGCTGAACTTTTCAAAACCAAGCACAAGACTACTTGAGGACATAAGTTGATTTACGGAGATCACATATAACGTTTTTTTATGCATTACTAGTTAAACGACAAACCAAGGTAGAGATTATTTTAGTATGTATGTGTTCAACTACGGAGTGCGACGAGCGCTGTTCGTTTATTGGAGAAGCTTGGAGGAGTCGAAACAATAAAGGGGCTCGAAAGACCCAATACTGTAGCAACAACTATAGTACTGGTATACCATCGGTATATCGGACAATGACTTTATGGGTAGGAAATTTTCTCATTGAGCATAACGACGACATACCGCCGGTATGCTGTTCGAACGGATATTCTAAAGGTGGTTTTCAACTGTTTGGATTGCTCCTGATTTTGAAAAAGTTAAGGGAGCCTATATAAGGGGTTTTCTAACCCTCATTTTGTGTGCTTGAGGTTTGATGCTTTGCTAGTGATTGTGCTTGGAAGCCATAAATGAATCTAGAGAGGAGGAGCTCGTTGGAGATCTCCTAGGAAAGGGTTTCACAATATGGTACTTGTTTGTATAACTCTTGTGAGGTTTATCTTATGGCTCAATAAAGATATTCTTCCCCTGCCCTATGGGACGTAGGCCGGTCTTGACTGAACCCACGTTAGATTGTGTTTATGCTTTGTTAATTGTCATCGTAAAGTGAACTCTCTGATTCCGTGCTCATAAAGAAATATAAACAAAATTATCAATTTTTGTAATATTATGAAGCTGACATTGATATCCCAATTTACTAATATAGTATCTTCCAAACAGGCAGTGAATGTAATTCTTTGAGACTGACATTTGATGGCGTGGATCTGATGGGTGAGAGGTTAGCAGAGGAGGTATTTTTATTATGGTTTTATTTCCTGTTTCAGTATTGTTCATTTACTAGTTATATTGGTTCCCTATGTTGCACAAACGCGAATATGACATTACCTAATACGGAAAGTGATATGGTAAATAGAGCTATTTCGTTGTGTCCATGTTGTGTCTGATATGGATACAACAAGCATTTTGAAGTGTTTGTGCTTCATAGTTGGTTCCTGAGAATTCCTGATTTTTCCTTGTAACTTCTTTTACCACCATAATCATGTGTTTAAACTTTTCACTTTTGTTCTCACCATTTTCTTATATATATGAAATGAAAATTTGATGTGATATTTTCTTTTGTTAGGTGTTTTCAGTTGTGAAAAGTCAAATGACATACGGAAGATTTCATTTGTGGCCCACTCATTAGGAGGCCTAATAGCAAGATATGCTATAGGAAGGCTCTATGGGCCTCCTCGGGATTGGATGTCACCCTCTGTCAATGGCCACCGCTCAAAAAAAGACAATAATATAGGAGGGAAAGTTGCTGGATTAGAGCCTATGAATTTCATAACTTTTGCCTCACCCATTTGGTTCAAGGGGACATAAACAGGTAAAACAAAGTCTACTGATTGAAATGTACCTGTTTTGAGGTTGACAATTGCTGTATCTTAAAGAAAGCTATACAGTTGGAATGCACCTGATTAAATGCACCTGTTCAGGCAACTAACAGTTAATAAATATAGACATTTATCTTTGTATATTATCTCATTGTTATTCCAAAAAGGTTTAGTCCTATCTCTTTGTCTTCTAAAGGAAATAGAACTATCTTTCTTAACAATATCATAAAAGAGAAGATTAATATATTCAGAAACGAAGATCAAGATGAAGCACATTTGAAACTGAAAAGAGGAAAAGGTCATTACTATTTGCAAATATGAAGCTAATTTGCATTTACCTTTTCTTTTTCCATCTTCGTGATCAGTATAAAGCAATCTATTGTTTCTTTTTTGAAAATCACGTTAGATTTAAAAGGCATTCATAGAGAAGTTTGTCTTCGTCAGAAATTATAAGAATTAAAATGATCATACTTTATACTCTGAACCAAGGTTCGCAGTATCGGTATCATAATTTATTTCTGATCCTTCTTAAGATTGTCTGAATTGGCGGTTTCGACAATTTCAACATTCTCAGATCGGAATTTTGGAGTTGGAGTTCTTGGTTTCATAAAGACAAATAATAAGGAATTCATTAGAAACTTGAAAATATTAGGTATATTCAGGAATAATCTTATGTATTATTTGTTGTTTGCCACTAGTTTTGAATGAAATATTATTCCCCAGAAGATTTTGACGTTTATTACTTGGTTTTAGACAAAGTACCCATATAATATATAGTTTTGAATGGAATAATATTAAGATATTATACATGATCTAATAATTGTGTTGACATTGTTTTTTGTCATACTTTTCTTTTTTTCTTTAATGTTTTTCTTTGTTGAATTGACTGGGAAGGAGAACCACAATTGGTATTGGCTGGTGTTGGTGGGGTGAGTACCAGATTAGACATACCAAAAAAGATACGATACAGCCGATACCTATTAGTATCGGCTGATACTGGAAAACTTGATACGAATGTCTCAAAACCTTTAGAACATTGTTACTCAAAAAAAGAAAAGAAAAGAAACATGGTAAGGATTCTGTTACTAAGATGGAATAATTTTTTAATTAAGAAAGTATTTTCTCGGAAATTTTTACTATTTATTTTTTATACTCTAGATGAAGTTTCATTGTAGATGATCAATAAAAGTTACTTATATGCGAATTGTCATCGTATGCCTAGACATTTTTACTAGTTATTAATTTACAAAGTATCACCATGTGGCTTACATCAACCACACTTGTTGCCCAATATGTGTATGTCTTACTCGAAACAACATATTTAGTTGTATCAGTGTTTTTGGTGAACTATAATATATCTTGAGTCCAATATGTACCTGTCTTCCTTCGGACAACATAATGTACTTCGATTTTGTTTGTTTGTGTTGGGGGGGGGGGGGGGGGGGGGGGAGTTAAATTTTGTTGAAATATTGTTCAAAATTTCCATGAAAATGATCTGTGCCGATGGTTCCTATGATTTCATCTTTGACCATTTGTACAATTACCGAAGCCATACCTAAAAGAGAAATTACAACACATAAAAATTACAGAACATTACTTCTCTACAAACTACAAAGAACATTCATATAAATATCTCCTATTTTTCAGTAAGAAAATGGAAATATATGCACACCTTGCCTTCATTTCCTAACACAGGGATTGCATCTACCAAGCCATTAACCATCCACCCTATATTTATTGCTCAAAGGTTTCTTTTTTAGAGGTAAATCATATTAAGGTTGGAAAATAAGGGACCCTTTCACACCATATAGTAGTGAAGGGAAAGAAGAAATAACATTTAATGCTGCTCCTACTTGTTTGCCATTATGTGTTACTTCTATGAAAATGATGGTCTGTGCCGATGGTTCCTATGATTTCAGCATGACCATTGGCATCTTCGACCATTTTGTACAATTACCGAAGCCATACCTATAAAGAGAAACTACAACACATAAAAATTACAGAACATTACTTCTCTACATACTACAAAGAACATTCATGTAAATATCTCCTATTTTTCAGTAAGAAAATGGAAATATATGCTCACCTTGCCTTCATTTCCTTACACAGGGATTGCATTTACCAAGACATTAACCATCCACCCTATATTTATTGCTCAAAGGTTTCTTTTTTAGAGGTAAATCATAATAAGGTTGAAAAATAAGGGACCCTTTCACACCATATAGTAGTGAAGGGAAAGAAGAAATCAACATTTAATGCTGCTCCTACTTGTTGCCATTATGTGTTACTTCTAGCACTTATGTGCAGCGTTTATCCTGTATAAGGGGAAAGAATGCAATAGATGTGAGGTATACCGATATGGAGATTCTGCACCATATATCCTCGGTTCTCACAACAAATCTGCAGACCCTATCACTAAATCATTACTTTTTAAACATAGAGGACAAAATGATCCATATTTGTTACCAAATGTAACCATCTTTCCATAGGGTGCTGCTATGTGTAATGCTCCCTATAGGAGCTGTCAGTTTGCATCAAAAGGGGAAAGGGGCTTAAGGGTTGGGTTGGAGAGTCTGTTCACAAATCTGCCACATCCGCCAACACACGAATCATATTTTATTTGAGAAGATATTTTCTCAGGAACTTTTACTATTTGTCAACTTTTGTTTTTAATATTCTACACAGTTTCATTGTAGATCATCAATCGATGTTACTTGTCCTATACCTGGCTCCAAGTGTTGGGTGTCCTCCTGGACACTGTTTTGTACGGCATGTGTTTGAGACGCATTGGCCAGACCATTATGATCCAAGCATTTTCAAATTTTAATATGGTTGGTTATAGAGGGAACCTCAAGGTTAAGAAAACTCCACAAAAGAATTAAGCAAGTTCTATCATTTTATCATGTCTGATGTAGTGCCAACCAATTCTTGAATGAGGCAACATTAGCACTATTGGCCTTGAAATAAAGAAAAGACGACAGTCCTCAGTAGATAATGACATTTTTTTACATGCATTATCAACTTTTTTTTTATGACCATGCATTATCAACTAACGAAAGTAAAGGAGAAAATCTCTTACATTCTAAAATGGGAAATAATCTATAGGAAGAGCTAATGTTGTGCTATCTATAGGTCTGTTACAACACATTGTGGAGGATTAGGTATACAAACATTAGCTACATTAGACATGTCTCTATGAGGTCATAATGTGTCCTAAATGGGGGTTAGAAGGAAAATGGCTTGGTAAATCTTGGACAAGTCCACCATAAGGACTGGGTTTCTACTTTCTAGGACTACATAATGAAGGTAAGGATAATACATTGATACTCATTCTAGTCGAAACTGAAACACAAGGATTGTTCATGCTTTTGGGCCTGTGTTGCAGGGTTACTGCAATGGAGGTAGTGTACCTCTTTGTGATACATGATGGATATTCTTCCATTTTCCTATGGGTACTTGGATACTGAAAAGATAATATCGGATAGATTTTCTTATGTGCCATGCATTATGATGGATGGTCAATCAACACATGGGTCATTTGAGATTATTGAGTGCTTATTTCGGTGTATGTATTTGGATGCATTTTTTAATTACTTGTACACATGTTTTTTAGTTATGCACATAGGTGCACATTAGGATTAGTTATACTTATAGGATTTGGTTATATTTGGTATTTATAATTAGTTTTATTTTGGCACTTATTTTCTATTGCAGGTAGATCTAGTGGTCTTGATGGCCAATGTTCGATTGACCATATATGATATAAACTCATGTGCTCTCTAATTTGTATCTAATTAAAAGATTACAAATTTATTTGGTATGGGTTTTTTATGCCTTCTTTATAGTGGATTTATTCTTCTAATTATCTCCACAAACTATTCCTTAAAGTCCCTCAAACCTCCTATTTTTTAAAACTAAATCCAAATCCCTAAAACTCTATTATTAAACATTACATCAAATATCCGATCATCGGAGTTTCAAATCGAAGGCTTGGACGTGTGAAATCGTCATCTTTGTAGTAAGACTTGGCTTGTTTCGAAAGAGTGTTTTAACTTCGCAACTTTTTTTTTGGGTTATTTCTGTTAGAATTTTCTTTGATTCCTGTAAACAAAAATAATAAGTTTAGTGTTACCGGCCTCTGGGGAAGTCGCGCACTACGCACTGCCCTAAGAGATTATTCGATGTCTATGTGCCGACTTGTTTTCGAATCCTCCTAGATGTAAAACCTCTGTGTTACTGGCTTCTCGTCACTGACTCACTGCACACAACTTCGAGAGAGTGACCCGAACTTAGCTTTGTCCAGATATAGAACAAACAACATAGAGAAGAAGATAATCTTGGAGATTATAACAATATGGGAACTCTTCTTTCCAGATCATGCAGTGTAGTTTGGGGAACCCATGATGGTCCACCCCTGCTTGTCGCCAACAATGTGGATTGCATTAGAAGATGACTCGACACTCGCATCAAGGAGAAGGAAAAAAACACGGAAGCTATGACCATGTTCTTTTTATGGAGGAGGAAGAACAAATCTCTTATGAAGTAATATAGGAAGAGAGAGCGATCCCATCCTTAGAAGGAATTTGAGAATATATATATTGCTTGTTTTAATGATGGCAATAAAAGCCATTTATTAGGAATGAATGGAGATGATTAACTGCAGAGCATGTGGTGAGTTAAAAGAATGAATAATGGAATTTATTGGGAATCAAGATTTTAGGGAATTTGGTTTTTCCAAACAAACATACAACAATCCCCTCCAAAAAACCAAGTTCCAAAAAACAGAGAGAACAATTAAAGAATAAAACTGGAGAATTTTTGGGCAAATGAATACTATGAAATAGGTGAGATAGAATATAGCCTGAATCTCACTTAATGACTATTGTCTTTATCTAAAGAAGTACTTTATGGACTACGCCTTCAATCGGACTTCTTGAATCAGGTTCAGACAATAATGCACATAGTACGCTAGAGGATCCTGGGTCTATCGGGGTGGCATTTTTGATTGGCCATGCATACTTTTTTCTTGTTCATGAGAGTTGTCTGGGATCGTCCTGTCCTATAGTCGCGGCCTTCACGAACTCTTATATAGGTAAGTTCTTAAGGGTTGGTGATTGGTCTCAACCCTGCATAATCATGCTTGGACCTATTAAGGATTTTAAAAGTCATCATAACTATATCACACCGGAACACTGTCATCATATGGATGGAGTATCATTGTACAACTTCGTACAGTCGCTTAGACATTGAATTTGAGAATTTAATCTCAGGGTCAGTGATCCATATTAGTCACCTAAGTTCATCTTGTTTCTACCCATTTAACCAGCTTCTTGGGATCCCAGTCAGTCTCGGTTAGGTTGCCACTGCTGGTAACTTATGGGCTTAACTCCATCTCCCTCAATGATACTAGGATTAATGTCCTAGACAGACTCTTCGTTAAGAGGTTTGCAAGATTCTTTTTTGACTTTATATAGTCAAGAACCATATATTTGCCTAATCGACTCTTTATTAACTTGAAGCAGATGCAGCTACAAGTAAAAAAATATGTACAAAATGACAAGTACAAAAAATATGTAGGCCATGTATATGCATAATAAGATGTCGGAGTCATTCAACCTCACTATAAGCTGTCTAAAGCTATTATTTCAGAGTCTATGGAACTCCTAGCTATAATAGTTTGTTTACATGAACTTCGAAAGATAACAAATTCTCCTATAGAAAAAAAATCGTATCCAGAAGTGGATTGGCCTTATGTTAGTCAGTTACTCAGTTTGTATCTGAATGTCATCAAGGTGTCTAGTATAATACAATTTATAATCTAGAATACTCTTAAAATATTCTTTTTAATGCATACCAGTGTAATTGGCTTGGGTTGCTACTTAGTCTATATAGTCTCCCAACAACAAATGCAATAGCATGTTTGATTATGTTTCTTATAACCATAAGAGAACCTATCATCTGTGAGTATCTAAGTTATTCCACAGGTAAACTCTCATTCTCCTTCCAATGCATCCCAGAGTTATTTAGTGCTTTTATAATCAAATAATATGTCATATAATGACTCAGACAAAGCCTTTAGAAATCTGTAAAAAATAATGGTAGTCTATTTCTTTAGGGGTTTTAGGTTTAAAGGAGCTAGAGGATTTGAATATTCCTACATCAGACTCAGGGTCATCAGCACTGTTCTAAAAGGCGGACGCCTAGGCACTTGGAGGCTGGTGTCCGCCTGATGTCCGTCTAGGTGCCCGCCTAGTCCCCCCGACACCAGACTATGCATTTTATGGACTTTTTATGCAATTTTTATTATGTTTTTTGAATTATTTTAATATCTTTTGAACCGCCTACATCTAGGCGGCATCCTAGGCGGACTAGGCACTAGGCACTAGGCGGCGGGTCCGCTCCCGACTAGCGCCTAACACTTTTCACAACCTTGGTCATAAGAATTATTTGTTACAGGTGAGGACCCATCAAAAGCTGAAATTAGTCCTAAGGTAGTGAGCCAAAATCTTATTTGACTCTGCCACCTTTTGAATAAGGTACGAGTGAAATTTGCTGGCTTGGCACTAGAAGATTCTTCTTTACCGGTCATATTTACTAATATGACAATCTAAAAGTCTACAAGAATAGTGTATTTAATCAATATGGATGTCAAGAGTACTAGAGTAATAGTTTGAATGATTTTTGCTAATCGACCTTAATTAATCTTTAGTCTATTAAGTGTTAATCAACTTGGGATAGCTGTAGGGGCCGGACCCCAGCTAGTGGTGGTCCGAAGACACTTAAATACGGTGTCGCTTAGGGCTATTTACATCCTTTTTGACAGAATGATCCTTTCGGCTTGTACCCAAACTAATCTCTACTTTAAAACTTAGATTCAAAGGGTTTCGCAATATCACTGAACTATTTACTTTAACCTAGATTGTATCAAAATGATTCCTAATGTTACAAGTGTAATAGCTTTAGATTGGTATGCAAAAGCAATGAATATTTAACAGAATGATTGTAATAGAATAATATAACATCAAGTATTGTAATAGAATAATTTTAATAGTATGTCAATTTCTATTTATTAACAACACGTACTCTATTAGTCTTGTTGTATAAACAATACTAACAATAAGACTATTTGTTACACTATTTAATAAAAGACTATTGTATGAACAATATTATGATTAACCAGAATATAAGAATACTGGAAACAATAAATTATCTCCTACTTTGAGCAGCACTAGTACACTCTTTGAATTCCAGTCTTTTCCTTATCTTAGCAGCAACACTGTGTGTGAACTAGAATTGGTAAGATAAAAGAATGTGTCGTATGATTTTAATTATGGTTAGAAGACTTCTATCTCACACATCAACCTATTGCAAAATGAAAGGTTTTCAAAAATACAAATAACGTGTACTAGGCCGTTAGGTTACAAATAAAGCATGTATATAGACAAGTGTATAATACAACACAAATACAAATGATACTGATAACTACTTAAGGACCTAAATAAGATCATGATAGGGATACGAGCACAATGTTCTAGCTTCTAACCACCAAATATCGTATCCTTATTGGATCAAGGTTTGCCATATTGGATAATGGATGTTTGACAATATATCCACATTAATGTACAAATCTTAAGCATGCATATTGTGGCCTAAATATACTTTGCATATAAAATCATTAATAGAAATAATTCAAAATCATAAATGTAAATGATATGCCATCCGATAAAGCAAATATTGCATTGAACCTATCAGGTGATCTTACTGTGTGAAGACTAACATATTGGCATTCAAATCAAGAGATCTGTTCATCTTCACCAAAGATTAAATTTGTAAAAAATCTACTCTTGCTCATTTCTAGAACCCGAAGTTGCGAGTACACTGGGTATTTGTTGGTGATGAATATTTTGTATATGAAGAATAACTAGAGTTCTTATCATTTCTATTCTTTAGAAGGATTTCTAAAGTAACCATACTCATACAAACAGGTCATTTGAATGCATTAGCAGATGTCCTTCCGTTATTATAAGCCATTTTAGTGAAGTAAACTATCTAGATACTTGTAGGCTAAGAATCCAAATCAGTGAAGCAAACTATATTTTTCAAAGTTTGAGAGAAAAACAAATAGAATTTATGTAGCCTGCAAAAAGGACTCGAGTGCTCAGAGTGTAGTAGATGTATGGATCACTGCCAGAAGGTTTGTGGAAAACAAATTCTGATTTCCAACTGAGAGGACAACGTGAGCATACATGTCTATTGTTAGTTTCTTATCAGATATTCCTTTGAACACAACTTATTCTACTAGCGGATTCTTCTGCTGCTGTGATCGTGGCAACCCATGTACCATCTGATTTTTGTTAAGAGTAATTACCTTTGCACAATTTTGTTACATGTTTATGCTCTTTATAGCCTTGTTGGAAAGATATAGTTAATCTAACATGAACAATTTTATTACTACCTTCAATCTAAAATGCACAATGTGATTAAATATTCTGATTGTTGGAGCCTCAAATAATGATTGCTAAAGCATTATGAAAAGTGCTGTTTTTATACTGTTATATATTGTATTTTCATTATATAAAAGACTGTAAACCTAGCATCTCTGTACAAGCGGCATTGATGCATATTCAAGCTCAAGATTCATAATTTCATACTAGATAGTAGTAATCCATGTTAGATGTCCGAGCATATAAAATTCATTACGTATATGCATGTGATAATTGTACTGAATACATATCAAAATAAATATTTCTAAACTGTAATGTGCATCACAATGAGAATAAACAAGTAAATATGAAAAACAGTGTGTCAAATTTGGCATTAGTCCTCAAAAGAGGGATCTGCTTTCAAGGATACCTAAATACAAATATTGTACTCTTTCTAGCATGTTCAACACAATTTTTTTTTATTTGCCTTCCAAAACCAATTAGCATAAAAGCTTACACAAAAAAGAGTTATAAAATAGCAATAGCTTCAAAAAATTAGGCAATTTAGAAAATAATGTCTGTAAAGTTGTTAAGGATAAAGTGATCTTTTTTTTTTTAATTGAGACAATTGATGGGTACAAGCTAAGCTTTATAGGGGTAAAATGCCATGCTAAGGGAATGCCAAAGATTTGACTTCAGGTGCATGTAAGTCCTCGTCCTTTCTATATGTGGAGATTAAATTTTAACATGTCCAATCCTATGGCCAGACTAAACAAGACTAAGTGGCAAAATGACACAAGATTATACTGTAATATCAGGGAACAATTCATTCCATAGGCGGCAATATGTGAACTATGAAGCCACTGGGGCAGACAGGTCCCAGATAAGCTCAAAATGTATACTTTGAAGTGATTGAAAACCTGGCAGATTTTGCTAGTTACAAAATGCCCTCTTAAAATTAAGATTAATGATTTCCTATATTGTCTTCTTGATTAAATATTTGTTACTCCATTCTTGTGTATACTGGATTGGTATTGGAGGTGGATAATTTAATCTATGTCAGGAAGAGGTGTAACAATACCTTAAGCCACAAACATTTGAAAATCAGAACAAAATTCAGTTGTACGAAGATTTCAACACACTAAAGCTGGATTATTTCATCCCGAACTCACAAAATAGGAAATGACAAAGGGAAGACAAGTCAAGATTGACAGTTAAAAATAAATAAATACATGTAAAATAATCACAATCACAATCACATAACACTATAATCTCTTAGATTGTTAGAATTTTCTTTGATTCCTGTAAACAAAAAGAATAAGTTTAGTGTTACCGGTCTCTGGGAAAGTCGCACACTATGTACTGTCCTAAGATATTATTCGAGATATATTAGCAAACTTGTTCTCGAATCCTCCTAGAGATAAAATTCTGTGCTACTGGCTTCTCGTCACTGTACAGCTTCGAGAGAGTGATCCGAATTTAGCTTTGTCCAGATATAGAACAAACAACAGAGAGAAGAAGATAATTTTAGAGAGTATCGCCAACATGGAAACACTTCTTTCCAGACCATGCAGTGTAGTTTGGGGAACCCATGGCACCCCTGCCTGTCGCCAACAGTGTTGACTGCATTAGAAGAGGACCCGACACTCGCAACAAGGAGAAAGAAGAAAAAATACGGAAGCCATGGCCATGTTCTTTTTACGGAGGAGGAAGAACAAATCTTTTATGAAGTAATAGAGGAAGAGAGAGCGATCCCATCCTTAGAAGGAATCTGAGAATATATTGTTTGTTTTAATGATGTCATTAAAAGCCATTCATTAGGAATGATTAGAGATGATTAGCTGCAGAGCATGTGGTGAGTTGGAAGAATGAATGTGAGGAGTTAATGAAATTTATTGGGAATAAAGATTTTAGGGAATTTGGTTTTTTCAAGCATACATACAACAATTTCTTAGTAGATTAGTGATAATCATTGCTTGATAACTAGGAATTTGCAAATCTCAGTTTAGTTACTTTTGATTTGACCCATCTAGATTTGTCCTCTAGGTCCTTGCGTCAAATTATAAACATATACTTTTGTAAGGTCAATCAATGGGTTAAAAGAGAAAGCAACCAAAATAATGCTGGTAGGTACATGAATATTCTTTAAGTATACTAATTAAACGGCATTTGTATCATTAATTCCTTCTTTCTCAATAAGCAAATTATTCCCTCTTCATTGGAGAATCAATCCTCTTCCCTTCTTCTTTAGCCTATGCTCTTTCTATTTCTCCTTATAATAGATAATGTGTTTTAAATATCTCATTTGTTAAATTTGTTTCTATTTATGATGAGATTACTAAGGTTAATAAGGTAGTAGATATTTATTTGTTGTCATAACCTTGCCTTGTCACATCCTACTTTACAAAATTTCCATGTCATATCCTTATTAGGTCACCATGTCAATATCATTGTTTTATGTTTCCGCGGACCCCTGCTGGTTTGGTTGTTTTCGATCCATTCTTTCTTGGAGGGGACCAGTCCAAAACCTATGGTAAAAGCCTAAAACTCAATTTTGGCAAGTTTCGGTAGATTCCATGGCGAATTCATTTGTTTCAATCGAAATCACAATCCACAGGAAGAAACATGAAAAGGAAAACCATGAATGGAAAGGGAAATAGAAAAGATAAAGTGCAAGAAGAGCACTTACTTGGTGATGGAGCCACTGACCATAGTTTACTGTATCGGCTGATACCGGTACGTATTAGCCGTCACATATCGGATTTGACATGTCCCGATCTGACACCGACCGGTAATGATATCGGCTATTGCTGGACGATACCGACTTTGTTGGATAAGTCAACCTAGAAAATTGAACATAAAAGAGAGAAGTTGGATAAAATAGTGTCGACACAGTAGAACCATTACTATTTGTCCAAAAAGTTGTATTTCTTATTTAACATTCCTCCATCTTAACATTATTTCATTCTAAACTATATTGTGGTTGTACTCTATCTAAAAGCAAGTAAATAAACATTAATATCTACTGCACGTAAAAGATCGACGATCTTGAATATTATTACATTTAATACTAACAATAATAAAAAATAAAAATAAAATTCTGTCTAAATATGAATTATCTTTATCATTTTTGGCTTCCAAAAGAAAGATTCGGATACTACGGACATGTCGGACAAAAATGTTGGAACCGCCAAAAGGGGCCAAAATCGATTTCGATACCGATACTACGAACCTTACCACTGACTTGGTTGTGGTCGTTGAAGTGAGGCCCGCTATTCTCGTATATTGAGACGAAAGAGAGAAGTCACTGCAGTATGACTTGTTAGGTTGCTCTAACCCTACTTTCTATTTTGAGAGAGGCTTTTAGTTCCTTGACTGATAACTTAAATTTAGATGATATATAGATGAGCAACCCATAATGTCGCACAAGCACGTTCACACACGCACACGCGGACACACACACACACGCACATATAATGTATTGTAATTGTATTAATTGAATAAATGCTTTAACTGTGTATATGGTGAAATAAGGTTTATGTTCTCATTCAATTGCCTCCCGAGTTATGTAAGATGGTCTCATTTTAAGGTCCTGCTTTAGTTTTCAATCTGCACTTGAACATAATAATTTTATTATCCTTATATCATCATTGATGAAGCCACTCTTTCCTGATGCCTTCTTCAGTTTGTGAAATTATTATTCTATTTATTTCCTACTATATATGCCACACCGTTGCATTTATTCCTGTTATCGCTAAGACATAAACTTGTCCTTTTCATTGAATTTTGTCTGAATGGTTTGTATCTCCTCTTTCATTTTATACTATCTTCAAGATGTACAGACCATAAACCAGTAAACTATATGAATATATAGTTATACACCACCCATAAGTTATAACCTATGTATATATTAAGGGTGCCGAAACCAAGACCGAGTTCTAAACCCTTG
This sequence comes from Iris macrosiphon, assembly GCA_036927795.1. Taxonomy (NCBI): domain Eukaryota; kingdom Viridiplantae; phylum Streptophyta; class Magnoliopsida; order Asparagales; family Iridaceae; genus Iris; species Iris macrosiphon. Next base: position 96,052,230 of record JAYESA010000018.1, on the reverse strand, counting down.
GTCCGTATCCATCCAACAAGGGTTAGGGCCTTTTGGTGTTTCATGTTTCACCTTTGGGGTTCTTTGGCTCTGTCCTAAAATAATTTGATCAAAGTTGCACATAGGTTGGTACTATTTAAGAGAGGACTTTGTTTTTAAGGAAAAGTGCATAGTATGGTCTTACATTTTTTTAAGAAAGATAAATATTTAAGTTCTATTAAGATGCCCGATTAGCATTAATGTAATACCTTAACGTGAATGGGAAAATAGAAAATATGTTAGCTACACAATAAAATGTAGCCAAATAAGGTTGATGCAGTTGATTAGGAATTCACCATTAATGGCTTCAGTTCTATTCTGTCGACTCATCATTTCAAATTCCACAATTTCAACTTTTTTGTGATTATATGAAGTTCACTGCACATGGAAATTCCAACACAAGTTTTCTTCTTAACTATTGCTGTATACTTCTGAATATAAGACCCTGTTGGTTGTATACTTTTTAATAATCACTGTATGGTTAGAAACGTTAAAACCAAACTGTACTGAACATATCCAGAGAAAACTGGTGTCAGATAGGTTATGTCACCTTTAGGATCACAGTAAATTCTATAAAGTTGATTCAGTGCATATAGACCATGAAAATTGTTCATATATCCTCGTAATATTTTGAGCTGTCATCACCATTTACCTATAATGATGCAGAACATTCAGTTATTTTAGACAATAGTAACTTAGTTTGCCTGTAAATGTTTTATTTCAGATTCATTTTATAGTACTACTAAGTTATTCAGCTGCATGTCTAAATGAATTTCTTTGCTTTGTTGAAAATGTTGTTTGTTGTTTCATTAGCTTCCTTTCCTCTGTGGCCTTCCTTTTCTGGAGCAAAGGGCATCTGAAACTGCACATTTGATAGTTGGAAGGACGGGTAATCATTTATTTCTTACTGATAATGATGATGGAAGACCTCCGCTTCTACTACGCATGGTTGATGATTGTGATGATATAAAGTTTAGGTACGACTTTGTGGTTATCCTTTACTGCTGTTACAGTGCTGTAGGTTGTAATTTGCTATGGTCACTAATGGATGACTATATTATAACTCATGCAGGTCAGCTTTACGCTCTTTTAGGCGCCGTGTAGCCTATGCCAATGCAAATTTTGATCGTATCCTATAATTTCTAAGCCCTATCATTTTCCTGATATTGCTTCTTCTCTTGTTTCCTTTGTTTAGCATTTAACCCATTAAACAGATATGGTAGGATGGAGAACATCATCAATTCGACGTCAACACGAGTTGCCAAAAGTACGTGTCAATGACAACGTTCCGGATTGTCTAGATTATGCTATATTCTTAATTTCACTTTAGTACATACCTCATACCTCTTTTTTTTCAGTTTCATCATCTTGTAACAGACGAGAAGTATCCACATATCGTCTTTGTGGATAAAGGAAATGGAGAAGACATTCAAAAAGAAGTACCGTTGGATGGTCAAGATAAAAAGTACGACTTGGAAGGTATGTCATTATTGATTTTTGTTGATCCACTTTTCTTATTAACTTTTTATTCTTTTCTAGATATATATATCAGGTAGATTCTTATTGTTAGAGGCTGATTGTTATTGGCAACCTATTGGCCATTGTCAGTCAGCCTCGAAGGGGGTAAGAGAACCTCAAGAATGAGCACTAACCAAAAGAAACAATAAAAAATATTAGAACGTATTAGGACTAAATATAAATAGATTGTTTCTAAACATGTAATAGGTGCGGCTCCCTCTAATATTATGATAATAGAATTTTGTACGAAAATATAATTTGAAAGGACAAATATAGTGTATTAGACGCAAGTATAAAGACTATTGTAACCAATAGATCTCTATTACAATAAACTGTAGCAATGATAACCAACTACACCTGATGATTGTCAATTACAACCAAGTGTAACAATTATAACCGATTATAATCATTTAGCGGTTATGACCAACTATAGACAATTATAACCAACTATAGCTAACTGTAATTCACAATTAATAAATATAACCGATTTATAGTTCTATAAGTATTAAAGATAATTGTAACGAGCATATATCTATTAGAACGAATTGTAGCCCATTACAACCAACTATAGCCAATTATAACCAATTAAATTCAACTGTAATATATTATAACAACTATAACAAAATATTTTAGCCAATACGATCTAATATTCTAACTATAACCAGTAAATTCTAACTCATTAAAGTCTTACCTCCCTTTGTAAGCTTAAGTCTTATCCTGCACGAGTGCCTGTACAGCTCTCAAACTACCAAATACAATAGCATTTTGTATGACACCCTCTAACATTCAACTTTTTTGTTTGAATTAATAAGGAGTGGATGAGAGAGAAAGAAAATCATACCGAGAGGAAAGGAGCGGAGTGTGTATATATATATATATATATATATATATATATATAGAGAGAGAGAGAGAGAGAGAGAGAGAGAGAGAGAGAGAGAGAGAGAGAGAGAGAGCTTGGAATCGTTAATACTCTCTACTTTAAATGGGCCATTTCTGGTCAAATGGACAACAAGTTAAACCTGGGTCTGTACAATTTATCAAAGGTCTTAGGTTGGTTCATAAACCGAACTTATTGACTGATTGGTCGAGTTGGTAGGTTAGGTTTATATTACCATTTATCAAATGTCTTAGGTGGGTGACCTGCTCATGAAACCAACACACACACACACACACACACACAGAGCACCCCTACTTTAAATGGGCCATTTCCGGTCAAATGGGCAATAACCTAAGCCTCTGTACCATTTATCAAACGTCTTAGGTACCACTTATAAAACGTCTTAGGTTGGTTGTTCATGAACCGAGCCTATTAACTGATTGGTCGAGTTGGTCGATTAGGTCTAAATTGCCATTTATCAAATGCCTTAGACAGGTGACCTGCTGTTGAACCGAACCTGTTGACTAACTGGTAGAGAGAGAGAGAGATAGAGAGAGAGAGAGAGAGAGAGAGAGAGAGAGAGATAGAGAGCTTGGACCGTTGACACACCTGCTTTAAATGGGCTATTTCTGGTCAAACGGACAATAACTTAAATCTGGGTCCGTATCATTTATCAAATGCCTTAGGTTGGTTGTTGGTTGTTCATGAAACGAACCTGTTGACTGATTGGTTGAGTTGGTGGATCAGGTCTAAATTACCATTTATCAAATGTCTTAGACGGGTGACTTGCTGATGAACCGAACCTGTTGACTAATTGGTGAAGGCAGTGAAGGGAAGGAATTGAAAGAAAGATATAAAGTGGAGTAACAAAAGACATGATGGGTTGTCAACTAGAAGCGGTCTGAAACATTCTTAGAACAGATGAAAAGAGTATACAAAGGTACTTTTAGGATAAGTATTATTTGTTTCTAGAAGTAGACGTTTTTTTTTCCAAGAAAGTATGGAAGCCCCAAATGATCCCGGAAACTTTGGTATTATGCATCCGTTCTTGTAATTTATGATAGCTCCCATTGACTGGCCCGCTAAGTTTCAGTTTTAGTTTTCCCTTCCTAAGGGAGATTCTTATGTTTTCTTAGAATTAATACATGTTTATTGAAATCAAGGAATACTTTGTGATCCTAGTATACCTTGAAGCTGAAAGAAATGTTTTATAACAATGCTATGAACATTAAAAATGCTTATGATGGACAATTAAGAAACATGCCCACAAATAAGTGTGGCTGAAAGCTTGAAATATCTACTATATAAATTGAATTACCTGGCTGAGTACTAGCCTGAGTAATCTATAACAACTAGCGCTGCTAAAATTTCATGTACTCAGACTGAGTAATGGTGAAGGCAATTACCAGTCCATTACTGATTAATCGAGCTGACTTTTATTAATAGGTATGCTTAACCAATTAATGGGTTGGATTCAAAGTTGGGTTTGGTAACGTTGAAGTGGATAGATATTGCTATCTTGTTAGTTGGTTAGCTTGTTATTTTGTTAGCTTGCTAGCTTGTTAGTTAGCTTCTTAGATTATCTATCTTTAAATCATCTTGTATCATATCTTCAGACTAGAGAGGCCCAAAGGCTATAAATATGTATCTTTCTCTTTAAATAAGATCATCAAATTCTCTCTTTGTATTTCTCTTCTATTAGATGCTATCAGAGCCTCCATCCATCCTCTACCAATCAACAACCTTAATCCTCCCAAAAAACTCCAAACCTCCTGCGTAAATTCTACAATCTCTCGACTTTGACTTCACTTGCAATGACTACGCCTCAACAAGCCTCCTCATCTCAACATCGATAGCCTCCCTTCTGCTTCTTGATGATGTAATCAGCGACACCTCATTCGATGTCGAAATCCGTCTCCAACACTTATGGTTCAACCCACATCTAGTCTTGATTTTGTAAGGTTCTGAAGACCTTAAGAAAAAGAAAGAGCAAAAAAAGAAAAGAAAAGTTGTTTATGTTCAAGTTGTAGGAATTTTTTTTTGACGTATTGAGACATTGATATGAAGGTTTTTTATTTTATTTATTTTGAATTTGTAATGGTTGGTGACGATACGAATAGTGGTGCCCTTCCGAGAATCTTGCCCATATACAAATAGTTTCATATAAAGTTACTGATTGAAAACTTAATTATGACAACTTCCTCCATCGACAAATGAATGTCGAGATGAATCTCATCGTGAGAGAAAAAGAATCCCATTTAACCAATAGTCCTCCAGATTTGATTCCCGACTCATGGCGTTGTGACGATGCTCAGATTTTCACCCAATTAATCAATGTTATGGAGCTCGCCGTAATGGATCTTGTAATACACTCCCGCACATATCGTGAATTACAGGAGTAGATATCAGTTCTCTACCTAGAAAAGAACACTCTATCAAAGAGCCTATGATGCGACTTGAGTTCGAATCGATCTTGGTAGTTGGACTCATGCACGCTACTATGGCGACTTTAACAAATTGGTAGATCAATAGAACATTTTGTTCCCAATAACAATTGATGTGATGGAAATGCAGTCACAAAGAGTACAATTCTTTCTGTTGACGTTCCTATGCGCCCTACCTTCAACCTGTTCGTGGCACACCCTTCTATGCCTAGTGGAGCGGCTGCTAACTCATTTTGGGGATATTTTATCTTATCCGAAAGATCTCCCAATGGTTTTTAAACTCCTTCCATTGAGTCGACAGAGCGGTCGACATTGGCCATGTTGCTACTTGGTCATTCCAATTATCCATTTGGTCGAGCTGGTCGTGGCGCAGTACGATTTTTTCGAGACGGTTATAGTGGGGTGGTAGATCTTATATCAATAGTTTTGGCAGAGGATATTTTGAGGGTGTCAATGAACCGCGAAATAAATCAACAATATTGATTTTCTTAATGGATAATATAAAAAGCCATACAATTAAGAATATATATAGAGGGAGAACGGATCCATATCCGTATAGAGATAGCAATATGAATCCGAATAGGTGAAGGAATATAATCTAATTCTAATATAATCTTAACGTCCCCTTTCAAACTCCTGATGTGTCAAACAACATGAGTTTTTCAATATAAACTGAAACTGTGGTGTGGGATGTGACTTTGTAAAAAAATAATATGTTAGCTGATCAACGGAGGTCACATGTGGTAGAAAAATAGTGCCTACTGGAAAATGCTCACCGACGAAATGACAATCAATCTCAATATGCTTTATCCGTTCATGACAAACCGGATTGTTTGCTATCTGTATTGCATTTCTGTTATCACAGTGAAGCGACGTAGGTTCTGTGGGAGCAATGTCCATATCAGAGAGTAGTCTACGTCAATGTTGTGAAAAGCGCTAGGTGTTAGGCGGGCAAGCCATGAACAATCTCCCTGGTGGTGGCTGCCATAGCTCTGTACTCTGCCTCAGTAGAATAACATACAATAACGACTTGTTTCTTGCTTTGCCATGAAATTAATGAATTACCAAGAAACAAACATAATCCTATAGTAGATCGTCTGGTGGTCGGATCTCCTGTCTGCATCATAAAATGCTCGAAGCGGCAGAGTAGAGGTAGAAGACATAAATAATGAATGCATAATGGAACCCTGAAGATATCGAAGAATCCAAAGTAAGACACTATAATGAGCTGATCGAGATGCGGAAACGAACTGACTAACAATACTAACTGCATAAGAAATATCTGACCTAGTCAAACAGAGATACACAAGTTGGCCCACTAGCTGTCTGTAGTGAGTATGATCTGTGAGAGGCTCACCATCTGTGGGATGAAGCTTATGTATGTTTTGTTCATGATCATCAAGGTGCTTCAAAACCAAGGTTCGCAGTATCGGTATCAGAATTGGTTTCAGACCCTTCATATAAATATCGGGATCGGAGGTATCAACAATATCATCAGTTTCGGATCTAAGTATCGGATTTGTGTATAAAGCAAATAACTGTTAATAAAATTTAAAATTTTAGAAAAATTATTTTGTACATTTAGGCATAATTTTAATCATTTGTGTTGTTTCTTAGTAGTATTGAAATTTAATAGTTACCATTGTTGTTTGGTTTATCTGTGATAAATAAGTTTTCTTCATTTATATGCTTTTACAACTTTACGATGCTTTTACATCCTTGCTGATTGTTTGGAAAAGAGATCCCTAATGTAGGTATTGGTCGGTATTGGATCAGGACATGTCAAACTGTATCAGTATCGGTATCGGCCGTATCTTACCGGTATCAGCCGATACTGCAAACTATGTTTTAAACTTCACCTGCATGCTATAAAATGTGTTTTTCTCGGTTATTCTATGACTCAGAAAGATACACATGTTATTCTCCACTTTTGCATCAATTCTTTATCTATGCGGATGTTACATTTTTTCAGTCTGTCTTTTGATCATCAGACTAAGGTCTCTCCTATTCTACCACAGACGATGATTTCCTTATCTTTTTTCAAAATAACACATGATTCATCTCAGAATTTAGCAAATAACAGTTCTAGAGGTGATTTCTCCTTGCCACCTTAGGAGAGAAATATTTCAGGTATATATACACCACGATACAAACTAACTACATGTGCCATCAAAGTATGTCCTTCCAAGTCCTCCACAAACGTCTGGTGAGCAATCTTCTCCTTCTGATTTAGATATTCGGATTGCCCTCCGCAAAGGCACTCATACTTGCAATTCTCATCAATTAGATAAATTTGTTTCATATGATATCTCTCACCTTCATCCTATTTATTTATCTCTTCTGTTGAATCTCACTCCGTTCCTAAATCTGTGTCAAAGCCAATATCTCATTCAGGGTGGCGAAATACGATGATAGAAGAAATGACGGCCTTGAATGAAAACAAGATATGACATTTAGTACCTCTTCTGTATGAGAAGAAGATCGTTGGTTGCCGATGGGTGTTTACACCTAAACTTCATCCTGATGGTTCTTTTGCCCGACTGAAAGCTCATTTGGTTGCGAAAGGATACTCTCATACTTACAGGGTTGACCATCTTAGACTCTCCCCAGTTATAAATATGACGTCTGTATGTTGATTTCTTTAGCTGCCACTCATTATTGGCTCTTGCACCAACTTGATGTCAAACCACCTTCCTTCATGGTACTCTTGACGAGGAAGTATACACGAAGCAACCTCCTGATTTTTTTGTTCAGGAGGAGTCCGAAAGATATGGAGACTGAAGAAGGAAGTCGTTGTATAGCTTAAAACAATCTCCATGAGCTTGGTTTGACAAGTTCATATAAGTTATGAAAGGGTTTGGCCTTCACAGATGCAGAGTGACTACTATGCATTCTTTAGGCGCCATCAAGGCACCGATCTCTTTATGTGGATGATATCGTGATTACTGACAATGATGAGCTAGGAATTAAAGCCTTGAAGGACTGTATACAAAAACACTTTGACACTAAGAATTTTGGATACCTACGATATTTTATGGGTATTGAGGTCACAAGATCAAGGAAACAGATTTCTTTGTCGCAAAGGAAATATTGACTGGATATTTTGTCATAAGCAAAAATGTTGGGATGTAAACCAGTAGATGCACCTATGGACCCTAATGTCAAAACTGCTTTCAGATCAGGATGAACCGGATGTATGACCCAGTAAGATACAAAAGACTTGCTGGTAAACTAAACTACTTGACGGTTACACAACCATATATTGCTTATCGAATAAGCATGGTGAATGTGTGATCCTCAGACAAATCACTGGGATATAGTCATTAGAATCATGTGATATTTGAAGAGTGCTCGAGGCTACGGATTATTGTATTCTGATTGTGGATACTCTCATATAGTAGGATTTTCATATGCTGATTGGGTAGGGTCCCCACATGATCGACGTCGACGGTCAACTACAGGATTTTACGTGTTTGTTGGCAGTAAACTTGTATCCTGGAAGAGTAAAAAGCAAAGCATTGTCTCAAGATCAAGAACAGAGTCAGAGTACTATGAGATGTCAAATATCACTTCTGAACTGCTATGGATACGGCAACTACTGTGTGAACTTGGAGATTTATCGTCTACACAAATGGCAGTATATTGTGATAATCAAGATGCAATACATATTGCAAATAATCCTGTTTTTTCATGAAAGAACAAAACATATCGAGGTTGACTATCACCTAGTTTGACAAAAAGTTGTGAACAAAATCACAGAGACAAAATACATTGTATCGGTTAATCAAATAGCAGATCTATTTACAATACCTCTTGGGAAGTCGTAGGTGAAATTTATTTGTACCAAATTGGGGATGCATGATTTAAATGCTCCAACTTGAAGGGGAGTGTGGAAGTGGATATATATTATTATCTTATTGGTTGGTTAGCTTGTTAGATAGATTATATATCTTTAAGCTATCTACCGTCTTATCTTTAGAGAGTCCCAAAGGCTATAAATATGTATCTTTCTCTTTTAATAAGATCATGAAATTCTCTCTTCATATTTCTCTTTTATTAGAGGTAAAAACAATCAAAAGACAACTAAAATCCATAAAAACTAAGTTGCTCATTGCAGTTCTCTTCCTTTTGACAATTTATATTCTTTTTTTTCCTTTGCGAAAAAAGTGATAATAATAAATTATATTGTAGTTCTCTGCAGTTTCCTATCGATATCGTTGAATCTTCTATATACTGTTCTCTTCTTTTCTTTTCCCACCACTTTTGTCGGTTTGTACTATGAATTTTTTTCAATGAATGTTAGCTCCCTGTTATTTATTTATGTTTGCTGTTGGTATTGGTATTCATATTATGTCAACGATAGTCATTTCAGAATTGTTATTGCTAAGACCAATTTATGAACCTATGTAGTATATTTGATCTTTCATTTGTTAATTATTTTCCTAATATTTTCCTCTTGATTATAATTATACGTATTTATTATAATAATTCAGTATATTTTAGAAAAAAAAAGTAATTTAGTAATCTTAGTAATCAACGAGGAATTTGATTTCTCGTTCTAGGATCCTGGAACCAAGCGGGTATAAAGCCATGCAATTTAACATTGGCTAAAATGAGAATGCTAAGATACCTGTTTGTTCAGCTGTGTATTAAGAGGAGTGGGCCATCTCCCTTCCTCATGAAAGCCCCACAACTATGTGGCTCATCCCCCCCCAAAAGAAAGAATGTTCAGCTGGTAGTTGCTTGATTGGCCACCCACTTATGGGATTTAATTAGGAATGGCAGATTTCGCTTAAGTGAAAACTATGATATTTTAGCATGCATAGATAGGTGAATAGGAGATCGAAAATAAAATCTGTACAAGAATTATTACTAGTGGAGGTGTCCTAAATCATGTTAGGAGTAAGATATGTCGGGGTGGGACTTAGCTAAAAAGGAAGACGAGTGGGGAGAGAGACAATCTGTCATTGGATAGCTTTATCATGAAGACAAAAACTACACTAGCGAATGAAGAAAATTTCCATTATTATACAGGCAATACTTAGAAGGGCTAATCTCTTCATTCATGTGAATAGGATAATTTTGTTTCTACTTTTTAAATGGACGAAAATTACTACCAACGCAAATGATAGTAAATGTCACGCCCCGGTCCCGCCCGGGCTGCCGCTCCGCCCTGCCCCGCCCCGTGCGGCCGGGATTAACGAACCGGGCACGAATCACCGTGCCTCGGAGCGCCGGACGCGAATCACCGCGCCCGTCCCGCGGGTGCGAGGGAGGATGGGAGCTATGCGAATGGTCCGTTCGAGCTTTCGGGGGACGTGATGCCGCACGGGCCTGGGGTTGCGCCCGTGCAAGGCCAATCGATTAAGTTGATAGTTGGCTATCATCGCATCAATCGAGTAAGCAGCGGAAAGGGACTTGTTGCAATGCAATGCATTTAGCCAACTGAGTGTTCGGGACAATCGAGGCAACTTGGGTTTCCTTTAGCAAAGGCACACGTTCGTTCCATACATTATGCCCTCTTATACGATAGCATTCTCGGGGCAACAATCGAAACCAGGATTCCGGGTCTTCGGGACTGTGGCACGTCTATCGCTTCCTCGGACGATCCAGTACCTGCAAGCAAGTAAACTGTTGGTGGGTCAGCACTTTATACAAGTACTGGTGAGATAAATCAACTGAACAGAAACAATCATTCACTCAAACAGGCACTAAGTAATCATGTTATAAAACATTACATTACTAGTGATCTTTCTAGTTTTACCTAGGTTCGTTTCATGCAGTTCGCTAGCAGAGTCATATTACATTATTTGGAAACATGTTTGGAAACAGAGTTTCATATTGAATATGCAAGCAAGCAAACCGTTCATGTTTCAGGGTGTGCGCAGCGCGTCTCGTGCGACTCAAGGGTCTGATGCATAGCTAGACATACGATGCACATTCTTAGGGACAGTCACTATCCAAGCCAACACAATGACTTAGCTATATGCAGGGCGGTCCCCGAGTATCTCAGGATCGGCAGCTGGTGGAACAGCATACCAATGACTCATTTCTCTGATGCTAATGGCAGCTGTGACCCATGGTGGCTATGACGCATGCAGTTCAGCTCTCCACCAAAAGCCATTGTCCGACCGCGTGCGAATGTATGGAACACTATCAAATAAACTCTAGTATGCAGACGAGACGGACCATCAGAATACAATCGTTGTTGCGGGGCAATCCGACTTATCACTTGAACACGTTCAGGCACAGTATGGTTCTCTCGAAGCATAGACGATAGTGAACATGTTCATGCACTCTAAGCAGGCGATTCAGGATTCTCGTTAAGCAGGCATTGTTTCAAAGACAAGCTAGGTGAGTTCGTTCATTAACATGCAAGGCAGGTTCTATTATTCTGTTAAGAAAACATTGCAAGCAAAATCTCAGGTTATTATTAAGGCGTGCAAGAATCAGAGAACGAAGTTCTGCCCACTCACCTTGATACATAACGCCGGCGCGGAGCGGGGCGTTACAGTAAACACCCAAAACATATCGATTATGTTGTTATTTGTGTTTGATACTGGTGCACTAAGTAGAGGTCTAACTAGGCCATGTTAAAACTGGGCAAAGGCATGTATTATGCTTAAGCCCAGCGAGAAATAAGTATCTGTAGCCCTGACTCTCACCCAAGTTTGATGCAAGTCGAACCTGTTGGGCCTGAACCCTTCCTCTGCTTGTTAGAATTTGAAAGCATGCAACCTGGGCTAGCTTGTACTCCGACAATTGTATAATTTTGAATTAAGTCTCACAAGCCAAAGGATGTATTGAGTTTAATTTTGAAGCCGACATCTAGGGCTCAACTTTAATGTCCAGACCTTGGGTTTTGTCTTATGTAGTTTTGGCCCACTTAGCCAGCTAGGCCACTAACTTGTCGGCCCAACAGTATGCATTAAAGTTATCAAGCATAGACCGGTATAAGTACTCGGAACGGTATCTACCTGGTACATCGATGCAGTAATTTCTAAAATCCATGGTGTGTGTACGGTTGGGTCTCTCTCTCTCTCTCTCATATATATATATATATATATATATATATCAAAGACTAGTAATGCATTTTCATGACTTCATAGGTAAATCTAAGTGTCCAATTTTCTTTTCAGTCATCAAATGAATTCTAGTTTGAAGTTTAGTTTATAAAACAAAAGTGCCAAAGCTATATTTTAATGGACAAGGGCATATTTTTTGATTGGCACTAGAGAGTACCCAACAAAGTACCAAAGAAATACCCATGAAATACCAAAAAATAAAACTGGAAATACAAATAATTAAATTTATGGGTACGAATGCGGTGAATCCCAGGAGTACCCAAGGAGTACCAGTACCCAGGGCAGTAGCCTGTGTAGGTACGCCTTCCTAATGGAATACCTGATCTTCATAAGCATTAAGTATTCGGGCTCTACAAAATAATACGGTGCACTCTGTAGATACATCGTAATCCTTCGAAATTGGCCAATGTGAATAGAATTTCTTATATGAGCTGCATAACATGTTTATGAAATTTTAGGTAAACCCTTTGTAGTGTAGACATAACATTTTGTATCTTATTTGACGTCAAAAGTTTATAATGTACCATTTTAATCTGCAGAGGAGATGATCAAAGGTCTTAACCAAGTATCCTGGGAGCGCGTGGACGTAAGCTTCCATAAAAGTAGGCAAAGATATATTGCGCATAATACCATCCAGGCAAGGACTTTTATATCAATGAATTACCAATTTTGCATCATTTTTTTTTCATTATTGGTCCAAGCTCATGGTTACGGTGACATAGACTTGGCTTACTTTATTTTGTAATATCCATTGTGATGCCATCAGTTTATTTCCTCTTTTTAAAAATTAAGGTAGAATATCATGCATATACTGGCATTTCCTCCTATATGAAATTGTTATAGAACACTATTTCTCTTAGATCTATTGTATAATAAGTATACATTTTTTGTTGATAAATAGTTTTTATTTTGCATTTCTCATGCTCATATACGTTTTACAGTTTTTTTTTTTACTCATTTTTATATATGAATTAACGACTTTCAAAGTCTGATAAAATTAGACCCTTTTCTGGTTTAAAAGTAATCTTTGGTGTTCCTATAATATACATTCATATAAAATTTAACTACTTAATAGGGACAATGAAATTAGATTGCTTCTTTTATTTTAATAAATATTCCTGATATCTCTTTATCATGGCGCATTTCCTATGTATCCTATTTATGAGGTGAAGCGAGACAATTTTTTCTAGTGTATCTCCTTGTATATTTTCGGTTGCGTTTGCATCATTTTATTATCAGTGTGGATTCAAACATCTGATCCCAGAAATTTGGGATAAAGGCTTTGTTGTTGTTGTGATGTTTTAACTCATATACGTATGTTAATTATGTATTGCTAGCATGGATAGCTACTTTTGCGATACAACTTTTCCTAATCTTTGCTGAAATCTGCTGAAGGAATATATATAAGAAAATATATTATGAGATTTACGTATCCAAATAAATCTTGGCAGGGAAAAAACCTGCTATTTTTTATGCATAGCGTCATCCTTATATGATTTGGCTGCATAGGCTTTTATCTTAGTATGCAATAAGTTAACTTTATTCGTATGCCAATATTGAGATGACTAAGAATGATTGTTTAATTATTTGTAGAGCACCATGTTCTCGAAATTATATTTTATTGTCTAGTTTGTTCATTAATAAAGGTGCATTTATGTCGAATAATTCTTACTAATATGCGTAAAGTTTGTTCGAAGAGCACGAACAGTTCTTACTAATATGCATATTCGAAGAGCATGACGCAGACATATGAAACATATTTGATATTCGGAACATCTGAAGGATCTATTGCCTACATAACTAATATAATTAGATCTCTGGTGAGAACAGATAAATTAACATCCTAACCTAGGACCAGACTAGGACTTCTGGTTCTCTAATAACGAGGTAGATGTCTACATCTGCCTGCTAATGTTGGCTTGGAAGCTTGAGCTGTATCAATGTGTTCCAAACCTCATCATCCACTGCAAGGTCAAGTTTCCTTTACATTGCATCAAGGTTAACCTTTCGAACCTGGAACAAAACCTTAAATGTATGGATTCATCTTATTCATGGAGCCAGATTGGATCCTTTGATTGCGTAGTGCAATTTCGCAATCCTATGGTAAAATCGATCCATAATCCTTTGGACCTCTATTTGATTGATTGCTTCGAGATTGTCTTAGGTTGTTTGGGTTGATTTCTTTCAATCTTTGATTTACAATTAAACTTTCACATAATCTCATTTTGTGAAATCATTGCATAATCTCTGTTAGAGTTATTATTGTTATTTATCTTATGGTGGTAGTGAAGTAATTGTATCAACATGCATATTAATATAAATAGGTGCAACTTAGGATTTCAAGTCCTTCCACTCTCCTTTTTCATATTCTCTCCTTTTCTCTCTTTCTCCTCTCCAAACTTCACTTTGTATCAGAGCATCTTTTGAAGGTACTGTAAATCTCATCCACGACTTCCGACTCCAAACTTCACTTTGTTTTTCATCTGCTTTTTATGATTCGTCGTTCGTTGTTCGTGGTTTGTTTATGAGATTTATGATTTCTACATATCTCGATATTCGTAGTTGATAGTAGTTGTTGGTTGTGAGATCCTATGTTACCCGGACTCTCAATTTAAGGAGAAGTACCTGTCATGTCTCGATTCCGTAGAATCGAAAAATAGCCACTGGACGTGATGTACCAAGTCTAGGTTGCACTTCTACAATGCAAGAATATAAATAATTGATAGTATATCTCAGAACAACATTACAACTGAAGTAAGCGGACAAATTGAAGTCACAACAAGATGTAAGGAAAAATATCTCCTTTTATTTATATTGAATGGGTTACAAGGCTCTCAATAGCCAACTTGAAGTACATGCCATCTAGGCTTATAATGAACTTTTGCCAACTCGGCTTACAACATCACCGGTACAACGAATGCCCTGTTCCATACATTATGTCTTGTATAGCAGAAGTCATCATCTCCATGAGAAGAGTTTCTGCACACCCAACAGTCCTGCGATGCCTCAAGACTTGTCAAGCTGTGTCCTCGCACCTGCAAACCTGAAAGTGCCCACAAACGTGGGTCAGTACATTGTCGTGTAAATGCGAGAGGGCTGACCCAACTCACATAAAATCAACACTAAGTAATCATGTGATAGGAACATTATTAAGTGTGATCTAAAGCATGTATGTTACTCATATCCCACAAGTATGAAAAAATATGTATTGTTATCACCATTCGGTGATTCTTACCCACGGTCATTTAGCCATCCCTGTAAAATGAGTAATAACTTACTCTGCCTACATAAGGCATTGTTAGCATGCACCCTGTCTACATAAAGGTCACTGACTTCGCGTCATCTTGGACTTCGGGACTAGACGGCTCCCCTCACCGAAGGGTAGCAAGTCCAACCGGGAGGTTTCCGAATCGCCCGTGCTATTACTTCAACATGCTGGAATTCAACGTCCTTCTTAGTGCAAGGAGCTAGTCTCCAAGGTTGTAAAAATCACTAGTCGGTTCATAGAGACTAGGGATTAATCATTTTGATTTTTAAGTATATATATATATATTTGATTTTTTTAAGTATATATATATATATATATATATATATATATTGGTAAACGGGATATGAGCCATACTCATATTCTTACATGAGCCATGCACACGTTGACCAATAGGAATGGATTCCTACATCCCATGTGCACCCATGTGCACTAGTACACTCCATTCCTATTGGTTCACATGTGCATTGGCTCATGTAGGAATATGAGCCTATGACTCATATCCCTTTTTTTCTATATATATATATATATATATATATATATATATATATATATATATATATATATGCTCAGGTAAGCAGCAATAGTATTGTTGTAACATCTATTTTTTGAATACTTAATATATTTATCAATTTGGATAGATAATACTTTAATAACAATATATATATATATATATATATATATATATATATATATATGATCAGGGCAATACTATTTGTGTGTATAGTGGTACCGATTCCACTATTTGCCAATATAATAATATAAAGCACATGTTGCTTTTGGTCAAACATTTGGTGCAGGTGCTCCACTAGGAGCCAAGCTAACATATGGTGCAGATGTAGGGGTGAGCCAAGCAAAAAAGACAGGTGTTTTTTTCTCCAGCTGTCAGGACAAGCAAACAAAGAACAGCTGTTCAAAAAAACAAAAAACAAAAAACAAAACATAAGTGCTGATGTGTTACCACGTAAGCCAAGCAAACATGACAATTAATAATAAATGGGTTTCCATGACAATTAATAATAAATGGGTTTCCAAGCAAACATGACAATTAATAATAAATGGGTTTTGCAACAGTGGCTCTGATACCAATTTGTTATGTCCCGATTCCGTGGAATCGAAATATAGCCACTGGGCGTGATGACATACAAGTCTAGGTTGTACTTGTACAAGGCAAGAAGATAAATAATCGATGGTATATCTTAGAACAACAACATTACAACGAAACTAAGCAGACAAATTGAAGTCACAACACGATGTAATAAAAAATATATCTTTTTATTGATATTGAATGGGTTACAAGGCTCTCACAACCAACTTGAAGTACATGCCATCTTGGCTTACAATAAAATTTTGCCAACTCGGCTTACAACATCACCGGTACAACGAATGCCATGTTCCATATATTATGTCCTGTATAGCAAAAATCACCATCTCTATGAGGAGAGCTTCTGCACACCCAACAGTCCTGCGATGTCTCAAGACTTGTCAAGCTGTGTAAACGTAGGTCAGTGCATTGTCGTATACTGGCGAGAGGGCTGACCCAACTCACATAAAATCAACACTAAGTAATTATGTGATAGTAACATTATTAAGTGTGATCTTGATCTGTTGCCTTATGGTCAATTTTAGTTCATAGCTGACAGAAATATAAAGCAAGCATGTAGTAATTGTAAGCGACATCATAACTAAGGAATCTAAAGCATGCATGCTACTCATATCCCACAAGTATGAAAAAATATATATTGTTATCACTATTCAGTGATTCTTACCCAATATCGTTTAGCCATTCCTGTAAAATGAGTAATAACTTACTCTGCCTGCATACGACATTGTTAGCATGCACCCTGTCTACATGAAGGTCACCGATTTCGCGTCATCTTGGACTTCGGGGCTAGACGGCTCCCCTCACCGAAGGGTAGCAAGCCCAACCGGGAGGTTTTTGAATCGCCCGTACTATTACTTCAGCATGTTGGAATTCGACGTCCTTCTCAATGCAGGGAGCTAGCCTCATTGGAAATCCCGAATTTCGGATGCCAGTACTTCAACATCCTCCTTTGTTCCCCTTAGGATGAATCGGGTCCGTGGCTCCGGAGTACCGTTCAAGGAACACCAAACCTTATACACAAGTTGTCCATGACCATGTATACATATGCAACTTAGCTATAAAGAAGATATATAATGCATGATACTAGAAAACATATTGAATACCTCACAGTTCTTATTTGTTTGCCACCTGCCTTGAGCCCCAGCTAGTAATACTTTTCTGCCCAGTCCAGGGTCTCTGTCACATAATCCATTATACTGCAACAGTCCAGTTTATAGTAATGTGATTATTTATCTTTTGTAATTTCTTGCTAGATAGCTTTAAGCAAACAACTTATACAAATATGAACTAAATCATTTTTTTAAGCGTGAAGATAAATAATTGAAGAACCAACACTACTCACATTAATCTGAAGGGATTTTCCAGCACGATCTCATAGCCTCCTGAATTGATCCTTTCGTATAACCTAAGTCCAACTAATTTTTTCGAGCCAAACCAGCCATCATAGTGCACCATGTGGAGCGGGGAACCATGGTACCCGTGTCGACCCGATAGGACATTGATATGAGTGGGAGATCCGTATCGGATTCTCCATAGTGACAATCAGGAGATTAGTAGTGAAATAAATAGTTTATTTTAATATGGTAACTGATAGTAAATTAGTAGGGGAGCTGAAGGGACGGTCTTTTAGGAACTTATTCAACTAGTTCAGTAAAGTTTACTAGTAGTCTATAATTACATGTTGTCTTTTTATGAAACCTTATAAATTTAATTACATGATGTGTCTTTTTATGAATTCATGTTCGAATGTATTTATTTTAATAGTCATATCTCCGTACTCGTACCCAAAATTTGGATCCTTTTTAGCCAAGTTTGTGTGTCCTTCAATTATGAGTTTGAAGGATACGACTCTTGGATATGTACCCGTACCCGACTCTATGTAACATAGGTGAGATCTAGGGTTTCTATAGATCTTCGTTGATTGTCCGTTGGTTGTGATTCGTTGTCGGTTGTGATTCATTGTGAAATCTAAGACTTCAGAGATCTCATCTTTCTGTTACATATGCAAGTATGATGGAGACCGAATCTTCTGACGAAGTTAATAGCGCTGGTGGTAGCAGGGGTGGTCCTAGGGGTCGAGTATTCGATTAATTCGGTTTCAACCGAACCGAATTATGCAAAACCAAATTTCAACCAAATTAAAAAAAAACAAAACCGAAATCGAACCGAATAGGTCGAAAACCAAATTTAAACCGAACCAAAATAGTAGGTTCGGTTTTTGGTTTATTCGGATCCTTCCATTCCCAGCAAAACAAAGATCAATTCCCAGCATTAAAGGAAAAAATTTATTGTGCGAAACAATTGCAAAAGAATACAACAATAATTGGCATTGGCAGATTATGAAGATGGAGATGGAGAATGTACTTACTAGTTTTCTTTCGCAGCAGGCGAGCTCGAGGAGGAAGGAGAAGTCGCAGGAACCCATAACGTCATGTCCATCGGGTAGCTCCCGAGCACGCGGAGGAACGACGTTCTGCGCCCTCGGCTCGAGGAGGCCTCGAAGTCTGTGAATGGGGTGATGGGCTCGCGCGCTAGCATGACGAAGCGGGTGACATTGCCGGAGTCGTCCTGGATGCCATCGGCGAGGATGCGGAGGCTGTAGAGCCAGGCGGCGTGGGCGGAGACAATGGCGGCAGTGTTGTCGAAGGCCTCGTGGGTGGAGACGTACTCGACAACGGTGTCGTCAAGGCCTCACGGGTGACACTGAGGCCGAGGGAGGTGACTCACCGGATCTTAGAGAGAGATCTCTTCTCTTTTCTTACCTAGGAGGGGCGGCTGGAGAAGTGAGGAGGAGAGAAATGAGTTAGGGTTTAGGTATTTTTAGGTATATATAGAGGCAAGGGTAGTTTTGTAATTGTATACTCTAATTCGGGTTTCGGTTTTGGATCGAAACCGAAGTCCAGACCCAAAACCGAAACCGATTAAGAATTTTAGACTTTTGCACAACCGAAACCGATCCAATTGATTTTTAAACCGAACCAAAATCCTTATTTGGTTCGGTTCAATTTTTGGCCCAAAATTGAATAATGCTCAGTCCTAGGTGGTCCTCTCTTTATTGTTATTCATAATGATGAATTGGAGAAATCGATTACAGCTGTTGTACTTAATGGTACGATTTATCTTGCCTGATCCAAGTCTATCAAAGTAGTGTTGAGGAGAAATAAGTTAAAAATTTTGACGGAAGAAACCCCGTCTGAAACGTTTGTTGAGTATGAGGATTGAATGATTGCCTATGCATATGTTATGTCGTGATTGTGGCATAGTATGAAGTCGCACATCGCCTCTAATGTGAATCCTCCAAACAGATTTGGACATCTCTGGAAGAATCGTATATGCAGAAGCAGAACGTGTTCTGTATCTATGAGTTCTACCAGATATTATTTAATACAAAACATAATAGGAAGCATGTGAATGAATATCTGGCTTCAAAGAAGGTTTTGTGGGAGGAACTGTTATAATATTATCCTGTTACTACTGATTTGAAGGAAGTTCCGTGACAGAAGTAAGAGTTTCATGTTTCACTTATCCTAGCCGGTTTGGATCTTGCGCTCGAACCTTATAAGGCTCAAATATTTGCTCGGTGGAATATACTTTTTCCTGTCTCAATCGTTTTCTTTCTTGGATAGAGTTCTGTGGTGCCGAGTAATGATTCTTCTGTCCTAGATACTAGTGCTGTTGGTTGTGGTGGTGGTCGTGGTGGTAGAGATGGTGGTTGTAGTTTTGGTCGAGGAGGTGATCGTGGTGGTAGAGAGAATGGTCGTGGTGGTGGTGGCGGCGACCGTGGTCAACCACAAAAGTGTAACTAGTGTGGAATGTTCGGTCACATTAAAGACTATTGTTGGGAATAGTAGGATAAACCAGAATATGCATATCAAGTGCATGCTGAAAATATGCAGTTCCTGGTCACCACTTCTGCTTCTAGAGATGATACTTCCGGATTTAATCAGACTTCAACGTCTGATACCTCATCCCCATTTGAACAGATACTCCGGAAGTTGAACACACTTGCTAGTACTATCTCCCAACCTACTGCAACTATGACACATGTAAGTAATCCTACTTTTGTGGCAATCCAGTCACCATCCACCTCTTGGGTCATTGACTCAGGAGCAAGTTTTCACGTTTGGTATAAACTCTCTTTCATAATCGTAGTCCTATGAAATATAATATTATTT
Source organism: Iris macrosiphon (assembly GCA_036927795.1). Lineage (NCBI taxonomy): Eukaryota > Viridiplantae > Streptophyta > Magnoliopsida > Asparagales > Iridaceae > Iris > Iris macrosiphon. Next base: position 96,031,743 of record JAYESA010000018.1, on the reverse strand, counting down.
TTGCTGATGGGTCTACTCGTCTTGTGCTTGAAAAATCTGTCATGCACCCTACTCAACACTGTCATTATTTGATTCATTATGTGTCTAATTTTTCTTTTAATTTGTTATCTGTGAGCAGGTTAACCAAAATTTTCAATGTTCTGTAACATTTTCTCCAAATTATTATGTTCCTGAGGACCTTAACGAAGAAGATTGGTTCGGGGCATGAAAAAGATGGATTGTATTACTTATATTTACCTATAAAGACTTTCATTTCTATTTTTACCTCTCCGTTGCAGTAGCATTATCGTTTGGACATCCGTCTTTGGCTAAGTTGCGTCAAGTTGTTCCTAGTTTGAGTCATGTTTTCGTTTTTGAATGTAAGGCTTGTTAATTAGGCAAGCATCACCGTAGTTCTTTTCCTCATCGTATTGAGATTCATCGGTTGTAGTCTTTTGATCTTGTTTATTCTGATATTGGGGTCTGTATAGATCAAAAATTCGAAAGGATTTTAGTTTTTGGTTATTTTTGTTGATGATTATTCCAGAATGACTTGATGTTATTTAATGAAAGATCTGAGTTTCCAAATATGTTATCCACCTTTTTATAGTGAAGTATAGGTTTAGTTTAGTAAAAGCATCAAAATTCTGCATTCTGCTAATGCTTTGGAGTATATTCACATTTTCTGTATTGATCGTGGCATATGATTCATCAAACCAGTTGTGTCCATATCTCTCAGCAAAATGTGATAGCTGAACGCAATCATCGACACATTTTAGATGTGACTCGAACTCTCGTGTTCAATATGCATGTCCCTAAATAGTATTGGGCATATGTCATTTTTACTGCATATTGTCTAATGAATCGCATGTCATCATCTGTAGTAAATAACAAACTTCTATTCACCATGTTACATACAGATGTGACTCCTTTTTTCTTTTCTCGATTATTTGGGTGTCGCTTTTGTTCATAACTTGAACCTAATCGAGGCAAGTTGGTTCTTCGATCTCTGAAGTCTCTTTTGGTTATTCTCGTACTAAAATTTTTTGTCGTTGTTACAGTCCACAGTTACGCAAGTATTATGTCAGTACATATGTTACTTTATTTGAGTCTACCCCTGCCACTCAGGAGATCGTCTTATTCCAATGTATCAGATTTGATATCTTTCGTACCACTTTCGGTCATTCCTGAATCAGTTTATGTCTCCATTCTCCCTTTACAAGTTTATTAGAGATCCAAGGACCAATGTTCTGAACGGCGGTAGGCGGGTGCTCGACGGAAATGGTCCGCCTAACGTCTAGGATGCCTAGGCGTTTCATACATTTTAGGTATTTTTTTTACTATTTTACCACTGTTTTTGCATAATATGTGCATATTTTAAGGATTTTTTATGCATAGCTAAGTTGCAGAACAAAGATTTATGAAGTTTAAGTCATGTAAAAATGACTTATAGGTCCATAATACTTGCAAAACTATTTGCCAAAATATCTAGTCAGGTATTGCTCCGTCTAGACATTCGCCTACACCGTCGCCTAACTCATTCTACTATAGAATTTGAATTAGAGTACACCGTGTGCCACGTACTCACCTCCGTCTATGCCCCCAAATCTCTACTGGCCGTCTACTACATTGCCAAGGCGCCAACGGCAAAAGCGTGCTGAGAGCGACCGCCTAGGCGGCCAAGGCGGACACCATTTAGAACACTGCAATGACATGTCAATAGTGCTGCATAATTCAGTCCTCAAACAATTAGCTTCCGTGTTTGTAGTTTTTGCTTCCATTACCACATATGCAGATGATATTTCCATTGCTCTCAAAAAAAGTAAATGGCTTTGTACCACAAAGAATTAGCATCACATTTCTAATTATGTTTCATTACACAGTGTTGCTGCATATTTTTATACATTTGCTATTTTATTGTCTTCCATTTCCATTTCGAAACTTATAAATAGGCTATGTCATCTGCTTGAAAAAGTACAATGGATGAGGAGATATATAATTTACATCTGTTGAGTATGAGTTGTTTAGTCCCACATCGGGTAGAGAATAAGGAGAAGGCTAGTCATCTCCTATATATATATATATATATATATATATATATATATAAAATATCTCAATCAATAATGATTATCTCATTATTCTCATTCTACATGAAATTAGAGAACTCTAATTTCCTCCTCCTCCTCCTCTCTCTCCACTTAAAAGAAAAAAAAAATCCTAAACCTAACCCTAGCCCCCTCTCCCTAGCCGCCATAGCCCCCCCTTCGTAGTCGCTATAGCCCCCCTACCCACCCCCTTCGAACACTGACCCTTAACCCCCGACCCAGGCCCCCTTCATCCGACCACCCTCTGTCCCCATATGCCCTGCCTGACACCGACGTCGACAACCCCTTTATGTCCCTCCTAGACCTGTCCGACCCCGGCCCCAGCTCCTAACGCCCTCATCTCCGCCCTGACTCCACCCAGAACCTCGGTCCCCTTCGTCCAGCCCCAGAACCGTCCTACCCCATCCCCCCGCCAACACAGACCCTATCCACCCCAACTCGACCCGACCAACACCCCAAATCCGACACCAACCCTCCAGCATCTCCATTCCCCCCCCTCCCCCAAATCTTAAATCCCTAACCCTAACCATGTCTTCTCCAGCCGCCACTCACTTCTAAACCCTAACCCCAAATCCTAGTCGACTTTCCTAAAAAAAAGATCTAAAAAAACAGATTTGAAAAAAAGTTGGAGTTAAGATCTTCAGAGGGTAAACTATGATTGTTTGTTTGAACATCTGAACTTTGACAACGACATCAGGAGTTAATGGAAAGCAAACTTGATTGTCAATCTATGTTCATGTTATGAAACCAACCTAAGCTACAACCGTTGGATTTAGATTGCGAGATTACACATGTATCTTTTACGTAGATACTGTCACATTTAAATCTCAGCCTTGCAATCCAAATCCAACGGTTGTAGCATAGGTTAGTTCCATAATATGGACCCACCCACCCGGTTGGTTTTAGAACATTCTTTTATATATATATATATATATATATATATATATAAATATATATATAACCAGAGCATCAATCAAAGCTAATAGTCACTGAATAGCCTATTTAATTTCCATACTATTTTTGTAAAATTCTCAATATCAACTATTCCATAAAGATCTTAATTTTTTAGAAGTCCAACTTCATGTCCATAATTACTAAAGTATTATTCCTTCTCAAAAACAAATGTATATACATCCTCAAATATCCTCAAGCAACTCCTACGACTTTCTAGTACCACAAATCAAATTTCTGTTTCCAATGTCCAGAACAAAAGTAATCAAATTTCATGAATTTGAGTAAATCCAAACTTTTAGTAAAATTTCCTTTCAATTTTACGAAAATCATAGTCAAGATCATTTTTTTTCATACTTCCACATGAATTCCTACTTCGTATTTACCGCCTAAACTCTGATATCATTCTGCCACGACCCAAATCAATACATGGGTTATGTGATTAACTAAAAAATTTCCTACCTCAAAATCGCCAAATAAACATAATAAGCTCTAGCAACAACAGTTGCACTATGAATTTTCCAATTGATATACTAAGTTAAAGTCGATCTTCAAATATGAAAGAGATCAATCCACACCCTTTATTTCGGCAAATAGTTGAATTTACATTAATCTTATCGTCTGTGTGAACTGTAATAACTCGAATACAACATAAATGAAGAATCTAGCCACAAAAACCTCTGGCACTTTATTATTTGACTTCTCTCTGAAAATATCTGGAAGACGCCAACCTATAAATTCGAGGGATGAGCTACCACCTCTGACCCTTTATTCAGTGAGCTACCACCTCTGACCCTTTAAAAGTAAACAGTGAGCTACCACCTCTGACCCTTTAAAAGTAAACAGTGCAGCAGATACTTTTATTCTTGGCACTTTGATCTCGATTTTGCCTGGTCATTCCCTTCGGTGAAGAAGTATAAGATTGTTCCATCATCCCAAGACTTTCTTCTACAGACTTGAACAAATCTCGATTCTTTAACTCTTTAAATAGGCATGATGTACACATTTATGTTATCATACAACAGAAGTTTTTGTTTACCTTAACTTTAAGTTTCCACATGAGTGCTTTATAAAAGCTTTCCCCAATTGCTTGAATTCTAACCTTTCAGATATTAATCCAGGTGAAGAGTTACTGGTTGAACTCAGATGGCGCAGACGTGGTATCTCACATGATAGATAATTTTATTACTTAGTTCCACTGCAAGAAGTGGGCACTGGCTGATTGTAGGTTAGAATGGTGTTTTTATTTGTGTAGCACATGCACAAGTACATGTAATTTGTTCTGTTAGATCATTGATGATTGTAAATATTTTTCATATATATTTTCTGCTGATAACCTCTGGCGAGTTCTACTTATACTATTTGATTCTTAAATTTCATTATACTAGCTGTTTCTCAACATAAATTATCGTCAACAATGTTTGTCTACTGTATCTCATGCATAGCAGCCTAGTCTCTTTATACTCTTTACTTTGCTCTGCACGTTATATAAAAATTTTAATGACATGATACACAGTTAGTATATACTATGCAAATGCAATAGTGTTAGGTTGTCAAAGAAATTATGCTAGATCTTGTACCTCATGGAAATTAATTACGCAGTGGTGTATATAACTGTCTTGAATAGAACATTTGAGAGTTTTTTTTATTTTTTATTTCTAAATTTAAGAAAAGGCCAGACATTATTGACTATGATTCGAATGGACGTCCACTCTAATTCCCCTCAACCAGTGGAGCGACGATGAGTTTTGTTGCCCTATTGAAATTCTACTATCTTTATAAGCGGTTCTAGATCGGGTTCATGGCACTGCAAATATCTCTATTGGTCTTGGATGTTCTTCATGTTACTCATTGGTTGTACTAGTCACTAATAGTTTCAAAATTGATATTTCACGAGACATGCATGTGAAATAAAAAAAATTGCAAGAAAATTAGTGAATCCACCAAATCTATCAATGGAGCTTGCAACTTGGAAATTCCATATTGAATACGGGGAAAACTCTAACCTGAACTAATTATTGAAATACGATATGAGAGGAAATCTAATATAGTTATTTTTTGAAATAAGGGCATAATGTACGGGGGTATGACATAACGTTGGGGACTTTTGAGCACATTGCATTGCATGTCTTTTGGGTCTACTATCTTTCAACTTTTACCATTTATAAATGGAAGGAATAATACACTCCCGTGGTTTGATCCACTGATTTTTTCTCATCCAACATGGATCTTATACTTTTTCTTGGTAACCATAAGAGACATTCGAGTTCGGTAAATCTAATATAGTTTAATCTACACGTATCTATTGAAAATTTTGGGAAATGGATATTCCACATGGTTTGCTTTTTAGACTTGGGGTATAAGTGTATTTATCTCAATCCAAAGCTTCCTTTAATATTCTCTTGCATGTCCGTCTTCATATTCATGCATCTACATGTCCTTGTCTTCGTATTCCTTTAAATGTTAAATTACTTTGATAATCTTGCTTTTCTTTAATTGATATATTGTGCCCCCCTCTTTTAAGGGTGCTTTCCTATATAATGTTGATGAGATGCCTGAGGGTCAGCAACCATCCGGTGAGTAGCTACTAGGTCCTCAGATAAATAAGGCATAGTCGAGGCATCCAGTCCCACGTGTGAAGCCAACAATTCCATGGAGGTCAGCTTTGGAAGTGTTGGAGGCTCGTTCTCTTCTTGAAGTTATTAGATAGATGATGACGTTTGTCACTCACTGTTCTGGTTATAGGTATTTATACGTATATTTATTCTTGTATCTTGTGATTTCGTATTCATGTATCCTGTATTGATACGATATTCTGCACGTGGTACGAAGATTGCCTGTGCGACTCGATAGGGAGGGGAGCCCACGAGCGCACCATCAGAGGCCTGATGACAGTAGGCATTATCTGAGCTGGCATGGGACAGGATAGGACGACCGTGCATGAAACTCAACGGCAAGGGTGTCGTGCGGGCGGGGTCCTGCATCATTCTACCACGGGTATAAACGACGGCTGACCACGCGGCCCGTCGTTCGTTCGGCGCCGTAAGGGTGTCGTGAAGACGTCGTACGGACGTCGTGCAAAAAAACGGGTGGCTGGGTTGCATCGGCCGTCGTAGGCGTCGTTAAGACGTCGGGGGTGCCACTTCGGCGTTGTGGGCAAAGCGAGGCGCTGAGTTGCGGGCGTCGAAAGGCGTCATGACCGTCTCGTGGAGCTCTGGAGCGTGCGGAGTGCGCGAGGTGTGCGTTACGGGCGATGATGAAAATGCCAGTGTGCGACGCACACGACGAGTCTGATTCCCTAATGACGACCGACATAGATGGGGGTGGGGACTCCTATCAAACTGAGCTCGTGGCGTGCTGGAAAAAAAACATGTATCCATTAATGAGTTAATGTATCATGCTAGTTTTTTTTTTGATAGCTTCAAGAGTCGTGCGGACAGATCGCCTCTGGAGTAATCGATAGATGAATTAGTTAATTGATTTATGTAACTGTATTCGGGTTACTAATTTTATAACAAGATAATTACGTTTGAGACTACCTTGGACTTGTAGAATATCCATTGACATTGACGTAAACTCGTGCTAGAACCCGTACATAGATCGGAGTATCCTGAAATGTCCAAGATAGAAACTTATCTATCAGACCAGCATACCGTCAGTATACCGTCGGGGTCCAGTCTGCTTAGTCAGCGAAGCTGACTAGGTGTTTCTCTTTACCCATTGGACACTTGTGCTTTTTTGGAGGGTTGAAATAGGTCATTGGGCCACAGATGGTAAGGTGGCCCAATCCTATTGTCTCCCCCCTCTCTCTCTCTCTCTCTCTCTCCTCTTGCATTTGGGCTGCTAGGTCCTGAGAACTAAGGGTGTGATTTCTGAATCTTCCTTGGTGGAGTAGAAGCTAGACTTGGAAGCTAACCTAGGCAAGTAGATCTAGCAATGAGTGAACAAAACCATGATTTCTTAGTATTTTAATTCCTATGTATTTGTTGCTTCATTTTATCATATATATATATATATATATATATATATATATATATATATATATATATATATATATATATATATATAATTGTTTCATCATTTACTTGTGCAATATATGGATTTTGGTTGTCGTTTAACCTATATTTGATTTCTAGGGCATATGTTGTGATATCATAGTGGAATCTAAGTATCGGATGCGATACTAAGTTTTTCTTGTTGAACCTAGTCTTAAATGTTGTAGGAGACCCATCACTAGCATTAGAACTTGTTATAATTGAATGGATGGAATCGAGACTTGGTTTCGATCCAAAAAATTCATTCCCGAGTCATTTTTGTGCTTTTTCAGCAAAAACGGTATACTGTCGGTATTTTGTTTATGTGAAATTTTTAGTTGCTGCGACCGAGTTTTTTTTGGTCGACTTACCGTCGGTATACCGAGCTTGGTGCATTGTAGGTATACCGAGCCCGGTACACCATTGGTATTCCGTTTGTGTGGATTTTTTTTTCCAAAATAGTTTCTGCCCGACTTTAGAGCTAGCGACATACCGCTGGTACACTGTCACTGATGTACTACCGAATATCGGTTTGATACCCATATTCCAGTTTGCCTAGTTTTCACGTACCGATTTGCTGTGCGAATGTCTAGTTCTTCCTATATACTGCCCTAGTGATTTTCAATTATGTTGTTGTACTAGTAACCATTAAGTGTTAGCTTTGTGTAGGTGATGCCTATCGTGATATCCCGAGATTTAGAGGATTTATAGACCAATAGCATGTGATTATTGTTTGATGGAGTTTGTTATGATAACTAGTATCGTACATAGTAATAAAGTTCCAGAATTGATATGCATGTTTCATCGTTGATGGAGATAACTAGTGCATATCTAGTGATAGACTGATTTGGTTGATAGACTGATTCAATGAATAGATTGATCTGACTGATTGTCCATGTTCCTGACATGACTGCATGTATTCGTGCTATGATTATTAACTTATCTTTTGAGGTACTGGTCCCGTTATCGCACTGATGGTGCTTCCTGTTTACTGGTGCACTACAGTGCCATTCATGTTTATGTGCACTGAGATGCTATATCATTTTCCTGTTATATCGTGATATTTTTTGCATGGATACCATCGTAGTTGGTCAGTGATCATAGTGTGGCTAATAGGATATGTATATTAAATGTTGAAGTCTATGCTCATGATAAATCTAGATTGGAACCTTCGAAAAGCAATGTAGATCCATCCTAGTGTACACGTATTATGGTACGACATCTAGGGAGGATGATCATGTGTCCATGGTACATGATTCCATATAAACTGTATGGCTAATTACGTAAATTAAAACTCGTAAAAGCTTTGGGGGGAAAAGGGATCTTGAGATCGTGTATTGTTGGTCATCCAATGGATACTATAGTTTTATCCATTATAGTGGAGTGCAGTATCCGATTTTAGATTATTGTTACCGACCTAGTGTCTATCCTATGGGAATACTAGGACCATTACTGATTTATTGTTACTGACCCAGTGACCTCCCTGGGGTTGTCACTATGGACTGTTACTGATTATTCATAGTTCTACGGATGATGAGTCTCGCTTCGACATTGCATGATTTGAAGATCTTGATATTATGTTCCTGGAGTAATCCAGATATTCATCTAGCAAACCATATGATTTGTTTGGCCAATCTATTAAACCAATTTGATCATGTATTCTACCACCCGACCATAGTCTGGGGATGTACTTTATCTAAGTGTAGTACGACACCTCTTTTCCTTATTTGATGTAGGGGTAGCTTACTGCCTCGACGATGGAATACATGTCCATGATATGACATAGATTATATATTTGCTATTGCTTGGATTTTGTTTCTTTCACTCATGCTTCTTTGTGGTACTTGCTATTAGGGGCCTGACCCCTCTAATTTTGTTTGACAAAATCTAGTAGCGGAGTTCGAGGATTTAACGTACTTCACCCCGTATGGCGCATACTCGTAGGATGGCCGCCGAGGGGCATGAATGAGTTTCTTCTTCACCACTTGTTACCCTATATATTTTGGACTCTTTAAACATGATTGTATTATATTCGGGCTGCAGATGACGATGTGATTATGTATATTTGACACGGTGCTAGCTCTTTATTTTTTTATAGCTAGCTTTATGATCATTTTGATAGAGCATCGGAGATGCCTTATTACTTTATCTTATATGTTCCATATTTTATACTTCTTGTGTTGACTGATTAATTCATAGTATATTCTTCTGAGGCTATAGGCGACTTGTATTATAGTATATATCCTCATGTCTAGATACATTTGTGACCATATGGGGGTACTGATGTATTATATAGTGCGTATCTGGCCGTGTCATACTCTCATTCTTCATATTCCGGTACTGGGGCGTAACATCGATATAACAATATCATAACATCCTTCTTCAGCAGGATGTGCAATAAGCACTTGAGCGTGGGGGACGTTAAGGTTCTAGTCCAGTAGGTAACTTGGCTTCATCCTCCTTACTTCTTTGGTTTAGAGGATGGGATGACCTCTGATTTGTGTTTTGATGATACAAAGAACATTTTGGTAGCAATTGGTGTTCTAACAAAAGAGATAGTTGTTCGCCAAGAGAAAATTTGTTCATGGATTAACACAAAGAACTATTTTTGTATTGGTGTAGATGAGTTATATTTTTACTCTTCACTGAGTATTTACAATATAAGTGTCTCACAATTACAGAGATTCCAATAAAGTGTGTCGATTGAAGCCTAACTAGCTCGTGATTCTGTGCCGTGTTGATAAACCGATCTAAGCTTTGAGGGATGACGATGATCTTAGAAGGAGCTCTTCCTATCTTTTGATGCTTTAACTCTTCTCTTCTTCTGATTCTCTCCTTTGTTTATTTCTTTTAGGATCATGAATTTGTATGCTTTGGAAATTTGTCTCTGTTCGACAGCTAGTTCACAGACCTTTTATATACTTCACAAGGGAAAGATCCTAAGGTGGATGTAGGATTTCTCACTGATCTCATGCTACGAAGATTGGGGTCTTAGTACCTTTTATGTCCCTTCCGCTTAGATTGGAGTGGGGACATGGGTGCAATTTTGACAGTAATGAGGGAGTCGTAGATGGACCATATATATTTAAACATGTCAGCTTGTGAGGGCCACGACTGAATGGGATCACGGTGTTTGCTCTGAGGTGGTTAGTCCATGTGGTTTGGCTTTACTGTCTTTGAAATTAGGCTAGTCTTTTTGTAAACCGGTTTGGCTTCGTTGGCGTGGCAGACTGCTTAAGGACTACGACATGGCTATCTTCTTGTTTGTGGGTTATGTCTATGTTAACTAGTGTGGAACTCTGTAGGTTGCTCGTTGGGCTACTAAAAATCTTTCGTGTAAGGTTGCTAGGTCTTCGTGTGATGTATTTTTTTTTTCTAGAAGTCATTTAAGAGATGTATATGTTCTATTCCTTTTTAAGGCGCCAACAAAATCCCTTTTTCAAACTATGGGTAATACTAGACTATTGATATACCAAGAAATATTCACATCTATTAACATGGAATCATCCATATATACAACCTGTAAGTATGGTTTCTCAAAAATATTAACATACATAAATGATATGTATCTAAATAAAAAGAAACTGTTATTCCTTTCCTCATAATACACTTATTCCTTAGATTCATCTATGCTATATAAATATAGCATCTTGTTTTCTGTTGTCATGCCCCAATAAAAAAAAAGGAGAATGGGAATATGATACGACTATCTACATATTATGGTATATGCTTGTATCCCGTAATACGTCATGCCTGTCCTTAGACATGTGAGTATATACTATAATACAAGTCTCCTATGGCCTCACAAAATATGCTATGTCTCAATTAGTCAAAAATAAAATAAAAATAGAACATATATGATAAAGCAGTAAGATGTTTTCGATACTCTATCAAAATGATTATGAAGGTAGTTATACAAGATGAAAAGCTAAGATATTATCTAATAACACATGATCATATCATCAACTACATTATGAATAGATATACAATTATGTGATAGAAATAATCTCCCAGAATGACGAGCTAACATGTGCTTGGCAGCTAAATGCCTCAAATTATTCAAAATAATATAATAAATGGTGGAGAAGAAACTCACTCAATCCTCTCTCACCCCTCTAGTGATTATAATCTGCTTGATACGACGATAGATCATCTGGCCTTGCTACTAGATCTGACCAAACAAAACTAGAGGGGTTAATCCCCTAATCTCAAGTACCATAATAAAGCAGGAGTAAATGAAACAAAACACAATCAATAGCAGTACATAGGAACCTGTGTCATAGCTTAGGTTTATAGCCTAACTATAGAAGCAATCCATCCTTACACCAAACAAGGATAAGGGTTGAACTACTACGCCGAGATAGTCTATGTCCCTAAGACTACTTACACGCAATATAGAATAATCACAAATAATTTAATAGGATGGCCAATTAATACCTACGTCTTGCTATATTAGTATCTAGGTTATCCTAAGAATGCAATATAAGAATTCATAAATTGTGCGAAGCTAAAGCAGGACTGGCCAACTACAAAATTATATAAATCAATAATAGTCCATGATGCCTCCTTGGAAGGCCACATGGACGTTATCAGGATGAATAATAGTCCCAATACTCCTATAGGAAAAATACTGGGTCAATAACAATATGATGGCAGATACTGCACTCATCCACATTGATGGATGATATATCACAATATCTGATGGCTGACCAAGAAGATGCACGATATCATGATTTCTTCCTTCCCAATGATCTATGTGTTTTAAGTTATTTAATTAACCCTACTGATTATGTGGAACCTGTGTTGTGGACACACGACCATCCATCCTAGATGTCGTACCATAGTATGAGTTCGCTAGGTATAAATATGCATTGGTTTATGAGGGTTTCAACCTATATTCATCTGAGCGTAATGGAAGAATCAATCAACAAATCTTACTCATAATCCATACTAGGACCATTGACCAATTATGGAAGTATCTATACTAGAAATAATACAATATTACTAAAATATTATATATCACCTCAATGCACGGTTAACATAAATTAGCATCGCATTACATAGTAACAGGAGCACCTCGGTATGATAACAGGGCAAGTACCTAAAAGGGTATGTTGGTAGCTATAATAGCACATATATAGTATAGTTGAACATAGATAATTGGAAAGTCAATCAATCTATCAATAGTTCCTTAGTTTGTTGTTCATTATGGGTATCGAGTCTGAGATATGATCACTAGATACTGTGCTACCCACTAACACTTAGGTTCGGACAATAGGTATCACTTATACCAGGCTAAGCAGGTACCAAGTACATGGACTAGGATATAGTAGAAAGTTACTAGGGGAAGGTTCGGGAAGAACTAAACACCCATACCACGAATCGGTACACAACGCTAGAAGCTATCCTGAAGAGGGTAGGCTAGCAGTATACCAGTGGTACACCAGTATAGGTATACTGGGGGTACGCCAATGGCGGTATACCAATGGTACACCGAAAAGTAATCATTTCATAACAGAACACTTCTAAGACAAAATTTACCAAAGCTGTATATTGGCGGTATACTGACAGTGGTAAACCAACGTATATAAGAAAATCACTAACTCAGGACACAACCTTATTTGAAAACAAAACCTATTGGACATATATAAAGGTACACAGATAGTGGTATACCGCTTGCACATAAAATATACAGACAGTTCTGGAAGTAGCTTTTCAGGGTTAAAATTATACCCCAATCTCCACCATTACAATTCTAACAAAATAATGGGGATAATAGTAGGTCTCCTACAACATTTACGACTAGATTTTAGGATAAAAATCGAAGTATCACAACCTATCCAAGTTAAACCTTAGTATCCTAGGTTTCTAACCTAGAACAAAATCTTGTGATAAACCAATATCAAACCCAAACATTTCAATACAATTATGATAAACTAATCATGTAAATACATATATTTTGGATAAAGCACATAAATTTACGAAATCAAAAATAAAAGAAAGCTTAGATTTCATTTACAATGGCAAGATGTAATTGCCTAGATCCATGTCTCCAAGTCTAGTATTCTACTCCTTCTAGAAGGAATCAGAAATCACACCCTTGATCTCAAGATCAAGCTCCTAGGTCACCTAAAGAGAAGGAGAGAGAGAGAAGATAATGAAGAAGAGGGAAAAGAAAATTAAAAGAGAGGGGTTTTAATGAGAGAGGGAGGAAAGGATGGTCCATTGGATGGGTGAAACATCACCAATCAGTCCCCCTACCCAATCACAACCTTTGGAGAAAAAATTAAGTAACCAATTGGTTAAGAACTAGCCCAGTCAGCTTTGTTGACTATGCTCACGTTATCCTGACAATATATCAACGATATACTGGCTAATTTGGAAATTTCTCAGTTTAGGCTATTCAATGGTACACTAGTCTATGTACGAGACCTAGTACCGATCTACAAAAATGCCAAAAGATAACCTAGGGTCTAAGGTAGTCTCACATATAAATTTTTTGTATAAAATATAAAATCTAAATTGAGTTACATAAGTTAGTTAATCAATTTAGACATGTCGATTACCTTACAGGCGACCTACCCAGACACTCTCGAAACTCGCACATAAAAATAAACAACATGACACATGGGTCCACTATCGGGTATGGGTACTAGCAATACAAGTACATGATATCGTATCAATATTAGATGCCGAAAATATTAAATATAGGATAGATAATAGGTATCCGTATAAATATGGATATTTAGAATGGGGAGTGACAACACTACCCTCCTTAGAAAAGTTCTATCCTCGAAATTTCAACTAAGGATAAAACCATAACAATCATTACCAATCACCATGGTATAAACAAGTATATAGAAAATCACACAATGAAGAAAAGCAATTATCAATATATATATATATATATATATATATATATATATATATATATATGATACTGGAATATAGATAATTTAGATAATTTAGATATAAAGAAAACATCATCAGTCGAATAAGTGTGGGTGTCTAGCTTTGATATTGTCCACATACTCTCACGTCGATTCTCGCGGCGAGTGATATCTCCAAGCATTATAGACAAGACTGATAGTCTGGTTCTTGAGTACCTTCTCTCTCTGGTCCAAAATATATACGGACTGCTCCTCATAAGACAAGTTGCATCACTTTACATTCCTGATATATGATATATATTATTCATGTATCCTTTATCGATACGATATCCTGGACGTATTGTTCGTACCTATATTCATTAGTGGTATTGATTATCTTGATGGGTATCATGTTATTGAATTTTCTTGAGGCAGTTCGATGACCCTGCAGGTCGATCTGTTAGACCGACTGATTTCATGCCTGAGCACCTGACTATACTTTGGAGTAGTACCTCGTCTTGGCATAGTGTGGCTCCCCTTGTCCTTGTTTGTGTAGGAGTGGCTCACTACTACGATGATGAATTATTGGTCCATGCTACGACACTGATTAATGTGCAGGTAATGTAGTCGTAGGTGGAGTCCGATAGGACAAACTAATTAACTAACTTATACAAATATATTTGGGTTACTGATTTTATAACAAGATAATTATACATGAGACAACCCTATACTTGTAGATTACCTGATGGTAGTACCATAGAGCCGTGCTAGGATCCATACATAGAATGGGATACCTAGAATTTCCAAAAATTAGAATTTTAGTATCAGACTGGTATATCGTCAATATATTGCAATATACCACCGGTATACCATTGTGATCCAACCAGTCAACCCGCTGACTTAAGGCTTTCTATTGTCCATTGTTCCTTTGGCAAGATTAAATATGGAAGACATACATTGATGACTTGGCATGATCAATGGCCAAGCACCATCGCCCTATTTATTAAAACCCTTTTATTTCTCTCTCCTCTACTCTTTTCCTTCTTTTCTCCATTTTTACTCCCCATTTCTTCTTCTCGTAAGCTTGGACTAAATTGTAGAAGCTAGATCTCGAGATCTATGGTATGATTTCTGAATCTCCCTTGGTGGTAGAGTAGAGGCTAGACTTGGAAAGCTAAACCCTAGATAAGGATATCTTGCAAAAAGTGATTAAAACTTAATTTTATGCATTTTTTTATTTCTTTTATAAATCTATATTTCTGGTTTTCTTTCATTATGTTTATTAAGCTATGATATTGTGTTTCCTTGATTTTATATTTAATTTTGGCATAGATTGACCTACAATGGTTCTAGGTATTTTAGTTGGGATATATTAATGAAATTGAGTATTTTTTGTGATACTTATATTTTTCTTCTTCTAAATCTAGCCTAAAGTATTTTAGGAGACCTACCCCTACCCTTATAACACTTTGGAATAGCAACGATTGAAATTGGGACATGATTTGGATTTCAAAAAACCTGATTCTTGAGCATTTACTTGTGCCTATACAGCGCATACGACATACCACTGGTATACCATTTATTATGTATAGAATCTACTGTGACAATAAGTAGCATATCATCGGTATATCGCTGTATATCGACGGTATACCATTGGGCTGCCCATTTTTTGTTTTATTTAGTTTTTGTCCCAGAAGGCTCCTGATTCTTTTCGTATGATATTTACTGACTTCCTGTTGTACGCTAGTGTTAGTATCTGTTGATTCTATCCTTGTATATGTTATACCTCCTGAGAACTAGGAGCCTCCTTAACTATCAAGTCTATGATTATGGATTACTTGTAAACATGTAGGCCCTACTACTGTTCCTAATTGACTAGTACAGTATGCACCGATTGTGTACCTGAGCTGACATACATACGACCATGTGAGTGGAGGATTAAGACCGACCTGATTGATTGTCCTTGTATCCTGAACTGACTACTTGTATCCGTGCTGATACTTTCTGTTATTGCACCGAGGTGACATTTTCGTGTACTGCATTACTACATATTCCTGATAATCCTGTTCTTGTTATATTTAATATATTATTATTCCAGCACAAATACCACCATAGTTGGTTAGTGGTTGTAGCATAACTAAGTTAGGAATCAATGTATTAAATGCAAAGGACTATGCTCATGATGATTCTAGATTGGAACCTTTGGGAAACAATATGGATTCACATCCACCATACCCATACTACGGTACGACATATAGAAAGGATGATCGTGTGTTTATGGCATAAGATGCCACATATAATTGTATGGTTAATTAGGCAACTTAAAACTTGTAGAAGCATTAGAAGAAAATAGGATCATGAGATTGTGTATTGTTGTCTATCCATCAAATATTATACATCATCTAGCTTAGTGGAGTATAGTATATGACTATTATTATCCTAACCAACTCAGTGTCTACCCTATAGGAGTGTTGAGAATGTTACTAATCTACTTAGTCTAGTAGCCTCATAAGGGATTGTGACATACTACTTATATTCCTGTATATACTCATGGATCGGCCAGTTTTGCTTCAAAATTTACGATTTGAGGATCTTTATATATATTGCATTATTGGGGTAACTCAAATACCACATAGCAAGTTGTAGCAATGATTGGATAGTTACTTAAACTTTCTTAAGGTAGTATCCTAGGGGTGTAGATTGTCGCAGAGTAGTGGTTCAACCTTTGACCTTGTTTGGTAGTTGGGTTGGGCTACTGTCCGATGATAGAATATGAACTAAGTTACGACAAATGTGTCTATTATATATTGCTACGTACTGATTGGGTTTTATTTCTTTTACTTATGCTTTCTTAAGGTAGTTTCTATTAGGGACCTGACCCCTCTAGTTTTTTTTGTCGGATCTAGTAGCTGAGCTCGAGGATCCAACATATTTTCTTACCGATGTTACACTGGCCGTAGAGGAAATTGAGTGGATTTCTTCTTCACCACTTATAATAATTTATCTTTTTCGGCATTTAAGCCAACAGGCACATGTTTGGCCTTATATTCTGGATATTTATTCCTCACATGATTGTACTTATTTAGACTACGGATGACTATGATCACGTTTTATTGACATTATGCTACCTCTTTATTTTATATAGCTAGCTTTATGATTATTTTGATAGAGTATTGGGTATGCCATACTGCTTTATCTGACATGTTATATATTTTCTGCTTCTTGTTTGATTGATTGAGACAGTTTATTTCATGTGAGACCAAATGTGACTTGTATTGTAGTATGTACCCCGTTGTCAAGTAACAACCGTAATCATACTGTGTAGTACTAGTTTACACTGTAGTGCATAGCTGGTCGTGTCATACCCCCATTTTTTGTCTTCCAGTACAGGTTCATGATAAGGTTTTAGTGGTGGCCCATATAGGTCTTTTTCAGACATGTGGGGTGCTATGATTATAGGGATCTCAATCAAACATGATTTTCCTTCATATCCTAATCCGACCTTTAATGTACCATGCGTGAACTGATAAACTTTTTTGATTCTTGTTCCTTCACATTATTTATTAATACCTTGTGTCCTTTTCTTTTAGGGACACTTCGTCATCTTCTGTTGGGGCAATAGGCATGGTGGAGCAGCAAGCAGAGCATGGTTCGACTAGATGCCAACATGAGGCAATACCTTCTTCGGGCCATATTCCAGTATAGCCAACAGTCGGAAAGGATGAGCAATATAAGCCACATATTCTAGTACATTTGGTAGTTTCAATGATAGTTGACACCCCAGTTCTATTGAAGATCATTCGCGAGTTATTGGCTACCAATAGCATCAGATGGCAATGTAGCAGCATCAACAACTTCAGCATCAGGAGCAAAATAGTTTGCTGAATTAGCATCTGCAAGTAGCCCTAGAAAGGGACATAAGATCAAATTTTAGGGAATCAATTAGATTTTGTCAACTCAACCCCCGATATTTTGATGGCATGGAGGATGCTATCATGACAAATGCATGACTTCATCATATTGAGTCTATCTTTGCAGCGACCAAGGTACCAGTTGATGAGCAAGTGGATCAGATTATATTGCAGCTTCAAAACCTTGCTCGAGATAGGATGTCATCAGTAGATAGTGGCTTGAGGCATTCTATCTCTTGGGACGACTTCAAGACATGATTCAAGGCCATGTACTTTGGATCGTGGCTCAGTATGAGTTATAACAGATGATCATCAACCTCAAGCAGGCATATAGTACTGTCAATGGATATATAATATAGTTCTATAGGCTAAGCAGGTTTTCTCTAATGATGGTGGCAACAGAGCTGGAGAGAGCCATGAGGTTCCAACAGGGACTTCACTTGGAGATCATATAGCTGGTGGGGGGGGGTATGACTACTAGACTTTTAGTTTCTTGTAGACTGCAGTCAGGAGGCATAGGATCAATATTCAGAGGCTAGCCGTGAGGACGGGAAGCCAAAAGAGGTCTCATTCTTAGAGTGGAGAAGCAGTTATCCGGACATCAGCACCAACGCTCGGTATCAGGATTCACGATTCATGAGTGCTATGTAGGTCGACAATATCAACAGTGACGACACCAGCTCAACAACAACAACCGAGGTTTCATCAGCAGTGTTAGGGACGCCAGTAGGATGTACATTTTATGATAAGGGAGTACACACCCAGAAGGTGTATAGCATAACCAACTGGAATTGCTTGAGGTACGGGGTTTTAGAGATTAAGATAGTCACGCCTGATTTAGAGACTAGTAGGGCTATTATAGTAGTTTCCGATATTACCAGATCCAGGGGAAGTACCATTTAGAGGGCCAACATTGCCAATAAGACCATTAGCTTAGTGTTCTTTGCCGATGCATGCCCAGTTGTTTTAGTTGATGCCGCAGTTTGGTTAATATCAAAGGCCACAACAGTATGGCCAGGAGCAGAGACAACCATAAGGGAGGCACCATCAGCAGAGATTCCAACAAGACTAGGGTCAGACTTTACCTTGTCTTTGGAAGAGGCATTAGCATCAGATGACATCATGGCATGTCCCAGTTTTGTCACATATATTCCTACAGTAGCATTATTTGATTCATGGGCTTCCCATTCTTTTATATCTATACGGTTTATGATACATATTGGATTGGAGTTTAAGATATTGCTAGAGAGGCTAAATATACTCACTGGTATGTGATCGTCGGGGTTAGTAGAGTATGCTTAGCGTGTCTAATTGTAGTAAGCGAGCATTTATTATCTACTAGATTGATTGAGTTCCCTATGGGTAACTTTGATGTTATCCTGGACATGAACTGGTTGTGAGACAGTCATGCGATTAAAGATTATAATAGAGGGAGTGCTTCATTCAGTATTCTTGGCACAGAGGTATTCACCTTTGTCTGATCATTAAAGAATATTTCTAGAGGGTGAGTTGCAACATCAGTTGTAGTAGAGGGGCATATCCCTAGATTGGTCGAGGAATTTCTTGATGTCTTTCTAGAGGAGCTTCCAAGGATGACATCGTTGAGTGATATAGAATTTTGTATTGAGTTGGTACCAGGACCGACACTTGTTTCCAGCATAGACTATAAGATATTTCAATCAGAGTTGGATTTATTATGGGTGGTTGAAGGTGAGAGGAATTATTAGGCCTAGTGGATCTCCTTGGAGAGTATAGTGGTATTAGTAGATAAGAAGGGTCATCATACTTATGCATTGATTATAGGCAGCTGAATACGATGACTATTAAGAAAAATATCCTTTGTTGAAGATTACTGACTTGTTTGATCAGTTGAGTGGAGCCAGAATTTTCTTCAAGCTTGATCTTAGGTCTTGTTATCATTATATGAGGGTCCGGGTGCAGGATAAACCCAAGACAATATTCAAATCGCTCTATAGGCACTGGGAGTTTTTGGTGATGTCGTTTGGGTTAACCAATGCTCCAGTAGTATTTATGGATTTAATGAACCATTTTTTATGTCCTATTGTGATAGTGTTTTTGGACGACATCCTTGTTTATTCTAGCAATGAGGCATAGCATGAGGAGCATCTCCGCAAGGTGTTACATGACTTGAGGGAGCATCATTTTCATGAAAAGCTTAGCAATTGAAAGTTTTTGTTTGATCACATTTTATTCTTGGGGCACATCATCTCTAGAGTAGGAGTATCTATAGATTCGAACAAGGTTGAGGTTGTAGAGAGTTGCCCAGTTATGAAATAGTAGCACAAGTGTACAGTTTTCTGAGGTTGACAGGATACTACAGGAGGCTTATAGCAGATTTGTCAGGATATCAGCACCATTGACGCGTTTGACGAATAAGGATATTGAGTTCAATTAGTCAACAGTTCTTTTGAGGAGTTGAAGAATAGATTGATTTCAGTACCGATTATGACACTTTCAGTAGGATCAAGAGGGTTCACTATATATTATGATGCATTACCGAAGGGCCTCAGATGCGAGTTGATGTAGTAAGAAAAGGTGATAGCTTATTGTAAACTCTCGTTCCCAAAATTTAGTTATTTGTGTTAGAAATAAATTTTTGTTACTAGTTTGGAATATTGTATGCTGCATGATTGTATAATTAGTATAAGTTTTATCTAGATTTTTTTATTATGCTTGTATATATGGTTTGTGTAATTATATATATAAAATATATATAGTACTATATCTAAGGTATAGTGTACTTAGTTAATTCAAGGTGTAACATGTGTTTTGTTGTGGTTTAGGTGCTTTAGAACTAGTATTTTTTTAACACATTGGATTAGTAGCTAGTTTAGGCTAGGTAAACCTAACCAAAACAAGTCCAATTGAGCCCAAACCTTGTCAACACAAACTAGGGTGTGTAGGGACCCAAATCGTCCTCATTGGGCTCAAACCATACACTTATGTGCATATGGAAAGCCACTAATCTAACCTTGCTGTTGGCGTCCTGGAGTAGGCGATGTTGCGCGTTGCATATTCCGAAAATCATGGGAAAAGTCCATATGAGCAAAAATAGGTTTCTTCCGGTGTCTTGTCAATGATGTGGACACCTAATTGCTCTTTTGCATAAAAGCGCCCAACCATTGGAAAATTGCACAAAGATGAGAATGGATGATAGGGACGTCTACGGTGCGCTAAGTGATACCATATTGTAAAACTAAATAAAAATACCGTGTTCTATTTCTAAGTGGATTCGAGCCAGCCTCAGTCTCACTATCTAAGCCAAGTAGGTCTAATTCTTAGGTGAGGGGGTTTCACAATCCAGCCAACTAATAAAAATGTTGTCCTCAAAATAAGGCATAATTTATTGATCCTTCATGTACATAAGGCAAGTCAATCGCAATCTCCTTGCGATAATTAAAATCCTAATCATATCCATCGCAATCACTTCAAGGTTAAGATGATCACTACTCCAATCAAAATTCAACCTATGATTATCTCTTCTCGCTTTTTCAAATTATCCATATCCAAATTTAAATTAAATTCGTATAACATCTTCCAGATTTAAATACGCATATAAAATTTATCTCACGATCTCCAAATATCATAATCTCCTCTAGAAGTGATTCGAGTCCATTATTATTCCTATTTTCACTTATAAATTTTTATATGCTTCAACTTTTATATTCCATTCACAACCTCGATATTTCCAATAGGTAGTCCAACCAAAATTTTAATTCTTAATTCAAATCATCAAATTAAAAAAATAATTTAAATGCAGTCCACCAATGTTCAAGTATGAAATTCTATATTTATCCTCCAAATTTAAATTGATGATTCTACCTTCATTGTTCAAAAAAAATTTAAATCATGTACTTAAGGTATAAATATTGGGTCCTCAATATCAATTTATTAATCCTCATCATCTTAGTCATTCTTCTAAATTTCTCAAAATTAAAATGGCTTGAACCTCTCCCAATCTAATCTTACTCGATCACAATCTAAAAGAAATTCCTCTCGAGTTGACAATGCACTGCTACCCAACTTAGAGTTTACCCATCTATCACATAAGGCTATATACCTTAAGAAAATATTCCTTAATTTGTTTACTCATGTCATTCAATCCTCAAAACTTCCATGCCAATTATATCTTATATGATATGTCCTTAATTATGAAAGAATAATCCTCAAGTATGTGATCGGCCTATGAGATATATCTAGTACTCTCTGTGTATCAAACTTTATACCCAGCACGAGGTTTCATCTTTTCGAAATAAGGGAAGACGGAAAACAATAATAAAGAGTTCAAGGGGGAGGTAATCGATTAGTAGTATGGGGATCAAGGCGTTTAAAGAATTCAATGGGAATTGTCAAGGCAGTTGTGGATTGAAATCTTATTTTGGGTAATGCCTATTCACATGCTCGTATCAGTACAGTTATGTAACGGATACGATATGCTCAGACATATCTAGGGGGCAAGTACATTCGTCTACTAATCACTATATATCTCAATCCACGTAAAGTAGTTATACAAAGGGCGAACCATGCGCACTATGGTTGATCAGACCGTAGTACACTGATTCTGAAATGTATTAGTGTAGTACTCCAATAATATATGTCATGAACAAGCTCGATAAAGAATAAGCTTGAAAACTAGGCTATAATAGCAGCATAAGTCAAGTAGTACAGAAATTATAGATACGCTGGATTATGATAAGAGAAGGTACAAATAATTCAAGTTCACAAAAGCAAAAACAACATAAGCAATAATAATAAAGACTCTACAATCTCTACAGTTATCATACAACCTCCTTGTCTATGTCACTAGTTGACCAAATGGGGCAAGGACCTCTAAATTCTATTGTCTGAATAAATACTGTCGTCTTATGCTAGCATACAGGTAATGTCATTCAGTTACACTTTAATAATGGGACAAAATGATATGTGATACTAGGTGGTGAGGTATACTACCCAACTTAAAATAATTTAACTACTATGGTCTTGTCTTAAGGATACCGTAGAAGCTCCTCTTAAGGTATATGAGAAGGGGTCTTGGTACTTTATTGGGGTATCCTCTTCTATTACATAGGTCATGGTTATCTTACATCTTAGTCATAGTGCTTATAGAACAAGTATCAATAGTAAGGATAGAAGAGTTACTGGCCGTTAAGGGGAAAAGAGATCTCGCTTGTATCGAGGTGGGGGTACAAATTACGTGGTCTACAACTAGGGGTAATCATTAGGTCATAATCTACAATAATAACTTAAACTGTCAGTTCTAATTACCAATCACATAATTCAAAAATTCAAGAGTAACAACCAAAATCCTAGCAAGCTATATATATCCTAACATAGAATAAAATTACTTGGTCTATAATCAGAAGTGTCAGGTGGCATGAGTTGAAAGATAAAGAGAAAAAACGTAATTAGTCATCACAAAATAGCGAGCGCTATGGTCGCAGGGGAACAATATATGAAATAGAGGGGCTCTAGATAGCATCATGGTTTTTCAAGGGGAGTGGTATGCTAGTTGCCATGTTCGGGTTATGATCAAGGGAAAGTGTTGATTACATTCCTCTAGGCTTCCTAGGGTGCTGTCTACTAATAACAAGACAATGGCATAAGTTTACAGTTCTCCAATACTTTCTAACTATGAAGATTAGGTTCAGTCCTAATATTCAAATTTTTGGTTTTCTATTGGTTCCTCAATACTAGGGTCAAACATTATGGTAAAACTTCTAACTATCTCTAGTAGTGTCTATACTACTCTCAAGTCTTCTTAATGCATCAAGGGGTAATGGTATACCAATCTAAAGATAAGGAATTCTAGGTTTCACTAGATATTCTAAACTTAGTGATGTGTCAACACTCTAGTTGTACTCTTAATAGGAAGGTTACCCTACTTATCATCTAACAACAGGGACTTCTATATTCTAGGAGGGGGCTATACTCAAGAAATTATCAGGGAAGTACATGAATCAAGCATGATACAATTGTTCGAATAGAACAGATAGGAGGAAGATGAATCATAGTCAGCTTGTGGATGAGATCTTATACTCTAATCCTAGGTGCAGGCTTGTTCGGTATAGTAACGTAACCGAGACAATATGCTCTCGACCTGCATGGGCTACCACAAAAACATGTCATACCCCAGTCCCAAAAATACGTAGAACTAGGACACGTAAGCATGCCAGCTGCATGGATATGGCAACTCCAATATATTTAAACCAAATCCACACGTACGCTGTATTATGAATATCAAATCCACAAGTGGTATAACATATGTCACAAGTCACAGGATTTAATCTAAATCTTATCCACAGAAAATCAAATATAAATAAATAACCAGTATCTATGAAACTAGATCTCAATAAGAAGTATCTAAGGATGATAGTTGGATGGAAACAAATCCACTACCAACTCGAATATAAGAGCAAACACAATATGAGTACAACACAATAAACACCATATAAGAATACCAGCTATCAATCACGGGCTCGAAGAGAAGACATCCTCGAAACATAAGTAACCATCCGAATCTGCGCTCCTGCGAATACTCAAGAACAGATACACCTGGCAAGGGACCAGGTCCTCAGAGGGACATAACAAGATACTTAAACACATGCCAATAAAGTACTGAAATAAATATCCAAAGGGGTCGCCTAACCGTCTAAGTGTATGCAGTTAAGAACAACTTTCCCCACATGTGAGCTATCTGGCTGAAAACTAGAATTTGGCATGGTTCTCTTTTGAAGATCCAGGGGCCCAAAGGCACGTCGTCTTTTGAACGACGGAGGCCCACCAATGTACATAATATATATATATGGGTCATCACCACCCGTATCTCCGGCGGAGAATCCGGGCGCACAGGAAAAAGTGCAAAGGAGCTCAAATGCGGTACTTGTTGTTCTCCCCACCCCATGCTCTAAGCATGTCACATCCATGACACGATTTGGTTCATAGCCTATTCTTAGTACCCTATCCCAATCCTGCAACCAAACAAGGACAAGGATGGGACCACCGTACTATAATAGGCTATGCCCCTAGACCTCTAATAACTGCTAAGTCTACTAGCATACAAAGTTTCTAACAGCAGTTATTCCTAACGCACGGCCCACACGTACAGGAGGCCAAACCTGCACCCAAGTCCGTGATCTACATGAGACTCATAACTCGTGTAACAACTGTGTCACGGCCAATGAACCTAATGATGCTACATGATAATGGGGTAGTCTCATAAACAAGGTCAATGCAAATACATAAATAAAAATATATCGCGACGACACCGTCGCGTGCATTTTATATAACAGTGAAAATATATGAACTAAAGATAGAAAATAAAGATGCATGCAACATATGGAATGTAAATAACAGTACAATGGCAAGGTATACTTGCCTGGTAAGAAGCTGCAAAATGTCACGTCCAGATGTCCAATACACAGGACCAGAAGCTATAGCCTCAGAACAAATATCTCCGGATGCTGAAATAGATATCATTAATATTCCTAGAATAAGCAAAATAGCTAGAAAGTACTTCCCTTTCGTCCAATTTGGACACAGGGGCAAAACCATAATTTCGGCTCAAAGTGGGGTCCATGTGTTGCCCACTTTGCACCGAAAAGCGTGTCAGAACCATTGGTCTCCAAATTCGTCCAACTTAGTGTCAACAAGTCCAGAACGATGATACGAACCCAACGGAACTTCCAGAATTGGATTCCGATGAGCCGATCACAAAATCGCCCGTCAAGTGGAGCCGTAGGGCCCACGATACACGATTTTGTCAACGTTCTCAGAATCGAACCAAACTTGGGTCACAGGACCAGCGTATTGCTACGAGTCCGATGGCACAAGTTTTGTTTCGATCTGACGTGTGTACATAAAGTTACGACATATTCCAGAACAGGCAGATACGGGGCGTTGTTGGCGGATACGCGTTGATTCCGGTGTGCACGCATATCCAAATCAACTTCTGTGAAATCTCGTACGTCCGTATCAATGGCGCACACATTTCGATAAAGACCGCACGCGACCAAGTCGTCCCGTTTGGCGGGGCGCACTCAGTTCCGGGGTGAAACAGGGCATTGGTTTTCCTGTTTTTGGATCGCGGTTCACGATCGCCACAGGACGCGACGCACCGAGCGGGTTGCACGGGCATCGAGGGGATCACACAGCCTACGCGTCATAACTGGCAGAACCGAAAATGGATCAACGAGGAGAGAGAACGGGTTACCTGAACAGGGCTCTGTAGAACAAGGTTTTCTCTTGTCCGCGAGTCATCTTGACGCGACATGACACAGTGTCTGAGTACTGTGCTGCACGTCCTAGGGTCAGGGTTTCAGTTAGCTGGAGGCGGCTGGAGGACACGGTAGAGGCGGACGGGGCTTCGCCGAAGGTGGCTCAGGGATGATGGCTTGATGGTAGTGTGGCTGGTGATCAACTGCAGGATCCCGTCGTCAGAGACGAGGGTGATGGCGGCGAGTCGAGGGAAGGAGTGGAGGTGTTCGTGGTGTTCGACTGGGGTGTCGGCCGCTGGCTCAGGCGGAGGGGATTGACTGGAGGGAGAGGGAGGTCAATGGGGATGTGCAGAGGCGGGGGAGGTCAGGCTCCGGCGAGTCGAGCTAGGCTGGAGGAAGGAGACGGGGATGAGTGGTGGTCGGTATGTGCCTCTCAAACGAGGGAAGGAGAAGTGGTGGAGGAGTTTCTGGTGGTGGAGAGAGGAGGCAGGGACGAAGGAGCTCGGTGCTCAGGCGGAGGGGTCGGGTTCTAGGTGGTGCTTGGGCTGCTCGGGAGGAAGGAGATGAGGGGTGGTCTCCGGCCATGGGGGAGGACCACGGCGGTCAAGGATAGGTCGGCGGAGTCTCATTGGGAGAGACGGTGAGGCGAGGGCGGCCGAGGGGAGAGGGGGCTCATCGGGAGGAAGAGGAGGAAGGCGGTGCTAGGGTTCAGGCGGCCGGCCGAGGCGGTTTAAATATGGTAGGAACAGTATTTTCGTTCGGATTAGAATTAGGGTTTCGTTGAGGATTTCGGGTCCGGGTCGGGTTCACTTTGGATCCGACCCGACCCGTTAAGGGCTGGGTTCGGTCCGGTTCGGGTCACCACGGTTTAGATCAGTTTGGTTTGGTTTATTTTAAAATAAACCGGGTTCAGTCAGGGTTTATTTAGTTTTAAATGTACATTAGTTTTTAGGGCTTTAAAAATGTTTTCGGAGTCCAATAAATTTACAGAAAATTACCCTATGTCTAGTTTTTACACTAGAAAATATTATTTTCATAATATTTTAAAATTAATTAATATCCATTAAAAATTATTTAATTGCAAAATACCTTAGTTTTAATTCCCGAAAATTACAGAAAAATTGTGAGAAAATATTTTAAATTTTTTTTGAAAAATCAGGGTCTTACATGGCGATACTACCTTTAAGGAGAGCGTGTTAAGATTTACGCAGACCATAAAAGTCTAAAGTATGTCTACACTCAAAAGGAGCTCAACATGAGACAGACGCGCTGGCTAGAGTTGATGACAGATTATGATATCGAGTTGCAGTACCACTCTAGCAAGGCGAATGTAGTATCAGATGCCTTAAGCAGGAAGCCCATGGCATACTTTTTGACGACTCATCGGCAATTGCTAGATGATCTCCAGGAGCTTGGGAAAGAGATTGTATTGCCAGGCATGAATGGACAGATGGCCAGTCTCGAGGTTCAGTCCACATTGATTGAGAGGATCAAGACAGCCCTGCCTACAGATACAAGATTTCGACGACTGCGAGAGAGGACAGAGGCCGACATGCAGACGAGACTCAGGATTCATGAAGACAGAATATTAAGGTGTGGAGATCGCCTATACATTCTGAGTGGCGAGCCACGCGAGGAGTTGATGACCGAGGCTCATAGCTCGATTTATTCTATTCATCCCGGGGGTATGAAGATGTACCGAGATTTAAGACGACATTACTGGTGGCATGGGATGAAGAGAGATATTGCAAGATTCGTGGCGAGATGCTTGGTCTGTCAGCAAGTCAAGGCTGAACATCAGAGGACTGTAGGACTATTGCAGCCGCTTCTCATTCCCGAGTGGAAGTGGGAACACATTACCATGAACTTCGTCACAGGATTCCCGAGGATCCATAGCGGGAAGGATGCAGTTAGGGTTGTCGTCGACAGACTTACCAAGTCTGCACATTTCTTGCCCTTCAGAGTTGGGCAGTCCATAGAGATATTAGCTGACATGTATATGAGGCAGATAGTACGACTACATGGAGTGCCTGTTAGCATTGTATTGGATCGTGATTCCAGATTCATGTCATATTTTTGGAGGAGTATACAGGAGAGTCTAGGAACTCATCTCAAGTTCAGCACTGCATATCACCCACAGACTGATGGTCGGTCAGAGCAAACAATTCAGATACTAGAGGATATGATGAGAGCGTGCATGATCGACTTTGGAGGATCTTGGGAGGACCATCTACACTTAGTAGAATTCTCCTACAATAACAGCTATCAGGCTAGCATACATATGGCACCTTATGAGGCACTGTACGTCAGAAAGTGTAGGTCACCGGTATGTTGGAGTGACGTGGGACACAGACAGTGGAAAAAGTAAAATAGATTCAGAGCCACCTACGTGCAGCACATGACAGACAGAAGCATTGGGCAGATGCACACCGCAGACCTTTGGAGTTCAAAGAAGGTGACCATGTACTTTTGAAGATATCGCCTACTCGCGGTACCATCAGATTCGGAGGCAGAGGCAAGCTGAATCCGAGGTACATCTGACCTTTTGACATCTTGGAATGAGTTTGCAAAGTAGCTTATCGTCATGCATTGCCTCCATCATTAGAAGGAGTGCATGGCATATTTCATGTATCATAGTTGAGGAGGTACATGGCAGACCCTCGCCACGTGCTTGATCATTCAGAGATTACAGTCAGGCCCAGTTTATCTTACGTAGAGCCGCCAGTGGAGATACTCGATCGCAGTGAGAAGACTTTGAGAGGTCAAACTATTCGACTGGTCAGAGTTGCATGGAAGCATCATTCGCCAGGCGAGTCTACCTAGGAGCGCGAGGATTCCATTCGACAGTGTTTTCCGTATCTATTTGAGGACCAAGGTACGAATTTACGTACCGCATTTGATTACCAGTTTGCTTTTAAAATCTCGTAGCTATTATCGTGCTTTACTTTTAATTCCGGGGACAAAATTTTTCTAAGTTGGGAAGGATGTAAACCCCCTCATTTAATTTTATAGATAGTCTGGTTATGGGTTAGAAAATTTTGGTTTAGCAGCAGATATTTGAGGTTTAGAATTAAGTTTTTCAGATGTCTGATTCTTTAATTAAACCCTTGGTGTGCCCTACCGTTGTTGAAATATTCGGAGCCCAATATTAGCCCATAATTTTCAACTTATTATTGCATTCTAGACTTGACATGCCAACTTAGGCGCTGGACTTTTTCGTCGCTCCAAAATCATAATTCCTTGTGTGCTAATTTAATTGCACAACTTCCCGTATCCGAAATCCAATATTTAATCCTGTGTCGCGTACCTGTGTCGTTGCCATCAATTTTGTGACACCAACTCAACCCGTTTAGCCAGACCAATTAAAGAGTCAAAGACTGACACCAAGCCTACACCCTTCATGACCTTTGTGTCACTCCAAATTGAGACCCCATGTGCCCCCATTTAATTTTAAGAGCACATAACAATTTTATTTTAATTAAATTAGGGATACCAACTTTGACTAATCCTATTTTAATCCTAATTTAATCCAAATACCCCATTAATTAAACCTATGCAAAATACACAATACCTCCTCACCCTACAAAACACCAAACACCAATTCTTCCACTAATTTTCTATCATTTCATGTGTCTGTGCAAATACCCAAAATTAAGGGGGATTATTTACAAATAATGCAATAGGTGTCATCACCTCATTGTCCCAAGCCAATAAAGAAGGCTCACCTTAACCATTGACCGGTCCAAACCTCATTCCCCTCTCCATGGTGTGAACACAATTCCCTCATGTTAAATCCTAGCCACTCATTTAAAATCAATTCCAATTCTCATCACACACTCCCCATCACCCTTCCCTATATAATGTCTCCTCATACACACTTCCCCAAGCAAGCCCTAATCCCCAAAACCTAGGGAACCCCCCCCCACTTTCTCTCTCCTCCCTCCTTAAATTTCCAACCGTAGTTTCTTCCCATTTTCCTTTCTTCTTCCAATTTTCCTTTCTTCTTCTTCTTCTTCTTCTTCCTTTCTACTTCTTCTTCTTCATTTCTTCTTCTTTAACCCATCCACTCGGCAACCACCCTACTCCGGTCAACCCCGGCGAGCTCCAGCAACTCTTCGCTGCCTCCACCACCGTTCCCGCTGTCATGAACCTGCTGTCCCCGTCGTTTGCATGCCTCCACCACTCCCTCGGCCGGCTGCCACCCCCCGCGGCTTTATCAGCAACTTCATCATCATCACTACCACCTCTGATACCCCGGCTACCCACAACTCCGGCAGGCCGCTGAGCATCCTCCAGCCACGATACCCCTACGACCACCTCCTCCTTCCCCTCTGATCTCAATCATCACCCGCCATCACCTCCAGCATCTCCCACCACCACCAGTGTCGACATCATTACCATATCCGGTATCTCCACTACCCCACACTACCAGTACCATCACCCTACACCACCAGTACCACCACCCCATACCACCAACACTACCAGCACCACTACTCTTCATCATCACCATCTTCATCATCCTCATCATCAACATCACCACCATCAACACCCCCACGATCCCCTCCGGCCAAGCACCACCGTGACCCCCTTCGGCCGAGCACCACCGGACCTCGTCGCCAAGGTGATCACTTCCCCAGCTCTATGTTTAACCTATTTT
This sequence comes from Iris macrosiphon, assembly GCA_036927795.1. NCBI lineage: Eukaryota > Viridiplantae > Streptophyta > Magnoliopsida > Asparagales > Iridaceae > Iris > Iris macrosiphon. The sequence goes on along the minus strand of JAYESA010000018.1, from coordinate 96,001,003 downwards.
TGTATATTGCTTTTGGTTCGCATGTAACTTAGTTAGGGTTAGGGATAATACATGAATTGTGTGAATGCATGTTATAACATGTATTGATGGTATGCGAGTTTATTATGGAAATGACGTTATAGAATATATACTTCGAGGCTTGGGAATTATAGGTATATTGAGAGTAGGGTTATAAATATGCTAGGCATGATAATTTAGGGTGTTGCTCTAATTAATTTATGCATATTGATTATTGTGAGGAGCAGATTTAAAGTGTTGTGAAATGATAAGGTAATCTATCATCGAGGAGCAGGTATTTTACCGTGAGATGGTGTGCGATATCAGACCATTACTTTGTGAATGAGGACTGATAATATTAATGAATTTAAATTGAGGAGGAGTTTTATTGTAAAATGATAATGGTTGTATATATTTAAGGGTATAAATAATTAATAATTTATTCGAGGATGATGTTTAAAGTATACGTGATAATGTTTGTGAAGACCCGGGGTGAAACTGAGAATTTGATCATGGTTTGAACTACAGAATATTGTGATGAAGATAGTAAGATTAATGTTTGGTTTGATGATATTGTACAGATAATTAATTTAATTAGATGTAACATACTCTGAGTCAACCTTGGTCAACCCTTTAGCTTCGTGTCCATGTGAGTTGTAGCTGAGTTTGAACATATGTTAGACGTGTGTCACATCTTATTTCAGCCTCGTGATATTTATTGATTGAGCTTGTATCTCGACTTTAGGTACTATGGGACCTGCGAACTTGGACGTTGTACTGGATCCCCATCTTCAGTAGCCGGGTCCAGGCAAGTGTACCTTGCCACCCTGTATTTTAGTTACCAGATATTTATTGTTTTATTATATACATTATGTGCGTATTTGATTAGAATCGTTACTTCACGTCCGGGTCACAACCGGGTACAGACATTCGTCGGTAACATTTGGTAACGAATGATAGATGTTCGTAACACCTCGATGTACGTACCTATGTATATCATAACCCTAAGACACATCCATACACTATTATCGTGCCAGATTTCCTGTATCCTGATACTGACATCATGACCAAAGACTAGGATGACCTTAGGGTCGCGTTTGTTGATAGTTACTTCTGTGTGAATAGACTGCTAGATAGAGGTTCAGGTTCAACGCACAATAGTTGACCGCTTTGGAAGGAAAAGACAGCTACTAGACGTTTGGGCTCCTCTACACGCGCTTTATATATGTATATGTCCTGTTGATGTAGTGTTCCTGTATCCGGAGTAGTAGTATCACCCGTGTGACTCTACGCTCGGAGCTACGGTACGCCCCGTGTGTCTCTGTGTTCGAAGCTACGGTTTTATTTTGGACAGTCTACGCGTCGAACATTGTCTTCAAAACTGTGTCTCACTTAGGTGATTATGCTAGATTACCCCGTCGTTGCACTTGTACTTTCTGTTATACTTTGGCATGCTGTATTTTTGTACCTTGTTATGTCACTCTGAGGACCTGGTCCCCTGCCAGATTTGCAGCATAGATGATCACGGTGCCCTTGGAGTTGCTGATGGAGTTGCTTGTCGTGCGGGCATTGGTACCAGGTACTCATATCACTTCTACCGACATTATGGTTAATTTATGTATATTGTATTCATCTGCTATTATAGCCTAGTTTTTATAGACTCATAGTTCTTCTCGAGTCTATTCGATTTTGTGTGTTATTGGGCGGCCGACTTTAGCACATGCAGCTCTTTCTTGTATATTTCTGTTCATTGTGGATTGAGACATATATGTTTACATTTATTAGATTATTTAGATAGTGACACTAATTACAGCTTATATATATTCGAGTCGGACCAGAGTCTGGTCGAATGCATAGCTAGCATGTTGCGTATTCCTGGTCCTACGTATTTTGGGACTGGGACGTTACACAATAAAGTATCAAGTAGAATATCAAGGCTCTATTGATATCCAACACAAATTTTATGATACTTAATTTATACTTGGATCACTCAACTATATGACATGATACCAACACCTAGAATCATAAATTGTACACTAATCTCCATCCTAACTCTCTTATTTTCAAACATCATTGGTACCAAGTACTAACTATATTCTGAAACCTACCATAGAACTATTGTTACAAATGGTAATACACTATGAGTTATATCCAACTTATACACTGATGCCTAATGCTCACATACCCAACCGGGAACCACTCTTAAACTCACATGTTATACCTTTAACAATCAATACTGATACTCAGACTTAACACACTATGTCTGCTAGTTACCAAGCTACTGCACTATCCCAGGAACCTCATGAACTAATAAAAGTAAAACTCTATAAGGGACTGAGCTAGAGGCACTAAAGATATCTCTATCCTAGGCTAATAGAGGTGATGGAATAGAATTCAATGATAACAAGAGTGAAATGATGAAGATGATATGTTATGAACCAATTTAAGTTACAATATGATAATTATATTCGTCTATTTGAAATTATGTTACCCAGAATTCTCGTCATGCCAGTAAGAATAGATGTGATAAACTAAATAGTCCATAACTAAGGTATATACCTCTCCAATCATGTTGTCTACAATTCTCGTGTTGCCAGCTAGCATGGCTGCGAGAACTCTAGATTACATAACTAAGATAAGTACATCCAAATTGACTCTATGTCTTTGCCACGCCATCTTGTATGGATGCGATAAAATCTAGACTCCATAACTAAAGCAGACGGTTACCTTTCTCACTGTTCTTATCAAAATATGTCATCAGAATATACCTTAATCAGCCCTAAATTTTATCTTGATACAAGAATCAAAGTCGACAACAAATATCAAGAATCAATTCAACAACGAACAAGTAAGAGTGAACAGAAATAAGTGAAAATAGATTTCAAAATAGAGTTTATAATAAGATTCTCAAGTGTTATCCCAAGAATCTCTCAAAAAATTCTAATTTTTGATTGAGTATTCTCTCATCCTATATCCTATCGTGGGCTCATAATAGTACAACTAAGATGTTGCACTACCATGACATCGTACTAGTTATGAAGCCTTACCTGCATGGGCTACCATAAAAATATGTCACTGTCACGTCCAGTCCCAAAATACGTAGGACTAGGAATATGTAACGTGCCAGCTACGCATTCGACCAGACTCTAGTCCGACTCGAATACGTATAAGCTGTATTATAATGGTCACTATCTATATATTCAAGTAAATATAAATATCTATGCCTCAATCCACAATGAACAGAATACACAAGAATGAGCTACATATGCTAAAGTCGGCCGCCTAGTAACACACAAACTCGAATAGACTCGAGAAAGAAATATGAGTCTATAAAACTAGGCTACATCAGCAGATAAATAAACAATATGAATAAATAACCATAACTCTGGTGGAAATGATATAAATACCTGGTACAAATTATAGAAGCATGAAAAATACGCTGGGAGGATCTACGCAGCCTCTTGATACAGAGCAGCGTAAACAGGGGCCTTCAGAGCCATCAAGCGTACAATAGAGCTTTTACACAGCGTGAAGAATAAGCTCAAAGGACCATCCGCGTAAGTGCAGTACGTCCAGGCCGCTCCAGCGTAAACAGGGTTCTTCATCGCCTCCATGGCGTAAAACTCATCCGCTCTCAAAGCAGCGCTAAAGCGTACGAGGAACGCTTCGTCTTCCCCGAAATGAACCTGTCAAGTCACGCAGTGAATCTGACCTCTGACTCCTGACAAAAAGTGCTGCACGGCTACCCACACGACGGCTGGAAACGATGGCAGACCCCTCGGGACGCGCCCCATAGTATGATGGCGGATCTTTGCATTTAATGCAGAGGATTTGGTTAAAACATCACCGAACCGTCGTTTACTGAAGTCCCCTCAGCGTAAACCGCTCTTTCGCGTACAAGGGAATACGCTGCCTTGTTTTACACAGGCAAACATGAGCTATTTTACGCTCCGCATTAGACAAACCGCCTACCACGTTAAAAGCTGCACTTCGTACGGGACTCGAGGCACGTCTCCACGTCTAATTGCACAGAGCGGTGACAGTTTCTCTCAAGGCACGTCTCTGCGACGGATGCACAGAAGGACTGCAGACCTTCAAAACATGCCTCCGCATTTAATGCATAAGATGGTGGCAAATCTCTGCAAGAGATTTGATTATATCTTCAAAAGCCGTAATTCCGGCTAAGACGTCTACATCAGCACTCTGGCACGGTACGCAACGGCTTCTACGCCCATTTCAGGATCTGTGCTCGTGCAGCTTCTACGCCCACTCAGTCTCTACGACCACTCAGTCTCTACGATCACTCGGCCTCTACGACTATTCGGCTTTTATGCCTATTCGGCTTCTACGCTTGTTCGACTTCTATGCCTGTTCGGCTTCTATGCCTACTTGGCTTCTACGCCAGGGGTACAGTCATTTGGCTTCTATGCCAACCTCTTCTACACAAGGGATACCTACCTACGTGGCTTCTACGCCATGATCTTCGCAGCAAATATACGCATTTTGTCCCCTTAGTTGGACACGCGTCACATGCTCACTCAAAATGTCATCTATACGCAGGCATTGGTTATCTTAACCGTTGTGTAAAGGGGTGCTGTACTTCCCACTCCTCAATTTTTACACCGACGGAGTGGTCACTGTCACCAAAACTCTATAAATAGAGACCCCTATCAATGGGGAACAAAGGTCGAAAAACTTAAAACTTGAAGATCGAACAAGGTCGAACTTCCCAGAAAGATCGAACCGGAGGTCAAGAGAGAGAGAGAGAGAGAGAGAGAGAGAGAGAGAGAGAGAGAGAGAGATTGGAGCTCAGGCAAAGAGCAGGGATCGACGACTTTGGCATCGTGCATCCACCCTCTTCTGCAACCTTCGAAGCTGCTACCTGTCTTCTACGACACTTCTTCAACATCGTGTGGCCCAAGGGCTAAAGTGATCGACTGCAGATCAGACACCTATAGCAATTTATATCCAGATTAAATAAATTGTACTCCCACATCCTCGTATAGGATTATATTGTACAAGTTTGTTTGTAAACCAAAGGGCGCGGATTTCGCATAAACCATGTCATTGAAATACACTTTCATTCTTTCGTTTAATACCACAAACAAGATGGCGACTCTGCTGGGGACATCTTTCTCTTTTGATGAGGAAGCAATTGCTCAACACGATGCGGTATCCGTGGGATCCGTGAATAAGACACTGGTCGTCCAGTTCGACCAGTCTGCCTACGAAGACATGCTTCGAACCGGGGGTAGCTCTCACTCTCTCTCCGTCCAAGACTACAGGAAGCTGCGCAAAGTGTGGATGCCCAAGACATCCTCTACCATTCCTGTGGACTCTCCGATCTCTCCGTTCTCTCCGACCAATGAGGTGGTAGCATTGCTCCCTCCGTGCCCTGCACGTAAAACTCAGTCTCCCGCTACGCGCGGTACAGACAAAACTTCGGGCAAAGCCTCAGCGCTGACCCAGAAGTATCCATTGCGCTCTACGCGTAGGAATCAGTCTTCCGCTACGCACGGTACAGACAAAACTTTGGGCAAAGCCTCAGCGCTAACCCAGGAGTATCCACTGCACTTTACGCGCAGAAATCAGTCTCCCGCTACGCGCGGTACAGACAAAACTTCCGATGGTGCCCCAGCGCCAAATCAGAGGTATAAATCATGCTCCATACGCAAGACAACATCTGACCTCTACGGTAAACTAGATGAACGCTGTGATCTCCGCGAGGGGAAGCAAGCAGGCGAATACTCAGCTACTCGGCCTTTACGACAACAAGGGAACAATCTGCCTACCATCCGGATTACGTAAGAAGCCGATGGCCGACTGAGGGCCTCTCTAGCTTTATGCCAGACTGAGCGAATCTCCAATTTATGCCAGGCACAGTCCCTCGGCGTAAAGCAAGCTCAGATTGCGGAAAGACACCCTCCCAGGGGATTATCCGCCGCCCAGATGGCCAACCTGTTGTACAAAGGTAGCACAGGGAAAATCGGGGTGCCCAATATCCGCACGCCCGCTGACAGAAGAAACAAGCCTTCATCTCCTTCCTCTACTCCTCCTGACTTGCGCGCATATCTAATCCAGAAGCGTAAGGAAATGGGACCTTCCAACATGTCTATTACGCCCCCTAGCGAGCAATATTGTAATAGTCATAAAATTGTGATTGACTGTTGCTGTTCTAAAGCAAAACGGTCGGTTTACGACCGATTGAGCTACTCTCAGTCTTTCCAGGAAGAGGAACCCACGCATGCATCTGTGAACATGGCTTCACACATACGTAGAGGAGGGTCGAGCTCAAGACGTCATCCCTCCCGGCCCCCGAGCCGAGGGAGGTTCAGTGAGCTCCTCAGGAACGCTGAAGCCGGGGTGTTCCAAAATACTCGTGCGAGGTCACGACAACCAGCTTTGTCCTCTTCTGATTCCGACGCTGGGGGTCGCCAAACCCCCGAATCAGAGGCAGAAAGTGTAGAGTCGACTTCTACAGCGACCTATACTAATCCTTCAATAATACCCAGGGAGATGGGAGTTTACGCCGTTGAAGATGAATGCAAGGAAGCTTCACCGTCAGGGAACGCGGAATAACGCATCACTATACTGGAGACATCTCTGAAACAAATGCAATCCATGATGGAGAACATGCACCAGATGATGCTAACTCAGCACGCGACTGCCATGGCTCAAGCATCAGTCCCGCCAACTCAGATACGTGTGGGGGTGGACTTACCACCATCCAACCCGAGCCAAGAGCCTGCGCTAGATCAAGAGTCAGCAGTTCCTCCGCTTTCTCACTCAGAGAATGCCTTGCCTCCCGCTGGAGTTACGATACAACCAACTCTGCACCACTCCGTGGCCCCGCTTCCGACTAAAAATTCGATGCAGGCAGTGCGGGAGTTGAAAGCCCAGTTCGACGCCTTGAAGCACAAAGATCAGCTCAAGAAACTGGGAATCAACCAGCCCTACCCAGCTATCTGGGAGGAGGTCCCTTTCCCGCCGAGGTACAAACCTCAGACTATGGCCCTATTCGAGGGAAAATATCACCAAGCCAGTACATGAACTATTTCAGTATGATGACGGTGTTGCTACAAGGGAACGATGCCCTCCTCACTCGGGTGTTCAAAGGCTGTCTCTCAGGAGTAGCCTATTAGTGGTACCGTAGCTTGGCGGACAACTGTATTACTTCCTTCGAGGACTTCAGAGTTTTATTCTTCACACGATTCTATGAGGGAGGAATGAACATGTCTATGTCCTCTCTCATCGAAGTCAAGCAGAAGGAAAAGGAGGACGTTCGTATCTTCATCGAACGTTTTCGTCAGGCCACCTTACAGATGCCTCCAGGAGTTCCCGACTCTGCATCAGTAGACATTTACAGGAAGAACCTCCTTTCCGTGGTCTCGGTGTTCACAGGACCATATCAGTTCCATGATTGGCCCTCGTTCATCATCTCGGCAATAGCCGCCGAAGACAACGGTCGTAAGATACGCGACAATGGCATCATGATCACCGCCTCTGACAGAGGCAAGAGGTCATCGCCTAGCAGCAACCATCCTCGTGGTCCCAAAGGGAAAGAAGCCCTGGCAATCAATACGGCCAGACCAAAGATTGCGGCAACCACGCAAACGAAACCCGGGACTTCCAGGCCCGTCGAAATCTACTCTTTCGACGACGACGATATCCCAAGTATATTCGAGTGTCTCGTCAAAAATGGCAAGATTACCCTTCCAGAGCTAAGGTGGTCCCAGAAAGTCGGCAATACTAATAACCCCAAATACTGCATCTTCCACAGATACGTACACCACCCAACAAAGGTGTGTTACATACTGAAAAGGAAGATCCAGGGGTTAATCGATGCTAAGGCCATCACTCTGCACAACACCGAGAAGACGGTCACGGCCAACATGATCTCTCTGCAGTTTGGCAATCTGCCTCCCCAAGAGATCCCGGACGGCGTTGCACCTATCTCCCGGACAACGATGAACATCGTCAATCTCCCTCCAGCTAGGGATCAAAATCACGACCTGGTACCCCTGACTACCCGGCAAGGCGAGATTATGTGGGTTCATCCAGACCTGGTGTCAGAGCTCGAGGAAGAAACTAAGGCTACTAAGCCTACATCCAAAAAGAGCTCCAAATACAGGCCCTGCCATATGATCGTGACTTCTTCGGCATCGGACGAAGACGAGGTATTTGCTGCAACCCGTTCAGGGAAAGCCTACCTCAGCGACTACGGAGCAAGTCAGGAAGGTGCACCGGCGGACGCTCCAGCAATCAAACATTCAGAGCAAGGTCCCGTCGTACCAGATATCAGTCCTTCAAAACCAACCCCGATGGAGAAGGGGAAGCAAAAAGAAGTACGCTTTGATAAACCTGTGAAAAATATTCCAAGCAAAGGTTTAGAGAAGCCATACAACTTCGACATCCTGGCCCAACTAGCCAATACGCCAACCAGGTTGTCCATCTTCGAGCTACTCAGGCTCTCCCAAGACACTCGTCTAGCCCTGAGTGAAGCGCTGATGCAGGCGAAGGCATACTTGACCCAGCTCAAGTCCCCTGACGAAGAACCAGTGGCGTGTCCTCAATGCCATAGTGTGATGGAGGTGGTCCCAAATATCACTTTCACCCAAGACGACATCCTGTTAAAACATAACAAGCATGACAGGCCCCTCTATTATACCGGGTACGTCGGTTCCATGAAGGTCGATCGGATTCACATAGATCCGGGATCGTCGATCAGCATCATCCCTCACAGTCTACTCAGACCGCTGAGGATTCCTACCAGCGAATTGGCTTACACCACCACTACGATCGTGGGTTTCAATGCCGGAAGAAGTAAGCCATTGGGAAAAATTTGCCTCAGGATCCAGATCGGCATCCTTAGATCGGTGGCCACATGTTACGTCATCGATTCAGAGGTATCGTACAACATTTTGCTGGGGAGATCATGGATCCACGACCACAACATCGTTTCTTCAACCCTATATCAATGTCTTAAATATGTAGACGCACAAGGAACGGTACAAACGGAGGTGGCTGACCTAAACCCGTTCAAAGGAATAAAATCCTACTATTCCGATGCCGTGTTGTACTCCCAAGACCACACGGAAGAAGTGTCAGGCGACGCAGAGAAGGGATCCCACCGGGAGCTAGGAGAACCCTCTGCCGCACTACCGCTGTCAATCAGAGTGAAAGGATGAACCACTCGTCCAAAAGCCATAGAGCCCATGGCTATCCACCTGAACAAGACCAGGTCAGGAGAAGGGAGTGATCCTCTCGTGATCACTTTGCACCGAAAGCCCCCACCCTTGGTCATCAACCTTCGGTGCGACAGGCAGCCGACTGATGTAAATGCAACCAGGAACGGAGTTTCAGATGGTAATAAACATCCCCTTTTCCAGTATATTGACGCTCAAATACCGAAACTGGAATCCACTCCCCGCAACGAGGTAGAACCCATAGCACAAAATTCTTGGAAGCTATAAACTCCTACCGTCCGTATGTCTGGGAAGTAGCGTCATCATCCAACGTCATCACAACGTATGGACCCCATGAGGATTCTATCTTCATTGTCCCGCCTACCTGCAGCAGTCAGCGTCCAATATTCTTCGGCCGCATGCGCAATCAACCAGCTATCCAGGAAGATTCTTTCAATGACGATATTGGGAAAATGCAAGTTCACCGATACAGCCCGCAAGCGCTGAAGATCATGCAGAACATGGGCTACGACTTGAAGCGGAAGCCAGGCCTCAACTACGGAAGAGGCAGACGAACGCCGTCGCGCGGCGACCCCCGCTATCGACAAACTCGTTTTGGGTTAGGGTATGCCACCTCCCTTTCGACTTCCAAGTCAGACGAGGACATCTTTTCCTCCTCCCAGAATGGCTCGTCGCCCCCCGACTCAACTGATGCTCTCGATCAAACACTATCAGTAAATATGGTGGTGACAGATCCCTCAGGAGCAGATGAACAGGATTCTGAGCCGTTTGAGGATGACTCTTGGGCTCAACAAATGGATACGCAGTGGGAATTCTGCTTCGAACAAAGAGAACCTCCCACTAAAGACGAAGTTATCCAAATCGATGTTGGGGGTAAACTTTCGCCAAAGCCAATATTTATCAGTGACAATCTTCCCCCAGCTGAAAGGGAAGAAATCATACAGCTGATAAAGGAATACGTCGACGTCTTTGCATGGGATTATGAGGACATGCCGGGCCTAGACCCGAAGGTGGCTACTCACAAACTCAACATATTGACCGACTCAAAGCCTGTGAAGCAGCACCAACGCCGGTTCCGCCCGGATATGATGGACGCCATTGAAGCTGAAGTCAAGAAGCTGATAGCCTGTGGTTTCATCCGGGAAGAACAATATCCCGACTGGGTCGCCAACGTTGTCCCAGTCATAAAGAAAAATGGGAAGGTACGTATCTGCATCGACTACCGAGATCTGAATGCGGCCTGCCCCAAGGATGAATTCCCTCTTCCTATCACAGACATCATGATCGACAACACCTGCGGCTTTGAACGCATGTCTTTCATGGACGGATTCTCAGGATACAATCAGATCAAGATGCATCATGAAGACGAGAAGCACACTGCCTTCCGGACACCATTGGGGGTATATTGCTATACGGTCATGCCCTTCGGATTGAAGAACGCCGGAGCTACATACCAACGGGCTATGAGTAACATATTCCATGATCATTTACGCAAAATGGTGGAATGTTACGTAGACGACATAGCCGTCAAGAGTCGCCTCAAGGGTGATCACATTCAAGACTTGAGGACGGTATTCGAGTTAATGCGCCAACATCAACTCAAGATGAACCCTACGAAGTCCTTTCTGGGGATATCCAGTGGCAAGTTCCTGGGATTTGTCATCACCGCCAAAGGCATCCAGGTGGACCCCGACAAAGTCCAGGCAATCGTGGAAATACGACCGCCCCGTAATCTGAGGGAACTCCCGGGATTTCAAGGCCGTCTGGCTTACATCCGGCAATTCATATCCAACCTCTCGGGGAGATGTCAGCCCTTTTCTCATCTCATGAAGAAAGGTGTATCCTTCGTATGGGACAAAGCCTGTCAGCAAGCGTTAAGAGATATCAAGCACTACCTCACCAGTCCGCCAGTTCTGGTGCCTCCCGTCATGGGAAGACCTTTCTTGCTGTACGTTCGAGCGATGGATCATTCACTAGGAGCTCTTCTCATATAGAAGAACGATATGGGTCATGAACAGGCTATCTACTACCTCAGCAGGATGATGGTCGAAGCCGACCACCGGTACAACCCAGTGGAGAAGGAATGCTTGGCTCTGATGTTCGCCATCCAGAAGATGCGGTACTATGTCGCCGGCCAGACTATTCATATCATCTCCAGAATCAACCCTCTTCGAGTACTGATGAGCAAGCCTAGTACTCTTAATTCCCGACTCGCGACTTGGGCAATGCTATTAACACCATATGACATGGTGTACGTACCGCAGAAGTCCATCAAGGGCCAAGCGCTGGCTGACTTCTTAGCTGCTCATCCGATCCCGGAGGCCTCCAAATTATACGAGGACATTCCCGACGAAGTTGCAGAATGTAATTCTGCGATGGAAAGTGACGCGTGGCAACTCTTCTTCGATGGTGCCTCCATAACCGGTCCTAGGGAAAATGTCGTTTCAGGAGTAGGAGTTGTCCTGGTCACTCCTGATCAGCTCGTCATCTACCGAGCATATTCTCTTAGCGAACCCTGCTTCAACAATGTGGCAGAGTACAACGCTCTGCTAATCGGGCTCCAAGTCGCCAAAGAGCTGGGGGTCGAGTCCCTGGAAGCATTCGGTGATTCTCTACTTATCGTCAATCAAGTCAGAGGAATATATGAAGTCCGGAATCCAGACCTCATCCCCTATCACCGAGCGACGGTCGAGATAGCCATGACATTCAAAGGGTTCTTCCTAGAGCATGTACCTCGATCTCAGAATCTAGAAGCTGATGCCCTAGCCAGTCTAGCTGCAGATTTAGCCATCCCTATAAGAAGGCAGGATTCGATAATCCTTCTTAACAGAGATTTATTCTGTGTGAAGAACAACTTTTATATAGACGCTGTGAACGCAGATCCCTCCAGAAGAGACTGGAGAAGTCCCTTCATAGATTTTGTCGCATACGGAATCTTACCGAAGGACCCCAAAGAAGCAGTATCCGTCAAAAGACGATCATTACGCTTCTACTACGATGCATCTTCACAATGCCTATATCGTCGGACCTACGACGGACTGCTATTAAGATGTCTATCTGAAGACGAAGCACAGCAGCTTATCCGGGAAGCTCACGATGGCGTATACGGAGCACATCAACCCGGTCCTAAGGATCGCATCAGGAGAATGGGCTATTACTGGCCTACTATGATCGCAGATGCAATACGGTATGCAGGACAATGCAGAGCCTGTCAGGTTCATGCAGACTTCATACATCAACCGTCTGAATATCTACATCCTACGGTTGCGTCCTGGCCTTTCGAAGCATGGGGGTATGGATATCATTGGTCCTATTCACCCGTCTTCTTCCAGCGGTCACCAGTTCATACTGGCCATCACGGATTACTTCTCTAAATGGGCAGAGACGATCCCCCTCGCTGAGGTAAAGGCGTCTAATGTGATCAGCTTCATCAAGCATCACGTTATTTATCGCTTCGGGGTACCCCGGAGGATAATTCACGACAATGGGCCTCAGTTCATCAGCCAAGCGTTTCATCGATTTTGCGATAAAAATCGGATACATAATATGGCCTCTACGGCATATTATCCAGCTGCTAATGGTTTGGCGGAAGCTTTCAACAAAACCATTATCAAACTCTTGAAGAAATTCGTCTCTTCAAACAAAAGAGATTGGAATGAGAAGCTGGACGAATGTCTCTGGGCATACCGCACAACGGTACGAACACCGACAGGTTGCACCCCATTATCGCTGGTCTACGGGAGCGAAGCAGTTCTCTCCATTGAAATTCAGATCCCGTCACTCAGGATAGCCATGACTAGTGAGCTGACTCGAGAAAAGAATGACCTGTTAAGGCTCCAAGAGCTAGAAGGGTTAGACGAGAAACGCCTACAAGCTCAGCAGTGCATCGCGCTCTACCAAGCACGCATTTCCAAAACCTTCAATCGCAAAGTGAAGGAAAGTGTATTCAAAGTCGGCGAGCTAGTTCTAGCCGTAAGAAGGCCGATGATTCTTACTCACAGAAGTAAAGGCAAATTCTAGCCCAAGTGGGAAGGCCCTTATGTGATCGAGACAACATTCTCGAACGGCGCCTACAGGATAGCCCAGCCTAATGGAGACCTGTTAGTGGCTCCTATCAACGACAAATTCCTGAAAATGTACTATGCTTAATCTCCCCTGCTCGAGTAGAATATAGCGAGGATCTCAATTCTGACAAAACTACTTCCAGAACGCAATTAGTTGGGTTACATTCTATCATGTCCGTAAGACCTCTGAACAGATATATCCCGCTAAAAGTTTATCGAGAGTTTATCATCAGATATCACTCTTGCCCAAACCTGTCATTTATATTCCGAAATGATGGGTCCACAAAAGTCATAAAAGAGTCGCTTTTATTTATTCCCGATAAAGAGCAGAATTATATCTGGGGAAGCAAAAAGAGAAAGGATACATCATGATGGCAGAGTAGTCAGATTGCGAATCAGCCGCTCCAGCGCAGCTATCCTTTCATTCCTAAGAACCATGGCATCGACGCGAGCCCGCTCCAGCCGTGCCTCGGGGGTATTCATATAGGACAGCTCAGCCCTTGCCCGAAGGCAGCCCGTGCGGGCAGCTTCCGCACAGTCCAAATCCCGTCGCGCCACGCTCAATCGCCGAGTCGCTACGTCTAGACCCGCCAACGATTGAGAAGTCCACTCCTCTGCCCGAGCGAGTTTTTCCCTCAGTTTGGAGACCCTCGCTGCATTCCCGTCATGCTCGGATCGGTACTTCGTCTCAAGAGCGAGAGCCTCTGCCACGACAGCTTTTCTTCTATCCATCTCCAGCTCATGTGTCTTGATGGAGTTGTCTAGGCTTTCCAGCTTGGTAGTGAGCCGCGCAGTCATGTGGTCGTACCTGGTCTGGACCTCAGCATCGAAGCTGCCCCGAGTTAGCTGCAAGTATTCATTAATGGGTTGCTCTAAACCATTAACCACCGCCTCCAGAGCGTCAGCTACCCCAAGATCGCCGAGCTCCCTGATGGCCCCGATGGAAAACTGAGAAGTCTTCTTCAGGCGCTCGAAATCTAGACTCTTCGCCAACACCATTGATATCATTATTTTCAAACCGGTGTAAAAGAGGCTGGTATGTTGCTCGGTTAACGCAACTAGATCCGACTGAACGCCAGGAGTGGCCGCGATATCAGCAAGTCCCTCTCCAGGGATAACTGCAGACGAGGCGGCCACAGCCGCCGCCTCGACGCGTGGCGCTACCGAAGAAGGTACGACGACAACGATCGAAGTCATCGGCATACTCGCGAGGGGCGAGGTCACGATGACGGGTTCATCCTCCTCTTGAGACGACGAAACCACTCTGGACGAGCTAGCCCCCGAGGACATTTCCTCCTCGAAGTCAGGCGCCTCCACATCATCGCCAGGAGCCGGAGCAGAGCCAGAAGGCGCTTCAACGCTGTGCTCTCCGTGGACGCCATCCCCTGAGAAAAGGACAAGAAAGTTGATATCAGTATGATGGTAATCTTTCTAAAGGGAGACATAAAGACGATATTTACTCGGAGCCAACGGAATATACGATGCATCTACAGCCGATGTAGCTAAACCACGCCTTAATGACGCAATGCGAACTGTCATACCTGGAGAAGGAGGTGGGCCGACCGACATCGCCAAGAGTTCTGTCAAGCCTTCACCAAGACGCGATCGAGGTTCATCAGCTGGAATCTCGCCAGATGTGCTCGCTGACACGGCGGAAGCTTTATCCGCTGCTGACCTCGAGAAAGATTCTCCCATCTGCCTCGACCACACAGGCAATCTCGCTCCGCTACCTGGGGCAGTAGCCACGACAGCAACCTCTAGTGAGGATTCTCTGTTGCCGCCGGCCGGAACTGTAGAAGGTCCCTCTCTAAAAGGCGAGGAACCTCCAGCCAAAGAATCATCCCTGGTATAGGGAGATACAGGCTCACTATCGGGAGCCTCAACACCAAGAATACGGAGAGGACGAGCAACCGTCTCCTTCCTCCTCTTACGAAGAGAAGCTTCCTTCGGAGCAGAAGCCCATCGCTTTCCAGAAGAGACTACCAAAGCCCCCGCAGGCGGAGGCACTTCATACCTCAACACCGACACTAGAGGCTCATCCGGAGTACCAGACTCCTCACCCTCGTCCGAAGAAACCGAGGGAACTTTGACTCTTCCCCCAGGCTTGGGAGAAGGCACCCTGAAGCTTCCACGCATGTCAAAATCGCGGTGGAAGGTATTAATCGCCACATAGAACTGGGCGTAAGAATGGAGAATGCGGAGCTCCGTGGAGGTTGTAACGACCGGCACGATGAAGGTTGCCCCCGTGCAACCCATGATAAAATATCGCCACCCTCTAGCTCCATCAATAAGTCTGCCCCTGGACCTGAAGCTGGTGACGGCATTGCCCACGTGCAACTGATCGTACCCGAACTGCCTGGCAAACCGACTAGGCAGATAGGGCTCGAAGAAGCAATAGTCTTCGCTCCGGTACAACAGATGGGAGGGCCTAATGCAGACCAACCAATTAAAAGCTTCCGAAGAAAGATCGGTCTTCTCTCCACCTGAATCCTCAAGCCTCGTCCCTGATTGATTGCGATATATAGGAGGGGGAGTACAGAGGAGCTTCCAGCCGTGGCTGAGGTTCAACACCAGCCGACAGTCTAAAACTGTGCTCACATTCCAGGGAGAGTCCTTGTAATTCAGCAAGAATATACCCCCCGAGCTGCTACCGGAGCCAGAAGATATCACCCGGGGATTGTGGAGAATTAACCATCCCATCAAATACAGGTATGGTAATTCCACCCAGGGAAAACTCTCACGCCGAGCTTCATCAACGAGCAACCCATCAGTCATGGCTCTCAGGCCAGCCTGTATACGGCACACCATGGCAGGAAGCAAGCCCAGTCTTGCCCAAAACACCAGGCGCACTGCCGGCCACAGGATGTTCCGGTGAATGCGGTCCGCGGACGCAGTACCAGGCGCTACTACTCGACGCAGCCATATGGAGAGAAAACCAGCCAGCTGGGCTTCCTTAGATAGAGGCCTGCGACAGCGCCTTAAGTAACTACAGGCCTTAACGCCTTCAGGGTACTTTCCTACCCCCTCGACGAGAATCTGATCCGGAGCTTTAGCCTCCTCCATAAGATCCTCCACGACCTGGGCACTAAGCACGCCTAAACAGTTCACGGGCTCATTCTTGCCCCCCGAGGCTTTCTCTGACTTGGCAGCCCTGGCTCGGTGGAAGAAGAGGTAGGACATCCACTTGGTGGTGTGAGCCAAATCAGAAGGCTCGTTATAAAAAGTGGTGCACACGAAGTATTGACACATCAGCTCCTGATACACTTCCGCCACCCGAGGGTCCAAGTCCACCAACTCCCGGTTGGTGGGAACATACTCTTCATATGGGGTAACCCCCATCGACAGTCTCGAGACAACTGCCATCTCATGGAGGGCCAATCCCAGCTCCCCCAGTGGAGTGGCGAAGGTGCCAGTGAGCGAAATGTATCGCTCCATCAGTGCCAAGAACAAATTAGGATTGGGAGGCAACCCGACGCTCGTTGCACTCACAGCGGCATACAGTCCAATGCCCTCCAGCTCTCTCCAGAAGTGCTTCAAAGCCCAGTCAACTAGGCATATCCATCGGGAGTTTGTTGGGGCGATCCACCCGTTACACCGAGGATTCTCCTTGGGATATACCCCGCCTTGTCCCATAAAGTCGGCAATTGGACCGGCTGGATCACTGAGCTGTCTTCACTCGGGACACTGCCCGGGCACAGTCCCCTAAACAACGTCACAACGCCGAAAGGGCGACTGACAAATGACCCCTGGTCAGCTCCTTTCAGATGAAAGATCTTCCCCGGCTTACCGTGAAGATCAGGAGTCAGCGTCCACGATATCTTCCTGGGATGCGTCGCGTGGAAGAAAGCCGAGATGGGATAATCCTTCGGCATCGTTGGCAGGTACAAAACCAAATTCCCGGCAGGGAAAACCCAGGGCTCCCTCTTGGGCTTCGTCTGGGACTGTTTATCAATCATGTCCCCAAAGAGGAAAGCCGGCTTTATGTACTGCTCCCCGTCTACATATGTCAAGGGCTCGCCATTGATCATGCTCAGTAGCATCCGCTTGCCCTGAGCCGATATCAAAAATTCCCTTCCCTCAGGATACTGGGGTCCGAAGATGGGAAATGCCACGTGGGACAGATCCTCCAGGTAGTTCGAGTGCAGCATCCCGGCAGCGGAGCCCATCACCTCGGCCAGTGGAGACTCACCCAAATCAACTGCAAAAGTGCAAGAAAAATATGTCATTGCAAATCTTGCACAAACATACAGACCAAAGAAACGACAGTCTGTGCTCTACGCAGGATTGTACAAATTTGGTTATTTTGTGCCGAAAATCTCCTCCACAAGCGTAAAACTCAAATTTTACGATATACGCCAATTTTCGGTAGCCAGAGCTTTTACGCTCAGAACTACGAAAATATGGAGTCTTTATGCTGGCACATTAGAAATGTGGGCGTAAAAGATGAAAATGTCTCCGTGCATCATCTTCCTCAAAAGAGGCTATCAGCACAGAAGACGACCTAGCGCGGTCACGTTCAACGTGTGCGAAGGATTTTTTGTCGTTTTTGTCACCCCAAAGGCTCTACCTCTAAGACCGGGTGCGCTGCTCGTCGGCGGGATACTTTGCTCAGAAGGAAGTTCGCCTTGCCCGACCGAAGACTCCCTCGCTGGGACAGAAGAATGAGAAGAAGAACCTATACTCTTTCCCTTAGCGGAGGGGGTTTGTTTCGGCGCCATTTCTGAAGACTCGAGGTGTTCGGAGAAGGAATGAAGAAAAACTCGGACAGTCGAAAGCTCTCTTTCGCAGAAGACAGACAAAAATTTTTCTCTCAAATGCTTGGGATATATATAGAGTTCGGGTCGACTCCTCGAATCCTCGGACGGACTCCTCGAGACCCTAACCAAATCTTGCAATTAATAGTGGGTTATGATTGGATGCTACGTCAGCCCACTACCCTTGAAAGACGGACAGTCAGCAAATTTGAAAAGTTTTTCGTGCAAGACGGTTCAGCAGGTTCTATGCTAAAGGAGCTTTCTACGCTCGACAGCAACAGATCTACGGTTTTACGCTCGCAAGCTATAAGTCTATGGTTTTACGCCCGGATGCCTTTGTGTTCGGTAGCTTTTATGCTCGAAAGGCCACAAACCTATGACTTTACGCTCAACAGATACCAAATCGATGATCTCACGCTCGGTGGCGCTCAGTTTATGCTTAGAAGCAACAGATCCGCAAACTTCACGCTCGAAGAAATTTTCTTTTCAGGAGCTACAAATATACAGTTCTACGCTAAAGGAGCTTTCTACGCTCGACAGCTACGAATCTACAGCTTTACGTTCGACAGCAATAAGTCTATAGTTTTATGCCCGGATGCCTTTGTGCTCGGTAGCTTTTATGCTCGAGAGGCTACAAACCTACGACTTCACGCTCAGGAACCACAAGTCTACGATTTCACGCTCGATGGTGTTTTACGCCCAGAGGCTACAGACTGATGATTTCACGCTCTACGACTTTCCGCATATTCGAACAGTCCCCAAAGCGGTCAATTGCCAAGAATTCACACAGAAGATACTCGTTCTTGACCCAGAGCATCCTAATTACCCGAAGCATACAGAGTTCAAACATTAAGAAATTACTCTTCTCGGGTCCAAAATTGGAGGTTCATCCAGACTCCAGTCTGAACATCTCGTCTATCAAGATGGCAAAATCAGTTTGACAGCCAAAACCTCGACCCAGTTCCAAGAGAGTTTCGAGAGATCATTCTTGAAGACGAAGTCTGAACAAAATTTTTGCTCATCAGAAGCAGCAGTTCAGAGCTCTACACGGTCCCTCAATCCTAGCAACAAGACAGTTCTAAATGTTCAAAATGCTTAAACAGCGTTCTATAGACTATTCGTTATGCGTAAAGGACAGGGCCTAATACTCTTTCTATCAGAGTCAGCGTAAAGATTCAGACGTGTTGAAGCTACACATATTCAGACTTCACAGCAACATATGACAAGATGATCATATGAAGAAGCAAGACGATTTTATTAAAGATCAAAGTCATGATTACATATGAGGGAAATCCAATCTACAAGGGTTTTCTTTTCATTTTCATGATTACAACTGAGGGAAACTCCGTCTAAAAAGAAGATACCCCCTCGTCGTCTGAAGATCGCCCAGAAGCTGTTCTGACAGGTTCTCGCATGGGTGGAGATCTTCCTCTTCTTCGAAGACAGTTCATCGACTACCACAGTCATGAACAAGAAGATCCTCCACACGCCATGGTCAATCCAGTTGAGGCTTCTTTAGCCCAACTCGATCTAGGACGACAGATTACGGTTTGTCTAATCTCGTCCGCGGGGGTCTCAGGAGAAGAGATACAACTTGCAAGCAGTATGGTGAAATATGATCCTTCCCTCTTCCCGGAAGAACCACCATACAAAGTTGCTGATTATCCCGAGCAAGGGAGGCTAAGATATCCTTCCATAATCCATCGTTGCAGTGAACACTTGCTCGAAGATGCCGTCTTTTTTGGCTCCCTACATGCTGGAAGAACATGATCTCCTTCTTCCTCAGGTCGACCCGACGAACTTCGGGGATCATCTCGGCATGATAATGGGAATGTGGGGAGAACAGGCTAACTCCCCCAGCCTTTTTATAGGCGAAAGAGATTACAGCGATCCCCAATAAATCCGCCATAAAGTCAGCATCGACCGTTTCAAACGCTCCATTCAGAAATGTTTCGAGTTACGAGGGGCCGTTCATGCTTCATTCAAAGCATTTCAAATTCCGAGGAATTTAAAAGCTTTGAAGGGGGTCTTGTAGAAGCATAAAAAATACGCTGGGAGGATCTACGCAGCCTCTTGATGTAGAGCAGCGTAAACAGGGGCCTTCAGAGCCATCAAGCGTACAACAGAGCTTTTACACAGCGTGAAGAATAAGCTCAAAGGACCATCCGCGTAAGTGCAGTACGTCCAGGCCGCTCCAGCGTAAACAGGGTTCTTCATCGCCTCCATGGCGTAAAACTCATTCGCTCTCAAAGCAGCGCTAAAGCGTACGAGGAACGCTTCGTCTTCCCCGAAATGAACCTGTCAAGTCACGCAGTGAATCTGACCTCTGACTCCTGACAAAAAGTGCTGCACGGCTACCCAGACGACGGCTGAAAACGATGACAGACCCCTCGGGATGCGTCCTACAGTATGATGGCGGATCTTTGCATTTAATGCAGAGGATTTGGTTAAAACATCACCGAACCGTCGTTTACTGAAGTCCCCTCAGCGTAAACCGCTCTTTCGCGTACAAGGGAATACGCTGCCTTGTTTTACACAGGCAAACATGAGCTATTTTACGCTCCGCAGTAGACAAACCGCCTACCACGTTAAAAGCTGCACTTCGTACGGGACTCGAGGCACGTCTCCACGTCTAATTGCACAGAGCGGTGACAGTTTCTCTCAAGGCACATCTCTGCGACGGATGCACAGAAGGGCTGCAGACCTTCAAAATACGCCTCCGCATTTAATGCATAAGATGGTGACAAATCTCTGCAAGAGATTTGATTATATCTTCAAAAGCAGTAATTCCGGCTAAGACGTCCACATCAGCACTCTGGCACGGTACGCAGCGGCTTCTACGCCCATTTCAGGATCTGTGCTCGTACGACTTCTACGCCCACTCAGTCTCTACGACCACTCAGTCTCTACGACCACTCGTCCTCTACGACTATTCGGCTTCTATGCCTATTCGGCTTCTATGCCTGTTCGGCTTCTATGCCTGTTCAGCTTCTATGCCTGTTCGGCTTCTATGCCTATTCGACTTCTATGCCTACTTGGCTTCTACGCCAGGGTGACAGTCATTTGGCTTCTACGCCAATCTCTTCTACACAAGGGATACCTACCTACGTGGCTTCTACGCCGTGATCTTCGCAGCAAATATACGCGTTTTGTCCCCTTAGTTGGACACGCGTCACATGCTCACTCAAAAGGTCATCTATACGCAGACATTGGTTATCTTAACTATTGTGTAAAGGGGTGCTGTACTTCTCACTCCTCGGTTTTTACACCGACGGAGTGGTCACTGTCACCAAAACTCTATAAATAGAGACCCCTATCAATGGGGAACAAAGGTCAAAAAACTTAAAACTTGAAGATCGAACAAGGTCGAACCTCCCAGAAAGATCGAACCGGAGGTCAAGAGAGAGAGAAAGAGAGAGAGAGAGAGAGACCGGAGCTCAGGCAAAGAGCAGGGATCGACGACTTTGGCATCGTGCATCCACCCTCTCCTGCAACCTTCGAAGCTGCTACCTGTCTTCTACGGCACTTCTTCAACATCGTGTGGTCCAAGGGCTAAAGTGATCGACTGCAGATCAGACACCTATAGCAATTTATACCCAGATTAAATAAATTGTACTCCCACATCCTCGTATATGATTACATTATACAAGTTTGTTTGTAAACCAAAGGGCGCGAGTTTCGTATAAACCCTGTCATTGAAATACACTTTCATTCTTTCGTTTAATACCACAAACACCAATGCCTGCAAGACAAGCAACTCCATCAGCAACCCCAAAGACTCTGTAACCGTCTATGCTGCAAAAACTGGCAGGAGACCAGGTCCTCAGAGGGACGTAACAAGGTACAAGAAATAACATGCCAAAAGTAAAACAGTATAATGTCACATACTCAAGGGTAAACTACTGTGACCAACTATGTGATATGTAAAAGAGAGTATGGTATCGTACCCCGGACTGGTACTCATGAAAGATCCCAATGGACACTTTCGTATGCTAATAGTATACTCAAGGCTCCGTGTGGGGGAACCAGGAGGAATGTGTATATATATAGGGTTGGTACTCATGAAAGATCCCAATGGGCACTTCCGTATGCTAATAGTACACTCAAGGCTCCGTGTGGGAGAACCAGGAGGAAGATGTATATATAAAGTACTCACGAAAGATCCCAATGGACACTTCTGTATGCTAATAGTACACATAAATAGTAATAGTAAAATATGCCCAGAGCACGATGAAGACTCTCCCTACCCAATGTAACCTCACGTCTCATGTCCACAATGTCTTATGTCCATAACACACAAGATCAAGACCTCTAGCTAGTACAACAAGTCATAATAATATCTATATAATATGTAAGTCTCATATCACGAATCCTGTAAACCTTTACAGAATCCCCATGAATAACTCAAGAAAGATTATGTTACATAAAATAGTGTCAAGTGTCCTAGGGTATGGCGTACTTGGTAAAGCAAGCACGTAAAAATAGGATCATGGAATCAACTCTCTAAGTGACGTTGCACAACTCCGCGTACGACGTTGACATCCGAATCTTATTCGGACGCTAAGCAACGTCTCACGGTCCTAGGGTAAACACACACACATCACACATAACAAATAACTATAATAACTAAATAGGATAAATTCAAGAAACTGTGATACATCATGGCAAGGTACACTTGCCTGGTTCTGCAGTCAGAGATGGTAAAGATGATCCCGCGTCCACTCCTTCAAAAATCAATTGACCTAAAAATAAATTAATTACTTAAGGGTACAAACATGATTTTTTGTAATTATAACTAAATTCTATAATTTCTTTGATGCCATGTAAAACCAAGCCCGTTATTATTTCTAACAACTTTGCTTACTTTTACAGGGTATCGGGACCTAGTTTCTTGGTTTTTTACTTCCAAAATTTAAGTTTAAGTTCCCAATTAAATGACATGAACATAAATTATAATAAATCATATAATCTTGATTTAAATATAATTTATATTTATTTTAACAATAAATTCCCAGATTTGATAAAATATTTTTTTTAAGATTATGGCTACTTTAGGTTGACTAGTTTTGTCCGAAACTTGTTCGAGACATTGCCAGTCCATTAGTATGTTTTATATTTATAAAAAAATATTTTATATCATATTATATTCTAATTTAATATCAGAAAATATTCACACATTTATTCCTTCCAAAATAACCTCTATTTACTAGCAAAACAATGTCATAAAGTCACCCAAAAAATAGGCTATTGGCCCTTATTTTTAGGGTTAAGGTTTGACATGAAAATACCATAAATATAAATTTAAAATAATTTATTTCTAGAATTAAAAGACATATAAATTCAGTTTTAGGAATTAAGATCAAACCCTCCAAGAATCGTATCACAAAGTCATGTTATGCGTCGACTAGGTATTCTGGCAACTTGGTGCTAGTTTGTACATGCAATATTACCAACTTGAGTAATAAAGTATTTTTAATATGAAATTATATTATTTAATTTTTTGGAATTTAATAATAATTATATATATAAATAATTACATCATATCATTCATGCAACCATCTCAACTACGTTATCTACCTATTCTTACAACTTGGCCAAGTAGTCTTTGCATCCAATCTTTCCGTCGACATAAAATATGATTAATTATATAATTATAATATTTATATTCTGAATTAATAACATATAATTTTTTGGAATTATTATATATATATTTATCATGACAATACTCATTGAACCTTGTCTACCATTGGTGCATCGTGTTCGTGTCATGATTTCTATTCATAATCTAATATTATCATGAGTTACACAATCTTTGGTTCATGGAGAATAGGAAAAATAATCTAAGTTGGAAGACTTACCCGTATGTGATTACGGCGTGGTCCTTTCTCGCGACACGGAACATTCGGAGCACCAAACGGACTCCAAACTCTATGAAACTTGAGAGGATGCTTGGAGGCTTCATATAGGAGGTAAATATTTAGTTTGGTGGTGGTTTCTAGGGCTGTGATGGGGTGGATAGAAGCTGCAACCAGCAGCAACTAGTCGGTCTCTACGGTGACTAATCTCTTGCTCTAGGGCTTGTCAGCTTGTGGGGGATGAAGTGGAGGTTGGGAAGGAGTGAAAAGGAAGTGGAGAAGGAGAGGGAGAGGCTTAAGGGGTCATAGAAGAGAGGAGGGAGGATATAGGGGAGGCCACAAAGAGGGAAGTAGATGTTAGGGTTAGAGTTTTGTGATAAGTTGATATATATATGGGCTTTTAAAATAGATTTAAATAAAGGAGGAGGTTTATCCTATTGCTAAGGGGTTTGGCCAAGGGGGGATTCTCTTGGCCGAAACTTTAAGGGTGGGGTTGGTTGTTATGGTTAGGATTGGATATGATTTGGTTGTTGGGTTGGTTAGGGAAGTGGTTAGTTAGTTATTTGCCAACTAGGTTGCCACCTATACAACTTTCTATAGTTAGAACTCCTATAAATATATGTATATAAATTAATTTAAATATCATTTATATACATAATATATATTTATATGGGAATATTTGGGGTACACTACATGCCTACATGTGTTTGGGTTGGATTTGGGTCAAGTTCTAGTCAAAAGGAGACAATTTTATGGTAACCGTAATTCTTGACGTTCTTTAATATTTTTGGAGCATGGGAGAGATCAAATAAATACAACATCCATGTTCCAACTATATTAGACTCTATTAAAATTATTATTATAAATTTTGTTGGAAGAAAAAAGGTCGTGCATTGCTCAAAATATCGAAGCCATGGCAAAGTGTCATATATATTAAAAAGAATTTTAGAAATTAATTCTTTAAATCCATCTAATTAAATAAAATAATAAAATTAATTATAAATTACCAAATTATTCCTATTCTAAAATGAGGGGGCTTACAGTCACGATCCGCATCCGGATAATCAGACACGAGTACGTGACAATGTCCATCCTACGCTATAATAATGACATAGAATGCTGTCTAGGTCAACAATACTATCTATAAATATCTCACAATAATATATCATAACTTGTTAATGATATCTTAACTCTAAAAGGAGGACAAGATGATAATATAATGATAATATCAATACTCAATCACAAAAGATCTATAAGGAAGAAAAATAGCACAAAAAGATTTCATACGAGAATCCAAACGTAAGTCTAGAATTGATATCTTAAATTATCTACATCAAGTCTAAGAAGTCTAGTAATTCCAACACATGTCTAAGAACCAAATAATAACATCTCAAGAGTCATAGTAGCTGAAAATAAATCCAGTATAATAGAATACTAAAGGCTAGCTAAATAACTACTAAATGTGTCTCCACTACATAGACTGTCTCCTCCTGAAGCTCCTGAACATACTCCTCAACTACACCCTCCTGAGGTCAATAGTAAGTCGAACACCAACTCTCCAGACAATACTAAAAAATGTTATCCAGTCAGGATTGGAGCAAATCATATAAACTAACAGCCGTTCTTATTAAATTGACAAAGACTATAAAATAATACGCAATGAAAATACATGATGGAAAGTAATGCTAGAAATATAGGAAACAAGTGAGTCAGATATCATATCACAATTGAATAATAAACAATGAGTAAAATGGTGCAAGACAATATCATCAGGTATAAACTGGAATAAAGGAATATAATAAACTAGTTATGTGTTTTAAATATTAGTTTGTTATGTGATCGGCTTGGGATCTTGATCAGGCTTGATGTATACGATGCAAGCTATGATGCATGTAGCAAGCTATGATGTATGTAGTAAGGTCAGGCTAACCATACATAAGGTGTCAGGTTAGCTATTATGCTTGTAATAGGGCCAGGCTAATCATACGTGAGGTGTAAGGTTAGCTATGATGCTTGTAATATATGGGATATGATCACATAACCTACTAATATTTTTTCATCCCCGACTAATATAATGGACCCGAATCACGATGTCTCATGACGAGAATCTATGTATACTAGCCCGTGTACCATCGTGTCAGGAATCAAGTATAACACTATAATACTGATATCATAGTAGTCATCAAAATAAAGAAAACTGTCAAAGAATGTACTCACCTGAAGTCCGGAGCAACGAATATCAAATATTGTCTGAATTGGAGTCCAAGTGACCTATATATGATGTATCAATGTCAAAGAGTATTTTGGAGTCATAAATAAGTCTTAAATAGATTTAAACTATGTTTATAGGTCAAAACTAGGTCAAAATTGTCAAACTAGATCGATCAAGATCAAACTAGGTTAATACCTTGCCAAACTAGATTTTCTAGGTCATACTAGTTATACCTTGCTAATATCCAAAGTATACTATCTAATACTAGGTATACTAACTAATATTACTATCTATGAGTTTATATAGTATATTATCTAGCAATACCTTAACCCTATATTACTAACTTAACCAATACCTTACTAATATCCACTTACATAGACCAATACCTTGGCCTATACTCAATTACCTTACTTTGCATCATGGTATTACCCATTAACTCATGACCTTAGTGTCTTATCCTTAGCTTATTACCTAATGTCAATACCTTAGCCTAATGTATTAACTAATACCTTGGTATTGATCTCTGGATACCAAGGTATCACAATACTAACCTTCACTTGCACTTGAACCCTCATCACACACTCTATATATTAAGATAACTATGATACTGACATATCTAAGTACCTAACACTAAGCACTCACTTCACTCATTCACTCTTAAGTACATGTCCCCCCTTATACCACACAAACACATACACAAATATTGATATATACTAACTGTGTATATAGATCCACATATTCACTTAACTGTATACCTATAACATATACTACACACTCATTTATATGTATATAAACACCAACACACTTGTAACCCTCAAAATTCCATGTCAATCATATAAATTCTTGCACACAACTTACTCAATTTGAAGTGTATACCATACTCATAGCAGATTACCTGTTGCACATGCAATTTGTACACTATGTTGCTGTTGCTCTTGCTTCTACATTCCACTATTGCAAATCAACCTTCTTCTACTCTTGCAGCTGCTGATCAACATCCTCACACTAAGCTCTTACTGATACTCTATGGATATCATATTTTACCTCAACCTAGCACTCACTGAACCATACTTTATAATAGAATGAACACCTATACTCAAGTACTTCACCACCCCTCATGCACACAAGACTAATCCTCACTGAAAACCCACTGCCAGGTCTGCAACAGACCCGACCAGTGCACAAGCACTGCCTTACTGCAGTCAACTTGGACTGCATCCCTATAGTCAACTGAGACTGCATTACTGTAGTCATCACTTAATACTACTGCTGCTGAGAACCCCCAAGCACCTATATATAGAAACATTACCTATCTCACTGGCATTGCTGCTGTTAAACCAAAAACCTGATCCTCCAATGCCACACTGCAACACACAATTCTCCCAAAATATACACCACATAACATTCCTCCCCTCTTGCACCCTAACTCCTTACACTGGATTACCAATTCTAGTATGCTCACACATGCCCACACACTAAAGCACATGGTACACAACACCACCAGATCACTAATCAAACACCTAGCGTGCATACATACTGTAGCATCCGCTATCCAAATTACCACACATAATAAATAATTGGAATACACTTGTAATTTTATGGGAATTTTATTTTAAAATACTAAGTATAGTTTTGTAAGAATAATAATGTAATACTAAGGTTCATATAGCTCATGGAGACTCATATTAAGGTTTAGAATCATATTTAGACTATTTTAGATTTTTGGGGATTTTTTTTATAATTTTTGGGTAATTAAAACCTAGAAAACATAATTTTCTAGGGCTTTCACGATTTACTGTGAGATCATACTTGCATGTTGTTCCTACCAAATTTTATTTAAGGGATAAATGCTTAAATATTTTTTTTTATAATTTTTTTATAATTTTTTGGAATTTATTTGGATTTATTTGGTTTTAAAATAGGCTAAATACTAATTTTTTGGGACTTCTAGAATTTATTGTGAAAGACTAGGAGCAAAATTTGGTCTCAAGTATTTTTTTAGGGTTTATAATAGTATTTTACATTTTCTAGAATTTTTCTGAAAATGGTACGTATTTATTTGGAGTCATTTGAGTTTCCAGCAATTAAAAACTAAATTTTAGAGGTTCTAGTAATTATTGCTGGAAACCTATGAAGATAATGCCGCCCCAGATATTTTTCTTGGGTTTTTGGGTTCATTCTATATTTTCTGGATTTTTTTTAGAATTTTAGAATTATTTTTAATAATTATCTTGAGTTAAATAGATAAAACTATTTAAATAAATTATTATTTTTAAACAAACAAACCTAAATTCCCTCACCCGCGGGATTTAGCGGGAATGCACAGGAAGCTGCCACGTAGAACTTTCCACCGCCTCTCTCTTCCTATATATATATATATATATATATATATATATATATATATAGGGTTTTAGTTGCCGATTTTAAGAGGAGAAAGAGAGGGAGTTGTTTCTAGGGTTTCCCAACTTCGAAGAGGCATTACTCTTAGCTCCGGACTCCAAACGGATCCTTGTTTTTTGAGTTGGAACCGTCTCGAGGTATAGTTTCTGAATATCTAATTTATTTTTATAAATTCCTGAACATAATTTTCTAAAATTTTTGTGTAGTTCTAGTCGTCCGAAATCTAACACGTTTCAGTGTTTTTGAGTTTTCGGGAGATCCCAAACTCGGAATCATGAACCGTTTAAAGTTTCGGAAAGCTGACATAATGAAAAACAATATAAATTTTCTTTAGAATTAAATATACTAGTTTACTATTCTGTAAAATTTGTGCAACTTAGACGTAACCAGTAAACCACCAAAAACTGTCATCTGTGAGCCATATTGGCGATAATTTTTAACTGATTTGAGACTCGATGAAACCATCGATTCCAGCATTCATGTAGCACTAAAATCTACATAGTTTCACACAAATCAAGGATCTGAGTTGATTGACTTTTTGGTCAACGGATTGCCTCGATTTGCGTGCCATGGATCCCGAAATTATAAAGTTGATGTTCTGTGGCCTAAAATTTAGGGTTAGTCTTAAAATCAGATTATAATGAGATTAAAATAGTATTTTAGATTAATTTATTCAGAATTAAATATATTAGAAAAGAAACCTATTCGACCACTTTTGTATTCTAACTTGTTTTATTTATGTGACGGGGTAGATTGAACGACGTCTTGAATTACGAATTTATCCTTTTTTGAAGAAGGTAAGTATCACTATGACCTATATCATCGATATTTTATGCTGCATGTGTTTTTCTTGATATTGTTGGCTTACTTATTATTGTGATGCACGAGAGTTATATTAGTTATCATCATACATGATCTCCTAATAATTTTTGTCAATGTTCAATGTTCCTTGTTCAATATTTAATATTCAATGTTCAAAGTAAAGTTAATGTTAAAGTGACCATATGTACTTGTGAGAGAGACGGGAGGGAGAATATAATTTGTATGCATGTGGTCTACGCAATGTTCAAATCAACAATGTCAATGTTGATAGCAGTCGTTGCACCTCACGTACCGATTGTCGTATGTCCTAACCTGTCCATATGCAAAAAACTTGTATTCTAAAATACACAGTACACGTGACTGGATTATTGTTGTTACTTGTCTAGTGGCCATCTTCTTTTGCGTATACTACCACACTGTTACTACATCATTGTTATACTCTTAGTGGCCATATTGGCTACTGGTTAGTCTTATCTTAGTTGTACTCCTATATTGTTCCATGTCTTATTTGTATTTCCAAACTATTGCCATATTATAGTAGTATTCTTATTGTATCTTGTTACAATAATCTTTTCTTTACTATTATTCTTCCATATTTGTATATTATATTATGTAGTATAGTATTATGGTGACTTGCTCCAATCCTGAATGAATAAATATTTTTTAGCTTTAGACGACGTGGTTTACCATGAGGTTTATGGTGAGTACATTGGCAATGCAGCTGTCACCGATGTACCAAATTTATCCTTGTATGCGGAGTAGCATATTTCTTCCCTTATACTTTTCGTATTATTCATAGCTAGTGGGCTTAGGGGACTCTAGATTTTAGTTATTTTATTTTATTCTACCGGGTTTGTTCCCGAGATCATTTGAGTTGTAGTGGATATTTCTTAAATTAATTATTGAGACTATTAGTTTATTTCTTTGTCATGACTTAGTTTATGGATGATATGTGAACTGTGTACTTGTTGTGGACCATGTTATCGTAGACATCGTACTACCAGCGATGCTGCGGCATAGGCTGGGCTTGGCCAAATACTCGTATCTGAAAAGGGGGTGCGGGTCAGGACACACACTATGATACACACCAGCTTTAGGATACCCTCATGATACATACTCTAAATACTCTAAATCACTACCAAATCACCATGAACATAAATAATATATAAAATATAACTATAATTAAGTATAATAGAGTAATTCTAATAAATCTATATAAAATTGACACACTAGAGCATAATTATAAAGAAAATACCAATTCTACACCACCGTATCATGGTGTATCATGTTACGCACTCTCTATTTCCAATTTTGGATACAATAACACCTTTACACCATCAAATAATATCAATAGTCCTCATTAGGACACAATTTCCATACTCAATAGACATAATTGGACTTTTTCCCAAATTGAGCCCCAAAATTATGACACCAACTTAGATTTACAAATTGAGGGCTCCTATTGCCTAGATCTACCATTGGGAAGTCAAATCTAATCATGGAAAGGTTCATACATGACCAAGGGGTATTCCTAACCATGAATTTGATGAAATTGAGAGAATTACATAGTATTTTGGTAGCCTCTTTGGAGAATCCCGAATGTTGACACGGAAGAGATGCGACAGACACGATCTCCTAGCAAGCTTCTCTCTAATGGATCTTCTTGTGCTCTCAAAGATCCTAGGCCTCCTTGATAGTGAGAATGAGTGGAATTGAGTGTGGATTGAGTGAAAATTGGTGGAGAATGAGTTGCTTGAGGAAGAAGAAGTGATTTGCTAATGAAATATAATGAAGTAGTAAAATGATCTCTCTCTTCCTTGGGATTAAGGGCCGGCCACATTGGGAGGGCATGGGTGGTGGTTGGTTTGGTCGAATTAGCCCATTCTACAAGTTTCTAAAGACTTATAGTTCATGCAATTTTCTATGGCATCCTAATTAATTATGGAAGAAATTATCTAATAAAAGAGGAAATATTCTATCCTTCTAACTAAACTTAATGAATTACTATAATAACCATGCCATGGCTAATCAATTAAGTCATGGGCCTACAAGCATGGTGCTAACTAGGTCCTCTATACTAGTCCATCTAACTAGCCCACACATGATCCCAACAATATATATATATATATATATATATATATATATATATATATATATATATATATATATATATATATATAACAAGAGAAAATTTGAGTTGTACCCCACTTTATTTACTATAACTCAAGGTGCACCATACTGCTTTACCATAATGTACAACTTTCCCAACTTCCATCTCTAACTAATTTTTAATCGAAATACCCTTTCCCCCTTCCCAGGCTAAGAAGAGGGGCTGGTAATAATGGTAATTTATTATGGATATTTTGGTCAAAAATTAATAGTCAACAGAGTTGACTACTTGTTGGAGACAAAAGTGGGAGGGATTGTACATTGTGATAAAGCAGTGGGGTGCACCTTGAATTATGATAAATAAAGTAGGTGCAACTCAAAATTTCTCTAATAACAATAACAAATAATAATAATAATATTGTTTCTAATATAATTATCAAATAATTATTAAATAACAAAAATACCTCCTTCTCGGAATTATGTGGTTACAGTTTCTGTGGTTTACCCTTCCGTAGAGACCGTTCTACGCGGATTGAGCAGACGAAGTCCGGTGAGAAGCACTGCTGTCCTCGCTTTGTAAATAGGTAAGTACCTCAAATATTTTTTTATTTTATGATTCAAGACATAAGGACCAACTAGATACTTCACTCTCCTAGGTAGAAACCATTATTTTAATATGTAAAGCCTTGCTAAAATATGTCAAAAACCGTCGTGAACATTAAATTTCATATCTGGACTTTTGTGTTCACGCACTTTCTTACATGTGTTAAACTCTTATTTTGTACTCGAAACTCTCATGATTATGAACCTATGCTTACCCTCTTTGATATACTATATTTGTACCAAGTTAGAATAATGATTCACTATGTCGAAACCATATTTTTAGCCCTCTTTTTCATTAATTCCAGAACTGCGACATTTATTTGGGCTCGTCATTTCATGTACAAAATTTCCAATTTTATGCTCGAAACTTTCATGATATTGTCCCTACCTTAAACCTCCGCCATGCCATATTATTATTCCACGTTAATTTTATGAGAAAATTAGGTTAAACTATGTTTTTATAGCATACAACTTTAAATTCCAGAATTGACGTTATGTGTTTCAACATGAAAAACTCTATCATTTCATGTGCAAAACTTTCTCGGATTAAAACCCAACTCGTATCACGTTATATACACCATATTAGGTACTGGAAAACTATTTTATTTCATGTTAAATGTTGCTCAACACTAGGTAATAGTGACCTTAATTTCAACACCTATTAGATGCTAGTTCAAGACCAAAAACCAAAGTTGAGTTATGTTGAACTATAGAGACTTATTGTATTCTAATTTGGACTTGTAGGTGATCTAATTAAATGTGTTAGAATGATGTTCATAAGGTTAAAAGATAGTATGGACCCCGTAGGGTTGGAATCGTCAATTTACAAGTTATAAGTGTGACAATCACTAGTTGCGTTATAGCCAAGCTCAACAGGTTATAGGAGTAAACATAGTTAACCTCAACTTTTAGGAACATATTTTGTCACGCCCCAGTCCCAAAATACATGGAACTAGGCCATGTGGCAATAGCCAGCTGACACGTCTCCGAGGATATTCCAATTTAATGGATCCTAACGAAGAGTGCTACGCTGTCCTAAAATACTAACATGTCCCATAACAATGAATCAACAGGTAACTAATCTCATCCATAATGTAAACTGCAAGAATAATAATAAACCGCTGGAAGATAAATGCCAGTCTCAAGATATCATAGTACAACCCATAATGTCTGGTGGGAACAAACCCACTACTATGACGAAAGAAAATACTGACATGAATAATAAAAGATAATGACTAGGGCATCGGCTGACTAAATAATGATGCACCCAATCCTAGGCAGTAGGCCTACCAAGTGATCACGGAAACTCCGAAGGTAGAACCTCTAACTCGTCTGCGGTAGCGAATCTCGTCTCCTGTCCTGGGCCGTATACTGTGGGGTAGTAAGCCTCGTCCAAATTTGGAAGGGAACCAGGTCCTCAGAGGGACGTAACAAGATACATAGAAAACATGCCATATATAAATACTGAATAAAGTAAATGCAATAAAGGGTGTGCTAACCATCTAAGTGAATGCAATGTGAGGACAACTTTGGTACGTATGGGTAGGCGTAGAAATAACATCCAACACTCCGAAGAGCGTGGCAGCAGTGCAGTATATCGTCCATATCGCTCCGAAGAATGTGGCAGCAGTACAGTATATCGTCCATATTGCTCCGAAGAATGTGACAGCAGTGTAAAGGGAGTCATTGGATCCGTGGCTCCTCTGGATACTACGAAATCCAATGGGGGTATCCCATACGCCTACTAATGTCCTCCCCGCCCAATGTAGATACGCAAGTCGACTACTCGACGTGCATACCACGTATCTATATGCCAAGTCTCTACCAATAAAATATAACCTGAACTACGTACTAACCGTGATGTAGGTTACACATAATGATAGCTAGTCGAGTACGCAAACCCGCATCCCAATATGAATCTGTCTCAGTGAACGTGTAAGGTGTCAGGTCACAGATGATAGCATGGTATCATCTAA
Source organism: Iris macrosiphon (assembly GCA_036927795.1). Classification (NCBI taxonomy): domain Eukaryota; kingdom Viridiplantae; phylum Streptophyta; class Magnoliopsida; order Asparagales; family Iridaceae; genus Iris; species Iris macrosiphon. Next base: position 95,967,005 of record JAYESA010000018.1, on the reverse strand, counting down.
TGGGTGAGTCTGCTAATGACTAGGCTAGGTATACAAATCATCGACGTATCCGTCGACTGCACCCGAACAATCTCGGACGCACACAGTTATATAAGGTAAAAACAACAAGAATACAATACAACTTATGCAATATTTAAATTAGACAGTAAATATGGCAAAGTATCTTGCCTGGGTCCTGAAGCTGGGAATGCCAGAAGCCGGTTCCTACAGTGTCTTCTGGCTGATCCAAAGGTCCTAAACACAAATATAATATAACAATATAATATCAGACGCTAAACATTAAATGTACACGACTATAACGCGACGCTTGAATATTATCGCAAGTTCACGTCTGTTCAAACACAGCGTCACATGTACGCGTAGCTAAGGTGCACACGTGTTCTGTGCTCGATCATCCTGGCCCTTGAAACAATAATTTCAAGTTATGGTTTGACCACGATCTCTGTTCTGTGCGAACGCATGTTCCTTGGTTTCTATGTTCATTGTTCGTGTTTTATGTACAAGTATTAGGGTAAAATGCTAGTCTCTGGTGTTATGTCTCATGATTAAGGGTTTGCTAGTTAATACACCAATTCTAAATCTTATTGCACATAATTAGGGTTGTGTTCGATATCAACATTTCTCGATACGTCGATACGATGCTACGATATTAACATGGAGAAGCGGGGGTTTTATGTGGTTACCTCTACGTGGTTTGCTCGGACAGGGCCTGCTCTCGTCGAGGCATGCTCCGACGAGGTGGTAGCGGCTCCGGCGAGGTGACAACAGCGGCGGCGAGGTGGCAGTAGCGGCGGCGACACTGTAGCAGGCGCGGCAGCGGCAACAATGGCAGCAGTGCCACAGGGGGTTGGGTTGGCTCTGCGGCGGCTCGTCGCTCAGCGGGGGCGGCTGTGTTGGTCGGTCGAGGGGCTTGGTGATGGACCAGTCGGTCTCGGGAATGAGTAGTCGGGTCAGTCGAGGGGTGGGTGATGGAGCAGTCGGGTCGGTCGAAGGGGCGGCTGAAGGGCGGCTGAAGGGGCGGTGCTGGCGCTGTCAAGCGGTGGTGGTGGTGGTGATGGTTGGGTGCAAGGGAGAGGGGGAGTATTCGTCTAGGGTTAGGGTTTAGTGAGGCTTTGTTGGTTTAGGGTTTTGTATGGAGGGAATTATGTATTTATATAGGGGTGGGTTTTGGGGTTGGTCTCGGGGTTTGGGCCGGCCAGGGTCCAATGATATGGTTCGGTCAGGTCCAGTTGAGGTAAAATTAGCCATAAATTAATTAACTAAATTAATAATTAACTGCGCAAGGCGAAGTTAATTCACAGTGTATAGCTAAGGTTGTACTATGGTCAGAGGGTACCTAAAATCGTCTCACGTAATTTCAATTATCTTGGGTTGTCCCTAGTCTCAGTTTTTAAAATACAAATAAAATCTCTAAATGGATTGAGGGGGTTTACAATCTACCCTCCTTAGAGAATTTTGTCCTCAAAATTAGAACGTACGCATAACAAGAATTTCTAACTGAATAAATAAAGTGCTAATACGTACCTAATCCTTCGAAGAGGTGGGGATAGCGCTGTCTAATATCCTCCTCGCGTTCCCAAGTTGACTCGCCTGGTGCATGATGTCTCCATGCAACACGGACTAAGGGAATGTCTAACCTCGCAGTACCTTCTCACTTCTGTCTAGAATCTCAACAGGTTCCTCTTGGTACGATAAGCTCGGGCCGACTGTGATTTCTGAATGGTCTAGCACGTGACTCGGATCTGGTATGTATCTCCTCAGCTGAGATACATAGAAGACGTCATAGACTTCTTCCAAAGTCTGTGGCAAGGCTAATCTGTAAGCAACCTCTCCGACACGTTCTAATACGTCGAAGGATCCGATGTACCTCAGGCTCAGCTTTCCTCTGCCTCCGAATCTGATAGTCCCTCGAGTAGGCGAGATCTTTAGAAATACGTGATCTCCAACCTGAAATTCTAAGGGTCGTCGATGAGCATTCACCCAATGCTTCTACCTGTGCTGTGCTGCTCGCAGGTGTCCTTGGATCTTCTTCACCTTCTCTACTGTGCGAACAACCAACTCTGGTCCGAGAATCTGTCGCTCGTCTATGTCACTCCAACATACTAGGGAACGACATTTTCTTTCGTACAATGCTTCATAAAGAGCCATCTGGATGCTCGCTTGATAGCTGTTGTTGTAGCAAAACTCGACCAGATGCAAATGGTCCTCCCACGATCCTCCGAAATCTAGCATGCACGCTCTCAACATGTCTTCTAACGTCTGAATGGTGTGCTCCGACTGGCCATCTGTCTGTGGGTGATACGCTGTGCTAAACTTCAGGGGAGTACCAAGACTCTCATGCATACTTCGCCAAAAGTAAGACGTAAACCTCGTATCCCTGTCAGACACGATGCTAACTGGCACTCCATGTAGGCGCACATTCTCCCTTATGTACATATCTGCTAAGGCCTCCGTCGATTGCCCAACTCTAAAGGGTAAAAAGTGTGCGGACTTGGCGAGTCTATCCACAATTATCCATACTGCATTGCAACCACTAGAACTCCTCGAAAAGCCTGTAACAAAGTCCATGATGATGTGCTCCCATTTCCACTCTGGTATAGGGAGTGGTTGAAGCAATCCTGCAGATCTCTGATGCTCAGCCTTGACTTGCTGACACACCAGGCACTTGGCTACAAAGCGTGCTATCTCTCTCTTCATTCTGTGCCACCAGTAGTACTGTCTAAAGTCTCTGTACATCTTCATGCCTCCTGAATGAATAGAATAGGTTGAACTGTGTGCTTCTGCGATTAACTCCTGACGAAGTTCTCTATTTGGAACATAGAGACGATCTCCGCATCTCAAAGTCCCATCTTCATGTATTCTCAGTCCTGTCTATATTCCCGCCTCTGTCCTCTGTCTAAGCCTCTGAAATCTGGCGTCTGTCGGCAAGGCAGCCTTGATTCTCTCCACTAATGTCGATTTTAACTAGAAACTCGACAACTGTCCATCTATTCTGGGCATGGCAATCTCTATACCCATCTGCTCTAGCTCTCTCAACAGATGTTGTTGGGTAGTCATGAAGAATGCCATGGGTCTTCTGCTCAATGCGTCAGCTACTACGTTGGCCTTTTCCGGATGGTACTGCAGCTCGATCTCGAAGTCTGTCATTACCTCGAGCCAACGTCTCTGTCTCTGGTTCAGCTCCTTTTGGGTGTAGACATATTTTAGGCTCTTATGATCAGTAAATATCTCCACTCTTTCTCTATATAAATAGTTCCTCCAAAGCTTCAAAGCAAAAATTACCGCGGCAAGCTCCAAGTCGTGGGTGGGATAGTTCTTCTCATGTGTCCTCAACTATCTAGAAGCATAAGCTACAACCTTTTTGTGCTATATCAAGACACATTCTAAACCTTTCCTAGATGCATCGCTATAGATCACGAATCCTCCGGGTCCAGATGGTATGGTCAAGATAGGTGCTATAGTCAAGTGCTTCTTCAGCTCATTGAGTGCCTTCTGACACTCCTCTGTCCAAGTGAACTCCTGCTCTTTACGGGTCAGGCGGGTCATCGGCTCTGCAATCTTTGCGAAGTTCTCCATGAACCTCCGGTAATATCCGGCAAGTCCTAGGAAACTTCTCACCTCTGAGACATTGGTAGGGGTTGGCCATGTCTCTACTGATGAAATCTTTGCCGGATCTACTGAGATACCATCTCCTGAGATGACGTGTCCAAGGAAAGCAACACGATCTAGGAGAAACTCGTACTTGCTCAGCTTAGCATAAAGCCTCTCTCTCCTCAGGGTCTCTAACACTAGTCTCAAGTGCTCTTCGTGCTCCTCTTGGCTCTTCGAATACACCAAGATGTCATCGATGAAGACTACCACGAACTGGTCTAAGTATTGGTGGAATACTCTGTTCATCAAGTTCATAAATACAGCTGGCGCATTCGTCAGTCCAAAAGGCATCACTTAGAACTTGTAGTAACCATAACGAGTCCTGAATGCTGTCTTTTGAATATCTTCTCTTTGCACCTTTACTTGATGATAACCTGATCTTAAGTCAATCTTGGTGAACACCACTGCTCCTGTCAACTGGTCAAATAAATTATCAATCCGCGACAGGGGGTACTTGTTCTTGATAGTCAAAGCATTAAGGGCTCTGTAATCGATACACATACGTACTGTTCCATCCTTCTTAGGCACAAACAATACTGGTGCTCCCCATAGTGATACACTAGGACGGATAAATCCCTTGCTCTACAACTCCTCTAATTGTAGCTTCAGCTCATCTAACTCCTTCTTCGCCAATCGGTATACATTAGAAGATACCGGTGCTGCTTCGGGTACTAGCTCGATGGTGAACTCTACGTCTCTATCTGGTGGTAAGCCTGGCAATTCTTCAGGAAACACATCCTCAAATTATACAATTATTGGCGGGGGTGCAATCTCCATAGCCATATAAGTTCCAGCTGTCTGTCCTACTCCTTGCTCGACAGTCCCTCGCATGTACTCGAACTCCGGTTGATCTGGGGGTCTAAAAGTGATGCTACCCTTCCGGCAATTTAGTATGATGTTATACTGGCTTAACCAGTCCATGCCTAACACAACATCAAAGTACAACATAGGCAATACCAAGAATCGTGCTCTCATCTCTCTACTACATACAATTATTGAGCACGTTCTGATAGTGCTGGTAACCGGCATGATACCTCCTCCGGTAAGAATCTTCCAAATCTTAGGTAAGGGGAAAGTTGCTACTCTATGCATTGCTAAAAATCTACTAGATATAAATGATAATATAGCTCCAGAATCAAACAATGCTGTTGCAGGTAATGATGCAACTAAGATGGTATCTGTGATAGCTTCCCCTTCTGTCTCCTCCTCTGTAGCTACTAGTGCAAAGGCCTGTTCGTGCCTCTGCCCTCCGGTCTGCTGTTGAGCTCGGTCAAACTGTGCCTCCTGTGGGGCCAAGGGTGGTCCCCTCTAAAATCCTCCGGGTACTGGCGGACGGTGACCTCCTAGTGGTGGTAGTATCCTCGGAACTGGTATTGTTGGCCTCTGTCTGGCCGGCGGTGCTGTCTCTCTGCGCTGTAGGCAATCTCGAACTTGGTGCTGGTCTGACCCACAAATCAGACATGTCCTCAGTCTATTTCTGCAGTCCTTCTAGTAATGTCCTCTCTTACCACAGTAGTAACAAGTCAGAAGCTCCTTTTGCTGGTATGGCGTTGTCCTCTGCTGTGTCGGTTCTCCTGGATGACAGATCGATCCTCCTGCTCCGGGCTGTGCTCTGGCTAGTATAGTCGTGCTGGAACGTCTAGATCCTCTGACGATGGCCTCCTGGATTCTCGCCTCCGCAAGAATCTCTTCATAAGAAATCCTCGCCTGTGTAGTGGTATACCTATATAGTTCGAAATTGAGGCCGTGATGAAATCTCTAAGCTTTCTCGAGATCATTGGGTATCAGGACGGCACCAAATCTGCTAAGGCGTCTGAACTCTGCGTCATAGGCGTCGACAGTCATGTTTCCCTGCTCTAGATGTAGGAACTGGGAGTACAGGGTATTTTTGACTGTAGATGGGAAATACTTTGCATGGAAGTATTCTAGGAATTGTTCCCAAGTCTAGTTCTTGCCTACACTGCGCTCAATAGAATTCCACCAGTGATGGGCGTTGCCTTTTAGTTGGACCCGCACTGCGGTCATCCAAAGGTCTCGATGCAGTTGTGAAGCCTTTAGTAACATCTCCGTGTTGGCGACCCAATCGGAGATCTGTTCTGTAGTCTCATTTCCTGAGAAAGTATCTGGTCCTATCTGTCGGAACCATCTAACAGTGCCACCTGTCTGGGCTGGTGGAGGTGCTGGTACGGTTGCTGGGACAGGTGTCCTCTCTAGTACTGCCATCAAACTCTGTCTCAACGTCTCTGGCTGCTGCCACTGTCCTTACATCATTGAGTGGAAGAACTGGAGCATCTGTGGCTGGCCATCTAGCTGTGGCATCTGGGGTGGATAAGGTGGAGGCGGTGGTAGTGGAATCTCTGGCTGTGTAGTAGGTGTCTCCTCAGATGTTGGCCTCTTGGTCTGTGGCATCGGTGTAGCTCTTGAAGTCTGTCCCTCAAAATGCTGCATGGGGATCATCTAGGAAGTCTGTCCCTCGGGCTGCGGGGTAGGATCGTCCTGAGAAGTCTTGTGCTAATGTATCAGCGAGGTCTGTAGCGGTGGTTGCCCTTGGGGTAGCTCCTCTCTTTGGGTGGTGTTGCCTGGCACCGCGGTACTGGGTGATCCTTGTCTACTGCGTAAGTTCATCTTGCTTTCAAGAGATAGGACTTCATTAAAAAGAGTACGGAATCAAACAAACAGGATGCAGATATTTAGAAGTAACACGAAGGAAGTTTAAAGACGTAATCTGAGTGGATGAGACCTAGTAATTTCTATCCTATTCCAGGCTCGCTGGGCATGTTACCATACCTCAATAATAAAGGAGACCTACATGGGCCACCACTAAAACCTTGTCACGTCCCAGTCCCAAAATACATGGAACTAGGCCACGTGGCAATAGCCAGCTGACACGTCTCCGAGGATATCCCAATTTAATGGATCCTAACGAAGAGTGCTACACTGTCCTAAAATACTAACATGTCCCATAACAATGAATCAACAGGTAACTAACCTCATCCACAATGTAAATCGCAAGAATAATAATAAACCGCTGGAAGATAAATGCCAGTCTCAAGATATCATAGTACAACCCATAATGTCTGGTGGGAACAAACCCACTACTATGATGAAAGAAAATACTGACATAAATAATAAAAGATAATGACTAGGGCATCAGCTGACTAGATAATGATGCACCCAATCCTAGGCAGTAGGCCTACCAAGTGATCACGGAAACTCCGAAGGTAGAACCTCTAACTCGTCTGCGGTAGTGAATCTCGTCTCCTGTCCTGGGCCGTATACTGTGGGGTAGTAAGCCTCGTCCAAATTTGGAAGGGAACCAGGTCCTCAGAGGGACGTAACAAGATACATAGAAAATATGCCATATATAAATACTGAATAAAGTAAATGCAATAAAGGGTGTGCTAACCATCTAAGTGAATGCAATGTGAGGACAACTTTGGTACGTATGGGTAGGCATAGAAATAACATCCAACACTCCGAAGAACGTGGCAGCAATGTAAAGGGAGTCATTGGATCCATAGCTCCTCTGGATACTACGGAATCAAATGGGTGTATCCCATACTCCTACTAATGTCCTCCCCGCCCAATATAGATACGCAAGTCGACTACTCGACGTGCATACCACGTATCTATATGCCAAGTCTCTACCAATAAAATATAACCTGAACTACGTACTAACCGTTTTGTAGGTTACACGTAATGATAGCTAGTCGAGTACGCAAACCCGTATCCCAATATGAATCTGTCTCAGTGAACGTGTAAGGTGTCAGGTCACAGACGATAGCATGGTATCATCCAATGGGTAAGTCTGCTAATGACTAGGCCAGGTATATAAATCATCGACGTATCCGTCGACTGCACCCGAACAATCTCGGACGCGCACAGTTGTATAAGGTAAAAACAACAAGAATACAATACAACATATGCAATATTTAAATTAGACAGTAAATATGGCAAAGTATCTTGCCTGGGTCCTGAAGTTGGGAATGCCAGAAGCTGGTTCCTGCAGTGTCTCCTGGCTGATCCAAAGGTCCTAAACACAAATATAATATAACAATCTAATATCAGACGCTAAATATTAAATATATACGACTACAATACGACGCTTGAATATTATCGCAAGTTCACGTCTATTCGAACATATCATCACATGTGCACGTAGCTAAGGTGCACACGTATTCTGTGCTCGATCATCCTGGCCCTTGAGACAATAATTTTAAGTTACGGTTTGACCACGATCTCTGTTCTGTGCGAACGCATGTTCCTTGGTTTCTATGTTCATTGTTCGTATTTTATGTACAGGTATTCGGTGAAACGCTAGTCTCTGGTGTTATGTCTAATGATTAAGGGTTTGCTAGTAAATACACCAATTCTAAATCTTATTGCACATAATTAGAGTTGTGTCCGATATCAATATTTTTTGACACGTCGATACGATGCTACGATATTAACATGGAGAAGCGGGGGTTTTATGTGGTTACCTCTACGTGGCTTGCTCGGACAGGGCCTGCTCTCGTCGAGGCGTGCTCTGACGAGGTGGCAGTGGTTCCGGCGAGGTGGCAACAGCGGCGGCGAGGTGGCAGCAGCGACGACGGTACTGCAGCAGGCACGACAGCGGCAGCAATGGCAGCAGTGCCACAGGGGGTCGGGTTGGCTCCATGGCGGCTCGTCGCTCGGCGGGGGCGATTGTGTCGGTCGATCGAGGGGCTGGGTGATGGAGCAGTCGGTCTCGGGAATGAGCAGTCGGGTCGGTCGAGGGGCGGGTGATGGAGCAGTCGGGTCGGTCGAAGGGGCGGCTGAAGGGCGGTTGAAGGGGCGGTTCCGGCGCTGTCAAGCGGCGGCGGTGGTGGTGATGGTTGGGTGCAAGGGAGAGGGGGAGTATTCGGCTAGGCTTAGAGTTTGGTAAGGCTTTGTTGGTTTAGGGTTTTGTATGGAGGGAATTATGTATTTATATAGGGGTGGGTTTCGGGGTTGGTCTCGGGGTTTGGGCCGGCCAGGGTCCAATGATATGGTTCGGTCAGGTCCAGTTGAGGTGAAATTAGCCATAAATTAATTAACTAAATTAATAATTAACTGCGCAAGGCGAAGTTAATTCACAATGTATAGCTAAGGTTGTACTATGGTCATAGGGTACCTAAAATTGTCTCACGTAATTTCAATTATCTCGGGTTGTCCCTAGTCTCAGTTTTTAAAATACAAATAAAATCCCTAAATGGATTGAGGGGGTTTACACATTTTTATGTGGTAGGAAGGGTTAGAAATAGTACAAACATGGTGTCATAACATATGTTAGTAAGTTGGTGACCCAGGACTTCAACCTAAAAATAAGTACACCTAATTTGACACTTGCTAGTGTGTTTCTTTTGAAGCCTTAATCCTCATTGTTAGAGACTAAAACCTAGTATGATTAACTCTAGTAACATGTGCCACATAGTAGAATAGGAACCAAGTTAAGATTAGGGTTTGTGTAACCATCTAGGTTAACGAGTTGGTAGAAGATTGGAAAGCCAAACCTATGTCCTAGAACTAGTTTTTTTTACTTGTTTCAAAACCTTAATTCCATAACCTACCTTACGTGTATATGGTTAATAATATTGTGTATATGTAGCAACTTTAGAATAGTTACTGATACTATTATATTTATAATCTAGGCATTCCGGACGAGACCGAGATTGCTATATATACATCTTGGAGATCCAGGCAAGTATACCTTGTCTTATTTTACTGTTTAAACTCTTTAATAATGTTCAAGTGCTTTTGCAATGAATTTAATATATGTACACGCGTCAGAGTATTGCCTCGGGTGCAGTCGACGAAAGCGTCAATTTTTATTCTTGTGCTTAGACTTAGTTTCTAGTGGACATACCTGAAGTTGATGAGTTATCATTATAGCTTTCAAGACCTTGATACGTTTCATCTTATGTTATAGAGAGAGAGAGAGAGAGTGCATATTGGGACACGAGCTATCATATTTTCGATAATCTATCTGTGCGAGTGGCACTTGTGACGGTACATAGCAGTTGTTATAATTAATAATATTAGTTATGACTTGGCACTGTAGCTTATGAGATGTCCATGTTGTAGACACGACTTGTACATTTACATTGGGTGGGGAAGACAATTAGTAGGCGTATGGGACAACCAAATTGGTCTGCCACAGTCTTCGGAGGAAACTACGAAGTTTTTGATTCTGATTTCATAGTTATCCGGTTATGGATTTATATACTAGTGGATATATCCGACAGTGGTCACTAGCCCTGAGCTAGGAATGATCGGGAGGTATGCTAGTATATATTTTTGGCATCATATTTGCAGCTAAATGCTAGACACAGAGCTTTACCTACCCATACGCACCAAAGTTGTCTTAAAAGTGCATACACATAGATGGTTAGGTCACCTTTATGTTTACACAGTATTTACATTATGATATGTACTTTTTGTATCTTGTTACGTCCTTCTGAGGACCTAGTTTCCTGCCAGATTATAGATTTGGTTGACATTGTGATTTGCTGGAGTTGTTGTTGGGTATCATCTTGGTATTCAGGTATTGTTGTTAGGTACTTGTATCATATCTTTCATTGTTCCTTTACTATCTTCTATTACTTATTTCTTGCTATTATAGTCTAGTGTTTATAAGACTGTATTACTTTTTTTACTTTTTAGGCCTATTCAGACAGAGGTATTATTGGGCTGAAAACTAATAATGCATACCGTCCTTTCTTGAGATTTGTTTATCATGGATTGAGATACAGTTAGTTGCTAGATATTAGATATATATGTATCTAGCTTGATCACTTGACCTTGGACAATGTAAGTACGCTTTGACGGGTCTATTAAATTGGGAAACCCTTCTGAGTCATACCAGCTGGCCATTGCCGAGTGGAGATATCCAACAAGTGGTTACGTTTGAGTCTTATAGTTCTCTGTACTTTATTCATCCAGGAGGTATAAAGATGTATCAGGATATCAGCTAACATTTCTGGTAGCATGGAATAAAGAGGAAGATAACAAGGTTTGTCTTTTATTGTTTAGTATGTCACCAAGAGAAGGCTGATCAGTAGATGCTGGGAGGATTATTGTAGTCGCTTCACAATTTGGAGCAAAAATAAGAGTACATTATGGTAGATTTTATGCCCAATTTATCTAGATCCCTACCTTGTTGAGATACAGTTTGGGTGATAGTAGATTGGCTCACGAGTGTGGCATATTTTATTTCCTTCAGAGTGAGACAGTCTACCGAGCAGTTGGCATACATGTATATGAGGCAGATAGTGATGCATCATGGTGTTTCAGTGAGTATTATATAAGATCGAGACACCCGATTCACTTTTTTTTTACTTTTGGCATTTACATCAGAGTCTGGGTACCATGTTTAGGTTTAGCACATCATATCATCCTAAGATAGATGGACAGTCAGAGAGGACTATTCAGACTCTTAAGGACCTGCTATGATCTTACACTTTAGATTTTGGTAGATCTTGGGATGATCATCTCTATTTGGTAGAGTTATCTTATAACAACAGCTTTCAGGCGAGCATACAACTGGCTTTGTTTGAGGCATTGTATGAGAGTAAGTGTAGATCTCCCTTTGCATGGGAATATATTAGGGAGTGGAAGATGCTACGACCATAGATGATTATGCAGTCTGTAGAGATAGTCAAGTTGATCAGAGAGCGACTTCAAATTATGTAAGATCGACATTGGCATTAGGCATGTCAGTACTACAAGTCCTTAGAGTTTAGTGCTTTTGGTGACGATGTATTCTGATAAATTTTACCTACCCAAGGAATCATCATATTTGGCGTCAAAGGAAAGCTTAGTCCACGATACATCAGTCCTTTTGGTATTCTCGATCGGGTAGAAAATATTGCTTATTGTCTTGCCCTTTCATATTTGCTACGTTTGGTATATGATATATTTCTTGTATCACAATTGTGTAGGTATGCTCTATATCCAAGCTATATCCTCGATCATTCAGAGCTAGTCGTTGGTACCGACTTATTTTATGAGGAGCAACATGTATCCATTTTAGATCGAAGAGAGAAGGTGCTTAAGAACTGGACTATAAATCTTGTCTGTCGCTTGGGGCCATCACTCATCGAAAGAGTCGACGTAGGAGCGTGAGAACAATATTAGATCCATATATCTACACTTACGTATATTTCTTCTTATGCCTCGTATCTCAATTCCTGTGATTGGTAGACAGCCTCGTAGAATGCATATTGATTTTCTTCATTTGTATGATTGTTTATTTTCCCTTGTGACTAGATATATATCTATAGACGCTATCGTGATTGTCTTGATTTTTGGGGTTGCCTTAGTTGGAATTATGAGATTGATTTTTTAAAGTGGATAGCGTTGTCACTTCTTGTTCCTGATAGAAATATTTATAAATATATTATTCGTATATCCTGTATCAATATAATATTATACACATGTTGCTCATACCTGTATCCATTAGTGATATTGTGTATCTTAATGGGTATCATGTTATTGTATTTTCTTGAGGTAATTACTGACCCTGTGGGTCAATTTGTTAGACTGACTAGCTGCATGCCTGAGCACCTGACCATAGTCTAGAGTAGTACCCCAGTATGGCAACCCTTGTCCTTATTTGGTGTAGGGGTGTCTCTCTACTACAATAATAGAATATTGGTCCATGCTACGGTACTGATTACTGTATAGGTAATGTATTCGTAGGGGGAGTCCGATATGGCAAAATGATTAATTGACTTATGCAACTATATTTGGGTTACTAGTTTTATAATAAGATAAGTATACATGAGACTATCCAAGACTTGTAGAGTACCCAATGACAATGCCAAAAACCCGTGCTAGGATCCATATGTAGAACGAAACACCCAGAATTCCCCCAAAGTAAGAATTTTAGTATCAGATCGATATACCGTCGGGACCCGACCAACCCAGTCAGTTTGCTGACTTGAGGCATTCTATTTCCATTGGTCCCTTTGGTTTTGTTTGGGTGGTTGAGATTAAGTATGGGGGACATGAGTTGATGACTTGGCTTGATCAATGGACATGCATCATCCCCCTCTTCATTAAAACTCCTTTATTTCTCTTTTATATACACGTCTAGAATGTTGTAGGAGACCTACCCCTAGCATTAGAATTATTAGAATAGCAATGGGTGAAATTGGGACATGATTTAGTTTCCGAAAACCCGATTCTCGAGAATTTACTGTACTTGTACAACACATACGACATATTACCGGTATACCGGGTATACCATTTTTGATGTACAAAACCTGTTGTGACGATAGGCGGTGTAATGCCCCACACCCGTATAGTGCATTATGCTAAGATTTAGAATGGAAGAAGTAATGAGCAAGTTGATTTTTGTATGCAAATGGTTTGCGGAGTTCAGAGCAATCATAGTAGCACCTCGCACAAGCTGAGACATAGGCGGTGAGCAATGGAATCAGTGTGTTCATTTAGAACAGTAAAAAGATAGCAGGATTCGAGCGATAATGTCATATTTCTTAGTCTGATCGGGTCAGATAATTTGGAGAGCACGACCTGCTCGCACGGTCATACCATTTGAGTAGATCGTGCTTCGCATCGGATGACGGATTCAAGGAATCAGCCATATTGACAAGGCAGAGTGCTAAGCGGATTCAGACTTGGTGAGTGGGTTCTGTCTCTTCTCCTCTACTACTTTATGTCTAATAAAATGGATAATATCTTGCATATTGAGTACTTGGTCTGGAATATGGAAATACAGGGATAGAGGCATGATTTAGTGTGCATGGTTTAGATAGATAGGCTGAGTTGGAGTTTGTGTCGAACACTTAGGATGTAACATGGAATAAATGTTTCAGAGGCGGGAAGTGTGTGTTGCACGAGTATCAAGTTGTGGTGCTTCGTCAAGTGAAGCATACAATTATGGTTCAAAACTGAGCAACTGCCGATAGGGATATGTAGAGTTTGGAACACGAGACTTGGAACTTATCGATGGGCATAGTGCCACAGAACTAGTAATGATGTGGCATTGTGCCTTTGTGTGTTGCGGCCTTGGGCTTGTGTTGGGGCCTTGGGTCATCAAGCGAAACATGGAAAGAGATGGATAATTTGAGAATAAGGTATTGTGCGGAACACGTAGTAAGCTCGTTGCATGGTCATGGACATTGATAGCTCGAGCGGGATAGGCACCAGGGCAACAAGACTGCTCGGCTTTGGAAGGAACATTGGGTATCAAGGCATCCACTGAAGTATTGCAACCCTCGTAGGGGTGAGGCATCGTATACCAGGTACATAAGGCATTGTGGGACTTTCAGTTAAGACATTGCAACCAATAGGATGAAAGGGAGCATCGTATATGCAGTGTATCATCTGTTTTGGTTGGCATACGTACTGTTACTGACCACTTTTATATAAATTAGTGCATCAGTTTGGAGAGTGTCTTGGTTTGTTGGTGTAGGCGTGGATGACATAGTTGGTTTCGTACATGGTTGATTGTGATGGATTTTTAGGACTTGAGTTGATGTTTATCGTTGGTTTCACTAGGCACGTTGTGTTGTAACACACTTGTAGGCTCACACAATTTTGAGTATAACATGTGCATGCTTAATTACTTTTGTGATAGATTTAACATGCTAGTGTGTTTACTGCTTTCAATGCTTATTTCAGAACCTGCTTTACTAGTTTCGTAACCTTCTTTACTTCTTTCAATACCTGCATGCCATGAAATCAATCTCAGTTTAAAGTAGAAAGATCACCTTGGAATAATTATATTGCTTCACATGACTACTTAGTGATAGTTTAGGCGAGTGGGTTATCTCGCTCACCAGTACAGTTGTGTACTGACCCAATTTGTGGGCATCTCTTTCAGGTACGCAGGTGTGGTGGATTAGCTTGGATATACAAGACATGATGTATGGAACGGTAAGTACCTTTGTGGGCAAGAGAGAGTAAGAGTGTTGTAAGCCTTCATGGCATCTTCATTTGGACCCTTTGAGAGCTTCGTTTTGCATACTCTGATATGATATTGTTGGTAACAATACTTCTCTTTCGCTGCAACATGGTCGTTTCGATGATAACCATAATGTTTGACGTCATTGCCTTGTGCGAGTGCAACATTATGACCCGATGAGAACGATTGTCCTACGGGAGCGTTGGTTTGGTAATCTTACGTCCAACGGAGACGATCGAACTTGAGAGAGATTAGGGCATGATAAATTAATATCAGAGCTCCCGGTTCATTTTCTCAAACTTTTTCCTTTGCTTTATCACTAACTATAAATGGCCTCCACGAATCAAATGACTCTTGACTCTGCTCGGCACCATATTAGATGTTCTATGCAATAAGTCTATAGATTTGTTGTGTGTGCATGTTTTCTATTGTATTCATTTCGTAGTATTTTGATAGAATCGAGTAGCACCGCTAAGCATTATTGCATTCGTGCAACAAATTATGTGGCATTATTGCATCAGTGTGCCTTATTATTTTGGGAGATTTTGGTTGCATCAGTGGAGCAGTTGATTTGTTGGACGAGATTGGGTATGTTGGCATGTTGTGAGTAGAAATATTGGAAAGATACAAATATATTAAGCAGATTTGGGTAGTGGCTTAGAATATCAGGAAAAGAACATTGCACGAATTGCTCTTACAACAAATGTGTCGAACGGTTTAAGAAATAGTTGGGAGTATCAAGAATAGAATGTTGCGTGAGTTGCAACGAATAAGATCAACAAGAGAGTAAGATGGTTTGTGTGTTGGATGAGTTTCATATCAGACTTTGAGTAAATAATTGATTTGTGTTCTACAGTATCACCGCAGAATGGATAGCTTGAATCAGCATAGAGAAAAGTGTGATGCGAGAAGTGGTTTGATTCTAAGTGGTATATGGCATACCATGTAGCGATGTGAAGTATCAGAATATTTTAGATAGACAGTAATAGAATTTCCACGACGGACATGGGTAACAGGAATGTAAGTAATTTGTGCGCATCAGCTGAGTTATGTATCAGAACTTGGAGCAAGCAAATATTAAGTTGTGATCGACAGGGTCACCACAGAATGGTCAGTTTGGAGTAAACGTGGTCGTTGCTGAGTAGACATTGTGCCAAGAGTGATTTGATTTTCGAGTGGTATATGCAACGCCATAGAGTGGTGCATGTGTTGGAAAGTTTTGGAACAGATGAGTGATAGGTTTGCTTGCAACAGAAGGAGTAGTACTAGATTCTGTCAAGAATTGGTTTAACAGATTTTAACTTAGGGATTTTTCGATAAGTCAGGATAAGCGATCAGAAAAGAACTCGTGTAAATTGAAGTTACACCAGATGATAATGGAATAAGTAATTAAAGACTGGACATCTAGGGGTAAAGCATTGTTTCGGTGCGGGCCGCGAGACGGTACCAAATCGAGGCAAACTCTGAATACTAGATATGACCCCAAAATAACAGGGGCCGAGTGTTTAGAATTTGAAGGAATGCTGCGGAGCAAGTATTAACGATAGGATGAGATCGGCCAAACGAAAAGTTAAATATCAGAATTTAGCGTACAAGATTTGGGAGTTCGGTGGAGCGTTCATTAATAGGGAGAGTCGAGTGTAAAGATTAGATAGTTGTGCATGATGCATGAGCGATGGAAGTATTAAAGAGTAGCGAGCACGAACTATAAATTTTGTTAACGCAAAGGAGCAGTTGGTCTAGCAGAGAAACACGTTCGGTTTTGAAGGAGCAATGCGTTTGAGTCACACTGGAACTTAGAGGATATGGACGTTAGCACTTGAGAAGTTCGACTGAGAGTATGGTGGATGCAGATTATGAAATAATACAATAAAGGTTACATTATGTTAGGATTGGCGTACAAGTCATCGGGACCGTGCGGACTCATCGAAATACATTAAAAACAAGACGATGCTAAGGAATGGAACGAGATCAAGGATCGTGGCGGATGGACCTTTGAAGACAGCTAAACAAGAAGGCGGCATCGAAGCAAATCACTCTGTCGCTCGAGCGAGTTGGACGTGAAACATCAAAGCGTGGCATACGGATAAGAAACAGAGCAAGCCTATGGTTTCAGAAAATATTGCAAGTAGCAGTGTGAGAAGTCGAACAAGGCAATTTTGAATTTTTGATGGATTTAGGGTAGAACAGTTGAGTATTAGAAGACAATTTTAGCGAGCGTAGTTTCTCGATTAGTGGCTTGGATAGATAGTTAAACTCTAGGTGATTAGGCAGTGTTTGGTTAGCAGATACGTCAATGGTAGTGCTTGAAATGCTCGAATTCAGAAGTGTGTTTGGATTGGATTATTGGATTTTGGATCAATTTGCAGATGAGATATTGCATGGTTCATTGTAACTGTCCATCGTGATGACTTTCAATTTCGAGCATAGTTTCGGGACAGTTGATCCTAGAGATTTGACCGCCATATCAAAGTAAATATTGTAGACCAATAGAATGATCCTTGCGGTAGTGCATTTGGAAATGCACCGAGGATGGATTTTGAGTGATGCGTGTTGGAGATAGGCATATGTGACTTAGTGTTGAATTTAAGAGATTATTGGGATAGCCTTCAGCAGAAGATGCAGCCAAAAGATCGAAGCGATGGTGGAAATGGCCGAAGTCAACTGATGAGATTCAGAGTCGCAGATTATCAAAGATGGCTTTTATTCTGACTCGTTGTGCTCCATAAGGGAATATCATTCATATAAATTAACGACTGTGTAACTAGCTTCAAGAAGTTAAAGCCGTGGCTCATTTCAGATCAAATCCTTATACTTTCGAAAGGGACAAATGTGTCTCAGATATACAAGATAAAATCAGACTTAGTTTGCGGAACATGCTCATACAGGGGGCGAAGGTGATATCCTATGCTTAGAGGCAGTGGAAGCAGCATAAGAAGAACTATTCCAGGCGTGACCTAAGAATTATGGTGATTGTGTCTGCGTTAAAATCATGACGACAATATCCCTATAGAATGGCGGCAAAATATTTATGGATCACATAAGCCACAAACAGGTGTTCACCAAGATAGGTATTAAGATTGAAGGCAGAGGTGTTAGGCCGAACTGATCTAGGAGTATAGTACGACATTTGGATAAGTCGACTAGTTGGAGTTGTATCAGATGTAATAATCATTTGGAGCATGATGATGATATATTAAGATAATGTGTGCAGAACATGGTGCAATTTAAGTCGAGTTAGAGATTGATTGGTTGAGCCGGGACGATGCAAGTTTAAATTTAGAAATAGTTGGATGATAGGACATTGTAGAATACTCATTACGCTTGGACGCGCAAGGACTTGAAGCATGTTTTGGATATTGCTAGGGTATGGTCAAGACAGAACATAAATTAAATTGGGTCAGGTGGAGAGATTGTCAGTGGAGAATCTTTGTTTCTGAGAATAGTGCACGCGTGAATGTGTTATAGGATAAACGCTAGGATCGGTTCAGTCGAGAGTGGAACGATTAGTATTTTGGAGGTAAAGATACCCTTTTAACTTGTCCAAATTTGTTATTGCTAAGCTCAGCTAAAATGTATATATTTTGGGGACGCGTTTAATATATGTATAATCTAAACTAAGCGATATGCTGAATTTGAATTGATCTGCAAGGAGGATGTGGGAATATAGAATTTGTGTGAGCGTTGAGTGCGAGACGAAAACATGAGTCTAGTTCAGTAAAGTATAAGTTTCATGGAGCAGAGTTTGTAAAATGGACACGATAATTGCAAGAAAGGATGAGCACTGATTTTGGTTCAAGGACGAACCTTATTCTAAATGATATATTATATAAATCCCTGCACCCGCATGGTGCATTATGCTGAGATTTAGAATGGAAGAAGTACTGAGCAAGTTGATTTTCATATGTAGATGGTGTAAGGAGTTCAAAGCAATCAGAGTAGCGCCCACACAAGTCGAGGCATGGGCGGCGAGCAATAGAATCATTATGTTCGTTCAGAACAGTGCAGAGATAGCGGGATTCGAGTGATAATGACGTCTTCCTTAATCCGATCGGGCTAGATGATTTGGAGAGCACGACATGCTCATATGGTCATACTAATTGAGTAGATCGTGCTTCACATTGGACTACAAATTCAAAGAATCGGCCATATCGGCATGGCAGAGTGCTAAACGGATTCAGACTTGGTGAGTGGGCTCTGTCCCTTCTCCTCTACTCCTTTATGCCTAATAAAATGGATAACATCTTGCATATTGAGTACTTTGTCTGGAATATGGAAACACAGTGATAAAGGCATAATTCAGTGTGCGTGGTTTAGATAGATAAGCTGAGTTAGAGTTTGTGTCGAACACTTAGGATGGAACATGGAATAACTATTTTAGAGGCGGGGAGCATGCATTACGTACGAGTATCAAGTTGTGGTATTTTGTCAAGCGAAGCGTGCAATTGGTTTTCGAAACCAGGCAACTGCCGATAGTGATATGGAGAGTTTGGAACGCGGTGCTATTGGGACATGAGACTTGGAAATTATCGATGGGCATGGTGCCACAGAACCCGTAATGATGTGGCTTACCTTTGTGTGTTGTGGCCTTGGGCCTTGTGTTGGGGACTTGGGTCATCAAGCAGAACATGGAAAGAGATGGATATTTTATGAATGAGGTATTGTATGAAACATATAGTTAGCACGTTGCATGGTCAAAGACGTTGATAGCCTGTGCACACGCTTGAGTTTTTTGAGTGGGATAGGCATCGGGACTGCTCGGTCTGGGAAGGAATATTGGGCATTGAGGCATCCACTGAGGTATTGCAACCCTCGAAGGGACGAGGCATCGTATACTAGCTACATAAGGCATTGCGGGACCTTCAGTTGAGGCGTACAACCAATAGGATAAAATGAAGCACCGTAGATGCAGTGTATCGTCTGCTATGGTTGGCATGCATGCCACCAGTGACCACTTTCATATAGATTAGTGCATCGGTTTGGAGAGTGTCTTGGTTTTTTGGTGTAGGCATGGATGGAATTGTTGGTTACATACACGGTTGATTGTGTTAGATTTGTAGGACTTGAGTTGGTGTTTATCATTGGTTTTACTAGACGCGTTGTGTTATAACACACTTGTAGGCTCACGTAATTTTGAGTCTAACTTGTGCATGCTTAATTATCTTTAGGATGGATTTAACATGCTAGTGTGCTTACTGCTTTCAATGCTTATTTTGGAACCTACTTTACTGCTTTCGTAACCTACTTTACTGCTTCCAATACCTATCATACAATAAAATCAATCTAGGTTTAAAGTAAAAATATTACTTTGTAAGAACTGTATTGCTTCACATGACTACTTAGTGTTGGTTTAGGCGAGTGGGTTACCCTGCTCACCAGTACAACAATGTATTGACCCACGTTTGTGGACATCTCTTTCAGGTAGGCAGGTGTGGTAGTTTAGCTTAGATATACATGAAATAATGTATAGAACGGTAAGTACCTTTGTGGATAAGAGAGAGCAAGACTGTTATAAGCCTTCGTGGCATCTTCATCTGGACCCTTTGAGAGCTTCGCTTCATATACTCTGATATGATCTTGTTGGTAACAATACTTCTCTTTCATTGCAACATAGTAGTTTCGATGATAACCATGACGTTTGACGTTATTGTTTTGTGCGAGCGTAACTCCAGGCTCGCACGGTATTATGCCCCGATGAGAACGATTATCTTGCGGGATCGTTGGCATGATGATTTCACGTCCCGCAGGGACGATCGAACTTGCAGGAGATTGGGGCTTGATAGGCAGCATACCACCGGTATACTGAGATATATCGTCAATATACTGTTGCGATGCCCAAATTTTGTTTTGCTTAGTTTTTGACCCAGATGACTCCCGATTCTTCTCGTGTGATGTTTCATGACTTTCTATTGTACCCTAGTATTAGTATGTATTGATTTGTAGCCTTATATTAGTTATACATAATATTTTATCTTGAGAACAAGGAGCCTCCTTAACTGTCAAGTCTATGATTATGGATTACTTGTAAACTTGTAGGCCTTAGTATTGTTCTTGATTGACTAGTATAATATGTCCTGACTGTTTACCTGAGCTAACATGCATATTACCATATGAATAGAGGATTAATCGTGACCTGATTGATTACTTACTGATTGTCCATGTATCCTCACCTTACTACTTCTATTCGTGTTGATACTTCTTGTTATTACACGAAGGTACCATTTTTGTGCACTGCGGTGTTACATGTTCCTGATATATCATATTCGTGTTATATTTAGTATATTACTATTCCTACAAAATTCTACCATAGTTGGTCAGTGGTTGTAGCATGGCTTAGTTAGGAATCTGTGTATTAAATGGAGATGTCTATACTCAGGATGACTCTAGATTGAAACCTTTAGAAGCTAATATGGATTCACACCTAGCATACCAGTACTTACAGTACGATATACAGGAAAGATGATCATATGTCCAAGACATGAGATTCCATATGTACATGTATGGTTAATTAGGCAAGTTAAAACTAATATAAGATTGGGAGGAAACATGATTTTGAGATCGTTTATTGATAGTCATCCATCAGATATTGTATATCATCCATCTTAGTGGAGTAAAGTATTTGTCTATTATTATCCTGATTGACCCAGTATATACCCTATAGGAGTTTTAAGACTGCTACTGATTCTACATACCCTAGTGGCCTCATAAGGGACTGTGGCATACTATTTATAATCCTATATATACTCATGGCTTGGCCAGTATCGCTTCGACATTTCACGATTTAAGGATCCCTATATATATTGTATACTGGGGTAGCCTAGATACCACATATCAAGCTATAGGAATTGATTGGCTGGTTACTTAAACTTGTTGTCTTTAATCTACATCATCTGCTAGTAGCCTAGGGGCGTAGACTATCGCCAAGCAGTGGTTCAACCCTAGTCATTGTATGGTTGTAGGGTTAAGCTATGGACCTAAGTTAGGACACATGTGTCTATTATATATTGCTACTGCTTGGGTTCTTTTTCTTCACTCGTGCTTTCTTGTAGTATTTGCTATTAGGTGCCTGACCCATCTGGTTTTGTTTGTCCAAATCTAGAGGATCTTGCATTTATTTTTTACCGATGGTGCATACTACGAGCATGGCCACCTAGGGGATTGAGTGGGTTTCTTCTTAACTACTCTTATAACATTTTGTTATTTTGGGCGTTTAGTCACATGCACATTTTTATCCTGACATTCTGGATGTTCATTCCTTCCACATGATTGGTCACATGTACCTTTTTATCCTAATTTTCTGGATATTCATTCCTTTCACATGATTGTACTTATTCATACTACAGTTGACTATGATAATGTATTACTGACACCATGCTAGCTCTTTATTTTGTATAGCTAACTTCATAATTATTTTGATAGAGCATCAGGGACAATTTATTACTTTATCTTACATATTCTATATTTTTTGCTTCTTGTTTGATTGATTGAGATAATTTATGTCTTGCGAGACCATAGGTGACTTGTATTGTAGTATACACCCCTTATCTAGTGACAACTGTGACCATATTGCATGTTGCTGGCATACTATATAGTGTATAACAGGTCATGTCATATCCCCGTTCTCTATATTTTATACTGGGGCATGACAAGTTAGTACCAACAACTAGCTCTGAATGATCGAGGATATGACTCAGATTCGAAACATATGTATACAACTGAGATACATAAAACACATTATGTACCTAGTGCCTAAGCGGCCGCTTACTCCACCACCAATGACAAAAGAGGTGCAGAGAGCGACCGCCTAATGCCTAGGCGGCCGCTTCGATCGCCATTTAAAACATTGGTACTCATACTATATATACACTTTTATATACATCTACTCATAACTATATATACTAACACTATAATTACTATATAAATTGCATATATATATATATATATATATATATATACCGAAGGCATTACCCTAGTGGTAATGTGGCGGGACGCCTAGAACAAGGTTCGAATCCCCTCTCCGCCGGCTGTGTGGCTCTTATAGCCTCGCGTGGAGCATATATATATATATATATATATATATATATATATATATATATATATATATATATATATATATAAAATAAATAAGTGTTTCCACAACTCTACTACCCAGCTAATTTTGTTTCGCTTAATCCCTTTTTCTTGGCCACATACCTATACGGCTAAGGATGGAAAATATTTCTCCTATTACCTGAGTCAAATGTTTCATTTCATCCAGAAAAATCTCTCTCTTTCTCAACGTCTTTTTATTTGATCCAATAGCATTCCATTTGATAGAAAGAAATTTGATATATACTGATAACTCTTGGATATAGTATTAGGACAGAAAGGTCCATTAGATAATGAACTATTGGTGCTAAGCCATCTCTGGTGATGAATCAACAATTCAAAGTATTTTTCTTACGTATTTGAATTCTTGATGAACCAACATATATATATATATATATATATATATATATATATATATATATATATATATATATATATATATGCAGGAAGTTATGGGAAGTAAGAATACCCTTTAACATCTCTACATCTGCAAAGAATTCTCAACGTGAAAATACAAATACAAAGGGATGATATTTGATTAGGAAAAAGAATGGATCCGCAGGGTCCCAAATAAATTAGCTTATTCGAAAAAAGCCTTGTTCTCTGGAAGATCTATCTCGTGTCTGGTACTGCATGGTTCTACTCTATAAGAACTCTGAATCATTCTTTTTAAGTTCATCCTCTTTTTGAAAATGATAAATGCAAATTCTATAGGCACTTCAAAAATTGCTTAGGATAGCCTATTACTTCAGGACAACCTAGAATTTTGTATTTTTTACTCGGGATAGCCCCAAATTTACTTTGGGCTGCCCACCAACAATGGAAATGAGAAGAGGGTGGAGGAGGAAGGAGGAGGAGGAAGAGGAAGAGGGTGGAGGAAGGAGGAGGAGGCGAAGAAGGTGGAGGATAAGGATGAAGACAGAGAGGGTGGAGGAGGAGGACGAGGAGGAGGAGGAGGTAGAGGCAACGAGCGGAAGAGGGAGGAGGACGAGGACAAGGCGGAGAGGGTGGAGGAGGACGAGGGCAGAGAGGGTGGAGGAGGAGGAGGAGGAGGAGGAGGAGGAGGCGGAGAGGGTGGAGGAGGAGGACTGGGGTGGAGATGGTGTAGGAGAGGAGAAAGATGAGGTGGGTGGAGGAGGCAGAGGAAAGAAGAAGGAGGAGGAGCTGTCAAAATATTTGGCAGTCCTTCCAACTGTCAAATTTTTTGACAGTCCTAAAGAATTAGGACTGTCAAAATTTTTGACAGTCCTTCATATTGGAAGGAGTATCAAAATATTTGAAGTCCTTCCAATGAGAAGATCTGTAAAAAAAATTTGATATTCTGAAAAAATTAGGACCACTTGAATCAATTTCTCCGGTGGCAAACTTGTAAATTACTAAAAAAAATTTGGAATAGCCTCAGTAAAATATGAAAAGTGCCTATAGAATTTGCCATGATAAATGATGCCCTTGTCCCGAAAGGGCCTAGCCCAAGAAGTAAATCATAATTCAGTGGGCCTTTCCATATAATCAAATAGATTGCC
Organism: Iris macrosiphon; assembly: GCA_036927795.1. Classification (NCBI taxonomy): domain Eukaryota; kingdom Viridiplantae; phylum Streptophyta; class Magnoliopsida; order Asparagales; family Iridaceae; genus Iris; species Iris macrosiphon. The sequence continues at coordinate 95,942,813 of JAYESA010000018.1, read as the reverse complement.
ACAAGGGTGCCATATTCTACGAGCCCAAACTATGTGATTGAATCTATCTGTTGTTGGTCGAGGGTTCCTTCCCCTTCTTCAAACTTCGATTCAAAATTTTCATATAAAAATATCTAATCAATGATAGAACAAGATGCATTTTGCATCACATCTAACTAATTTTTTGGTTCGGACCGAAGAAGTAATGTCACTCGATTATTATCAAACTGACTGCAATATTTTTCTAACCATGAGGATCCCACTAGAGCGCCTTTTTGAATGAGCAAAAGAAGTAAGGAATCCTCTTTTCAAATTTGACTCACCCACTCCAGTCGTTGCTTTTCTTTCTGTTACTTCGAAAGTAGCTGCTTCAGCTTTAGCTACGCAATTTTTGATATTCCTTTTTATTTTTCATCAAACGAATGTCATCTTCTTTGGGAAATCCTAGATATTCTTAGCATGATATTAGGGAATCTCATTGCTATTACTCAAACATGCATGAAACATATGCTTGTATATTCATCCATCAGTCAAATCAGATATGTAATTATTAGAAAAATTGTTGGAGACTAAAATGATGGATATGCAAGCATGATAACTTATATGATGTTCTATATCTCCATAAATCTAGAAAATTTTGCTTGTATTCTATCATTTGGTCTGCGTATTGAGACTGATAATATTTGAGATTATGCAGGATTATACATGAATGATCCTTTTTTTCTCTCTTTAGCACTGTGTCTTTTATCCCTAGGAGGTCTTTCTCCAATAGCAGGTTTTTTTCGAAAAACTCTATTTATTCTGGTGTGGATAGCAGACAGGCCTATATTTCTTGGTTTCAGTGGGACTCCTTATGAGCGTTGTTTCTATCTACTATTATCTAAAAATAATCGAGTTATTAATCATGAGATAAAACCAATAAATAATCCCTTACGTGCGAAATTATAGAAGACCCCCTTTAAGATCAAACAATTTCATCGAATTGAGTATGACTGTAGGTGTGATAGCATCTACTATACCCGGAATATCAATGAACCCAATTCTTACAATTGCTTAGGATACCCACTTGTAGCTTCTAGGCCTATTTCTTAGTTCAATATCCCTCTTACTAACTTAACTGGAATAAAAGAATTAGTGGATCTGTTCCGTCCAAAATGAGAATGGGCTGGGTTATGAACTTATAATCATTGAATTGACTCAATTCTATGATTATAAGTTAATTCCATACCGGACCGACCGGAATAGGGTTATGTACATTCTTATTATGAGAAGGGGTTATTCGAGCATATGTAAATAGATACTATGTTTACATATGGATCCCTACGTCATTACATTCTATTTAGGATTATGAATAGGCGTAATTGGAACTGATTTTGACATATTTATCGTTATTTAGGTACCTCACTTCTTTGGGCTTCTATTGATACTGAACCAAGAAATAGGTTTGATTTTACATCATTATATATATATATATATATATATATATATAGATAAGAGAGAGAGAGAGAGAGAGAGAGAGAGAGAGAGAGAGAGAGAGAGAATAAGGGAGGTGAGATGGTACCTCACTCTAAAAACAAGGGTGGCGGTGATGTGGCACAATCTCAACGACACAAACGAAGGGAGGGGGTTAAGTGCAAATTGTCAATTATGAAATGTGTGGTTGGGATTGTGCCACGTCACCGCCACCCTTATTTTTAGAGTGAGGTGCCATCTCACCTCCCTTATTATATATATATATATATATATATATATATATATATATATATATATATATATATATATATATATATATATATATATATATATATATATATATATATATATATATATATGGTATCCTACGGATAATTCAAATCGAAGCAGTTTTATGTCTAACTCAGGCCTATAAGACATGACTGATCGATAGAAATACTCCACATTTGTCATATATTCCATATATTACATAGATAGATATCATATTCATGGAATATAATTCACTGTCAAGGTGCCTTGATGGTGAAATGGCAGACACGCGAGACTCAAAATATCGTGCTAAAGAGTGTGGAGGTTCGAGTCCTCTTCAAGGCATAATATAATAATAAGAATGCTTATTGAATGAGAAATTCAATAACAGATTTCGGATCTAATTAATATTGATATATCAACTTATCTGTTGATAGGAACGACGATCCCCACAATCCGAGTACGATTAGAATTGGAATAAGTTTGGCAGCGGATCACGAAATCATGGTGATCTTCTCTATCTAATGAATGAGGAGTTCATTTGAAAATTGTCCGCCTTGCGCCCACCCTCTGAGTATATGATTCAACAAGAATCGTACAAGGGGAGTTTCATAGAAACCTCTAGTAAAATACCCACCAGTACCCGTAACCGAGCACATAAAGTATATTACGTAGTCCATTTTAGAGATTGAAGACTTTCCCATTCAATGACTTTGGTACTGGACGTTCCCAAAATGGGTACTATCGAGTCGGGTGAATTAGAGAATTGACAAACGTATGTTGTCACTACCATATTTATAGAATAGGGATATTTTGGTCATTTTATATTATAATAAATATTGTGTTTATATTTTATTTAATATATAATGTTTATGATATATATATTGTAAGTAGTATTATTATTGGTTAGTGGATTAGACTATTTAATTAGACTTGACATTAGTGGACCTAACTAGACTTAACTTGACCCATTGTCACACCCCAGTCCCAAAATATCGAGGGACTAGACACGTGGCAATGGCCAGCAACACACACCAATGGACAAAACCAATTTAATGGACCCATCAGGGTGTACTTAAGCTGTAATACAACAAAATGGGTGTAATATACTAATCTCATCCACAGAAATGAATACATCAATATCAAAAATATAAAGCAATATCAAGTCTCAATAAAACATAACTCGGGGAGCAACCCGATAATGAGTTTGATACAATGGTTCAATAGACAAGAAATAAAGAGTATAACAACCGCAAGTACTGAGTATGGATAAAGCATATACTCAAAAGAAATTCTCGGCAATCACCTCGTCCTCGATTTCTGGTACTGCTCTAGTGTATGCACCTGCTCCTGCTTCTGCTCCTGCTAATGCTCCTATCCCGTATACCTCGGGATAGATCTCCTCTGCTATTCCTGGGGACATAATCCGGATCCAGGACGTCAGGGGACATAACAAGGTACAAGAATAACTCAAGCCATAAAAAATACAGTACAATAATAAATGAAACAATAGGGTAAACTATATAACCAGCTAAGTGATATGCAAGATGAGAGCATCACTAGAACTCAGGCTGAGACCGCTACAAGCTCAGTGCCAGGGAGCCGGTAGCAGTGATATCGCTAGTAGAGTGCCTAGCTCTGATGTAGATTCTAAGGCCTCACAATAATAAATATATATATAAATCAGCCTGTAGCCTGTGTGTCTCTCCCCACCCAATGTAATCACACGTCTCATGTCCATGACCCGCAAGATCATATCTAATGCAGCAAGTCATAATGATATCTAAGCATGTATAAAGTATATGTCACAAAACCTGTATCCTATACAGAATCACCATGAATATCTCAGGAAGATTCTGTCTCATAAATAGTGTCAGGTGTCCTGGGTATGACGTACTCGATAATGCAAGCACAAAATGTATAGGGTTTCGATATCCATCTCTAGTGACGTTACACAACTCCGCGTACGGCGTTGATACCCGAATATTATTCGGACGCTAAGTAATGTCACACGGTCCTTGGTTGAACAGAGATATTACAGTAATAAATTAAGATAATAGTATAAACAAATGCTGCAAGTATGGCAAGGTACACTTGCCTAGGGTTTTGGCTCCAACTGCTGCTCTGGTATCAGCGGGATCTGCTGGTATGCCTCCGAATGCTGAAATAAATGTTACCATCAGGTTCAAAAGATATCAAATAGCTAGAATTGCCTATCCATGAGTCCAATTTGGACACAGGGGCAAAAGTGACAGTTTCGGGTCAAAGCAGGGTCCACAAGTGGCCCGCTTCGCACCGAAAAATGTGCCAGAGACAATGTTCTCCAAATTTATCAAAATTAGTGTCTACAAGTCCAGAACGACGATACGAACCTAATGGAACATCCAGAACTGGATTTCGATGAGCCGATCATAAAATTGCCAGTCAAGTGGAGCCGTGGGGCCCATGATACGCGATTTTGTCAACGTTCTCAGAATTGAACCAAACTTGGGTCACAGGACCAGCGTATTGCTATGAGTCCGATGGCACAAGTTTCGTTTCGATACGATATGCGTACACGAAGTTGCAACGAGTTTTAGAACAGGGCTGATACGAGGTGTTGTCGACGGATACGCGTTGATACCGGTGTGCACGCACATCCAAATCAACTTTCGTAAAATCCTACACGTCCGTATTAACGGCACGCACCTTTCGGTGAAGTTCGCATACGACCAAGTCGTCCCGTTTAGCTGGGCGCAACCAGTTCCGAGAAATCAGGGTATTTATTTTCCTGATTTTGCGTCGCAGTTTACGATCGCCACAGGACTCGATACCCCGAACAAATTGCACAGAATTTGAGAGGATCATGCAGTCTACGCGTCACAGTAGATGGTTCAAAAAATGAGACAGAGAGGAGAGAGAAATAGTCACCTGAACAGGGATAGGAATCGACTGAAAATACGGGTTTCCGCGAGGTGGCGCGATGCGTCACGGCCGGCTGCTAGGGTTTCTGCGGGCCGATGCTGGGGTCGCCGGGGTAGCTGCGGCGGCGCTGGAGTCGTCGACGGGTCAGGCGGAGGCAGCGCTGGTGGTCACGGTGGAGGAGGCATCGGGGTTCCGCGGGGTTGTGGTCGTACGGTGGCAGCGGAGAGAAGTGGAGGGAGCCGGTGGCCTGCGGGGTGGCGCCAGAGGATGGCGGTGGTGGTTGCAAGGGATGAAGGTGACCAGGGTCGGCGGAGGGGGAGAATAGTGGTGGTCAGTGGCGGATGGGAATGGCCAGGCTGGGTCGAGGGGGCAGCGGAGGTGGGTGATGGCGGTAGAGGAGAAGGGTTGCGGGAGAGGTTTTTATAGGGTGGAGCTTTGGGGCGGTTACGGGGAAGGAAGAGGTCGCTAGCAGCGGAGGAGCCATCGGGGAGGTGATCGGTCGCTGAACGGACGACGGGGAGGCAGTGAGTCGAGGCGTTTGAGCGGCAGTCGCGGCGTCGGTTTCGATCGGGTAACCCTACGGTTAAAATATGCAAAAAATAGGGTCGGGTCGGGTCGAAGCGGGTCGGGTCGGCTAACGGGTCCGGATCTGACCCACTAGGGGTTGGTTTGGGTTGGGTTGGGTCAGCATGGGTTCGGTTCAGTTCACTTAGTTTAAACCGGTTGGTTCAATCCGGTTTAATTGGGTTTAATAAATAACTTAGTTTTTATGTCTTTAAAAAATAGTTTTTTGGTCCAATAAATTCCAAGAAAATTACCCTATGTCTATATTTTATTTTACACCAAAAATATTATTTTCATAATATTTTAATATTTAATAAAAATATTTAAAATTATTTAATACCAGAATACCTTGATTTTAATTAGTTAAAAAAAATCAGAAAAAATCAGAAAATTTCTGAAAATTTATTTTTAAAATCCTGAAAATCTGGGGGTTTATACCCATTGATTCAATTAAATAGTTAGTCATGGTTTGATTCATTAGTTTAGGAGAATAATTTAGTTATTGAGTTTAGACTATTTGACTTGAGTCATTAGTTAGTCATGACTAGATTAAGTCTATTAAACCTATTTAGACTCAAGAATATAATATTTCTTCTATATGATTAGTTGATCCTATTCATGAGAGAATTAGAGGGACCTTTGTGTCAATTCAAATATTCCTTAACCTAATCCTAACCTTATTAAAAAGCTATATAAGCCTCTTTATTCATGAATAGCCTCTATTTTCTTTCCTAATTAATTTATCTATATTGTGGTGAGTTGTGTCTGGTGCTTGTGCATTATGGTGAGCTGGATGTGAAGTGGAGGTTACCATGGAGTGTGACAAGGGGAAAATCTTTGCATTAGGATGGCACTGCAGGCAGAGGTTTTAGTGTAGTGCTGAGGTGTTCAACTGTGAACATAGTTGAATGTAGGGAGCTGTTGGTGTATCAAGACTGTGTGGATGCCTGGGTTAGCTCGAGTCTAGGCCAAGGAGTAGGGCAAGTTAGTGTTGGAATTAGGTAGTATGTAGCAACTAAAATCCAGCTATATATATTTCAGATCCTGTGTTCAAGTGTGGGGAGAGGTAGAGCTAGGCAAGCAATTGTCTGCAACATGCGTGAGAGTGAGCTCGGGTTGCAAACCTGGGTGTGAAGGTGAAGCACAAACAGTTATGGTGCTAGTGGGTTGATGAAGGTATATGAGAAGTCTGTTGTGTTGTATTACCTACAAGGGTATGAAGGATAGGTTTCAGGTACAATGCTCAATGGTGAAGGGGAGAACTTCCTTGCTGTGTTAGATGTTATATACAAACAGTATATGAATTAGAGTGTTATACTTGTTGTGCACTTGAGTACTCGTGTATAGTTAGAGTTGGTGTTGTATTGTGCTTGTGGTATTGAAGGGGGTTATCGAGGATGCCAGTAATTAGTATTGATACTCAAGTCTGCCATGGGCATTCAGTAGAATGTAAACTTGAGTGTAATATTATGAAGGGGGGACTTGGATTTGTACAAAAGTGAGCCTTGTGCTCAGGTTCAGTACATTTAAGTTTACTGTGTCAAGTGCAAGTGTGTAGTGAGAGTAAGTTATACCAGTGAGTGTCAAGTTGCAGGTGTATCAGTTAGTGTGTTCGGCTATGTGGTGCCTGTGAGTGGAAGAGAGGTTTCAGATGTGTGAGGGTGTCTGTTGGTGGAGTTGTCAGTGAGAGTTAAGGTTGAGTTAGTTAGGCTTGTGCCAATTAGGCATATCAGTAGTGTATCAGTCCTTTATGCCAGGTATTTGGATATGAGGATATACTCGAGTGTGAAAGGGTGAGGTATATTTTGGGGTGTTAGAATGTTTTCAGGTGCCAATGGGTTAATGTGAGGCTTGGGTAGGTGGTTTCCTGCATGTTGGAGAAGTCCAGTTTGGACCTACAACAGTGAGTAAAATATAGTGTGGGTATCAGATATGATACCAAGTTTTAAAGTAAAAGTGTATCGGTAGGGATCAGTGTTAAACGAGGGAGTGAGTGTTAAGGTAGTAATTAAGTGTAATATTGGCATGGGTTCAGTTGTAGTGTGTGTGTATGTGTAGGTGAGTGTGTGGTGGAGGATGCAAGTGCATAGTTTAGTTAGAGTTAAGTATGTGCGGGGATATTTATGTACCTATTTAGAGTGAGTGATGAAGTGTATTAAGTAAGTGTATGTGTGGTATCATTGATTGTCGAGTTAGTATGAAGTATTGATGTAAGTTCAAGATAGATATTAGTTGAGTGGTGATACTCAGATAAATTGGGTAATAGGTTAATACTATGTAAAGTGTTGAGGTATTATAACTAATAAAGGTAGTTATCAAGTAAGAGGTAAGGTATTGGGTACAAGTTAGGACTTTGGATTAGGTATTTGAACTATAATTAAGGAACTTGTGATATAATACCATTATACATATATATATATATATATATATATATATATATATATATATATATATATATATATATATATTACTTGGTGTTAATAGTTAGTAAAACTACTAACTAGTCGGTATTGACCTAGAACCTGGATATAGCTGGGTACAAGCTAGTATTAGCTAAGTATAGACTGGTTTGACTCTATGGGTCAACTCTATAGGTAGTTTGAACCTAAAATCAAAGTGTGGACCTAGTTTGACTAGACTTAACCTAGAAATATGGTTTTAACTTATTTTAGACTTATTTAAGATTCAAAAATACTATTTTGACATGGAATTCATATATAGGTCTTCGAGATACCATTTCAGACACTGTTGACTTTCAGCACTGGATTTCAGGCGAGTATATTCTCTGATAGTTTTTATTATATGACATTTACTATGATTCATGTACTTATTGATGTTCTGCTTGATTCCTGATATGATGGTATACGGATTGGTATAGTATAGATCCCCGTTATAAGATATTATTTTTTCTGCTTACTGTGCAAGTTATTTTGTGGAATGTGTCATGGTTTGGATCCACTGTACTAGTCGGGGGTGGGAAAGTACTAGTTAGATGTGTGATCATACCCTTACTGTGCAAGAGAAAGTATTATGAGTGTTAATCATAGAGCTCACGTATGATTAGCCAGGCCCTATAGTATTGTGCAAGTTCTCAAGTCGATCACATGTCAACACTAATACTTAAAAGCACGTAGTTAGTATTATTTATTCCTGTCTATTTTATTTTTATTGAGATGTTCTTTATTGCTCTGTCTATTTATTTCTCTTCCATATAATTGTGTTTATCTATTTTTTATATTGATACTGTCAGTTATGATTCAGTTATTTATTCTAATCTTGTATGGCACTCACTATTACTGTTTTATAGTCTTTGTCATTTATTTGGAAATACTGTTAAAATTGTGCTTGTACCATTCTTACTGAATATATTTTTTAGACGATGACTTAGAGGACTGGTGTCTGACGTATTATGGACCGCAGGAGGGAGTGGCGACTATGGGCCCTGATATTTAGGGTGATTACCGGGAGGACTAACCGGTGTCACTAGATACCTTAGTTTCATTTACTTAGCTTATGTACTGGATTTCTCTCCAGCTTAGATATTTGGCATGTTATATGTATTTGATATTTATTATGCTTTGTTGATAGACTATTTAGACTTGGATTTGGTTGTAATTATGATTTTGTGATTCCATTCTTTTAATTGATATCGTGTCATTATCTTCCTCTAGTTATATTATGATTCGGTATTGATTTTCATATCATTATCTTCTTGTCCTCCGTATGGAGTTGAGATATCATTGATAGGTTTATACATTATTGTGTAAGATGATTAGATAGTATAATTAACCTAGACAATGTTCTACTGCCGTTGTTGCGGCGTAGACTGTACGTACCAATGTACTCGTACCCTCACAACGGGTGTAGGTAATTTTCATGCAGAGGTCTCACATGTGTGAAGGTGACCGTTGGTGCAGTTGTCAGTGAGAGTTAAGGGTAAGTTAGTTAGGCTTGTTCTAATTCGGAGTATCAGTTGTATATCAGTCCATTATGCCAGGTATTTGGATATGAGGATATACTCGAGTGTGAGAGGGTGAGGTATATTTTTGGGTGTTAGAATGTGTTCAGGTACCAATGAGTTAATATGAGGCTTGGGTAGGTGGTTCCCTACAGGAAGGAGCAGTCCAGTTTGGACCTACATCAATGAGTAAAATATAGTATGGGTATCAGATATGATACCAGGTTTTAAAGTAAAAGTGTATAAGTGGGGATCCGTGTCAAATGAGGGAGTGAGTGTTAAGGTAATAATTAAGTGTAATATTGGCATGGGTTTAGTTGAAGTGTGTGTGTATGTGCAGGTGAGTATGCGGTGGAGGATGCAAGTGCATAGTTTAGTTTGAGTTAAGTATGTGTGGGGATATTTATGTACCTATTTAGAGTGAGTGTTAAAATATATTGAGGAAGGGTATGTGTGGTATCATTGAGTGCCGAGTTAGTATGAAGTATTGATGTAAGTTCAAGATAGATATTAGTTGAGTGGTGATACTCAAATAAACTGGGTAATAGGTTAATATTTTGTAAAGTGTTAAGGTATTATAACTAATAAAGGCAGTTATCAAGTAATAGGTAAGGTATTGGGTACTAGTTAGGACTTTGGCATAGGTATTTGAACAACAATTAAGGAACTTGTGATACTATTATACACACACACACACACACACACACACACACACACACACACATACACACACACACACACATATATATATATATATATATATATATATATATATATATATATATATATATATATATATACACACACACACATTACTTAGTGTTAATAGTTAGTAAAACTACTAACTAGTAGGTATTGACCTAGAAAAAGTATGATGAGTATTAATTATACACCTCACGTATGATCAACCAAGCCCTATAGTATTGTGGAAGTTCCCAAGCCGATTACATGTCAACACTAATACTTCAAAGCACATAGTTAATACAGTTCCTTCCTGTCTATTTTATTTTTACTGAGATGTTCTCTATTGCTCTGTCTATTTATTTTTCTGTCATAGTTTATCCATTTTCTATATTGATACTATCAGTTATCTTTCAGTTATTTATTCTCATCTTGTATTAAACTCACTATTACTATTTTATAGTCTTTATCATTTAATAGGAACTGCTAATAAAGTTGTGCTTGTTCCATCCTGACTGGATATAATTTTTAGACTAAGACTTAGAAGATTGGTATCCGACGTATTACGGACCGCTGGAGGGAGTGACGACCATGGGCCCTGACATTCAGGGTAATTATCGGGAGGACTAGTCGATGTCACTAGATACCTTAGTTTTATTTACTTAGCTTCTATACTGGATATTTCTCCAGCTTAGACATTTGGCATGTTATATGTATTTTAGATTTATTGTGCTTTGTTGATAGAATATTTAGACTTGAATTTGGTTATAGTTGTAATTTTGTGATTCCATTCTTCTATTTGATATCGTGACATTATCTTCCTTTAGTTTTATTATGATTGAGTATTGATTTTCATATCATTATCATCTTGTCATCCATATGGAGTAAAGATATCATTGACATGTTTATACATTAATGTGTGAGATGATTAGATAGTATAGTTGACCTAGACAACATTCTAACGCTGATGCTATGGCGTAGGCTGGACGTACATGTACTCGTACCCTCACACCGGGTGCGAGTCTTGACACATTTTTGTGATGGCCAATGTAGGTCAAGCTTCACAATTAGTACGATATCGTGGTAGTACAACGACTTAGTTTTACTACTGTGAGCCTGCGATAGGATATAGGATACTAAGATAAGTGAGAGAATACTCAATCATAAATTAGGATTCCTTGAGAGATTCCTGGGACGAACCTTGAGAATCTTACTATAAACTCTAACTCAGAATCTATTTTCACTTGTTCCCATTTACTCTTATTTATTATTGTTGAATTTGATTCTTGATGTTCGTTGTTGACTTTGATTCTTGTATCGAGATGAATCTTATTGACTAAGTTAAGATATATTCTAATAATGTAAATGGATAAGAACAATAGAAAATGTAACCGTCTGCCTTAGTTATGGATTCTAGAGTTTATCACAACTATATTAGCTGGTATGGCGGATAAATAGACTAATTTTGGATATATTTCTCTTGCTTATGGAATTTATAGTTTTCGTAGCCAAGCATGCGGCAGGAAAAATTTTTAGATACCATGATTCTAGAGGTATGTACCTTAGTTACAGACTCTATAGTTTATCGCCGCTATGCTTACTGGCGTGACGAGGATTTTGGGTAACATAATTTTAGATAGATGTTTATGATTATCTGATTGTATCTTAAATTTGTTCTTAACATATCATCTCTATCATTCCACTCCTATTATTATAAAATTCTGTTCCATCACCTTCATACTCAGGATAGAGCTATCTCCAGTTTCTCTAGTCAGTTCCTATATATTTTTACCATTATTAGTTTTTGAGGTTCCCTGGATAGTACACTAGTTTGGTAACTTGCAAGGTAAGTTGGTGTCTAGTTGAGTATTGATGTTGATTGATGGGAGAGTAGCTAGTGAGTCTGAGAGTGGTTCCTAGTTTGACAGGTGAGAATCAGATATCAGTGTATAAGCCTAGAAGTAACTCATAGTTTAGTACCCTTTTTATAGTAATAAACCTAAGACAGGTATCAGTGTATAGTCAATAGTTTGTATCCTAGAGTATTAAAAGTATAGCTATAGAGTTAGTGCTTGTGTACCAGGAGTACCTAGAGAGTGCAATTGTCCAAGGTGTATCAGGAATTGATGAGTAATACGTGATAGGAGTAGTGTATCAATTTAGTATCAGTATAGTATTGAATATAGGGTATGTAAGGGAGTATCATAAGAGTATGAGTGCAAGCGTTTCAAGTAGTGAGAGAGGTTTAGTTAGGCCACCTGTGGCACAACAAAATGCCCCACACTAGCAGAGGGAGACACCCCAGTAGAGCGGAACTGTTGCAATGACGGTCGAAGGGACCGATGCTATAGGTGATGGGTTAACATGTTCTTTCCTGTTCTTTCTTTCTATTCCTTTCCATCTATTTGATTTATTGATTCCTTAGTACCTTAGCTTGCCTAAGTAATTTTTATATTAGAATGTAATTAGTAGTAAATCCTGATAGAGACTGCAATATCATGACAAGTAGAGACTATAACCATGCATATTTTTTTTTCTCTATAGAATTGCATGTTATATAATTTTAGATAGGACTTTCATAGACCATGATTTTTGTGGGATTGACCGTAGTGCAGATTATAATAAATAGGTTATGACTGGCCAGAGAGAGACGAGGTGTCTTAAATTTTGAGGACAACATTTTTCCAAAGGGGATATTTGGTGTTACTACCACATTTCTAGAATATTGATATATTTGTCATTTTGTATTATTATAAATATTATGTTTATATTTTATTTAATATATAATGTATATGATATATATATTGTAACTAGTATTATTATTGTTTAGTGGATTAGACTATTTAATTAGACTTAACATTAGTGGACCTAACTAGACTTGACTTGACTTGACCCATTGATTCAATTAAATAGTTAGTCATGGTTTGACTCATTAGTTTAGGAGAATGAGTTAGTTATTGAGTTTAGACTATTTGACTTGAATCATTAATTAGTCATAACTAGATTAAGTCTATTAAACCTATTTAGACTCAAGAATAGAATATTACTTATATATGATTAGTTGATCATATTCATGAGAGAATGATAGGGGCCTTTGTATCAATTCAAATATTCCTCAATCTAAATCTAACCTTATTAGGAGGCTATATAAGCCTCTTTATTTATGAATAGCCTCCATTTTCTTTTCTAATTAATTCATCCCTAAATTTGGAAGCAAACTCTAATCCACCCATTCTCAAACCTCATACCTCTCATTTTTATTCCCATGGAGACATAAGAGCTTGGAATAGCAATGAGAAAGTATTAGAAGGAAGCTAGCTAGACCTATAGGGACATTTCCTTACTGTGCAAGTTATTCTTGTATAAGTTATTCTTGTGCAAGTTACCGTACAATTTATTCTTGTGGAACGTGACATAGTTTGGATCCACTGTACTAGTCGGGGGTGGGGAAGTACTAGCTAGATGTGTGATCATAGATTTACTGTGCAAGAGAAATTACTGTAGGTGTTAATCGTACACCTCATGTATGATTATCCAGGCCCTATAGTTTCGTGCAAGTTCCCAAGCCGATCACATGTGAACACTACTACTTCAAAGCACGTAGTTAGAATAGTTCCTTCATGTCTATTTTATTTTCACTGAGATATTCTATAAAGCTCTATCTATTTATTTTTTTGCTATATAGTTGTGTTTATCCATTTTCCATATTGATATTGTCAGTTATGATTCAGTTATTTATTCTCATCTTATATTGCACTCACAATTACTGTTTTATATTCTTTGCCATTTAATTGGAACTGTTGTTAGAGTTGTGATTGTTCCATCCTGACTGGATATATTTTTTAGTTAATGACTTAGAGGAATGGTGTCCGACGTATTACGGACCGCATGAGGGAGTAACGACCGTGAGCCATGATATTCCGGGTGATTAACGGGAGGACTAGCCGGTGTCACTAGATACCTTAGTTTCATTTACTTAGCTTCTATGTTGGATATGTCTCCAGCTTAGACATTTGGTATGTTATATGTATTTGAGATTCATTATGCTTTTTTGATAGACTATTTAGACTTGGATTTGGTTGTAGTTGTAATTTTTTGATTCCATTCTTCTATTTGTTATCGTGCAATTATCTTCCTCTAGTTTTATTATGATTGAGTATTGATTTTTATATCATTATCATCTTGTCCTCTGTATAGAGTTTAGATATTATTGACAGGTTTATACATTATTGTGTGAGATGATTAGATAGTATAGTTGACCTAGACAACATTCTACTATTATGATTGAGTATTGATTTTTATATCATTATCATCTTGTCCTCCGTATGGAGTTAAGATATCATTGACAAGTTTATACATTATTGTGTGAGATGATTAGATAGTATAGTTGACCTAGACAGCATTCTATCGTCGATGTTGCGGCATAGGCTGGACGTACCCATATACTCGTACCCTCACACCAGGTGCGGGTCATGACATCTATTGTGTTGGCTCTGTATATGGTTAGATTTTTCAAAACTCCATAGACATACATAAGAGAAATGATATCCCCACTCAGACAGGGCAGATATATAGAACCTTTCAACGAGTTTCATAAAATATTCTTGATACTTCCCAAAGACTAAAATTCTTGATCATTGGAGGAATAATATTACCATTTTTGTTCAAAAAGATACCAAAGTGGATGACTGTGTCACGCACCAGTCCCAAAATACATGAGAAAAGGTCACGTGGCAATGGCCAGCTACCTATTAAGTGGACTCTAGTCCAACTCAAATACTTATAAGTTGTTCAGTAATGGTCACTATCTAGATAACACAATAAATGTATCTATATCTCAATCCACAAGAAAAAAAAAGAATAAACAATATGTATCGTGGTGTGCACCCCATACATTACTTGTCTAAATAGACCCAAAATGAACAATATGAGTCTACAAAATTTAGGCTATAACAGCAGATAAATAAGCAATAATAAGTATATGTTACTACGAAAGATATGATACAAGTACCTAGTCACAATACCTGTATACCGAGGCGATACTCATCAGCAGCTCCAAAAGGAATCAACGATAATCGACACTGCAAATCTGGTAGAAAACCAGGTCTCAGGGGACATAGCAAGATACAAAATATACAAGCTTTATAAACTAAAATAACTCATACTGATGCATGGGTGATTCTAACCTCCTAAACGTGCAATTTAGAAGACAACTTTTGTACGCATGAGTGAGATTCAGGATAACTCGACAAGTCCATGTAGCTCAAGACTAGTGGCGTAAATATAATGTCAACAGTCATCTGTATCTGTTTGTAACGATCCAAGAACGTTAGAGGGCATATACATAACTCATAAAATCCTATAGTTCCTCATGGAGACTATGGTATACTAGTGTGGCTATCCCATACACATAGTGGTTGTTCTCTCCCACAATCCCATACTGACCAAGTAATATCCATAACATGTCCAGTTTTGTAACTGCTTGAGTCTCTAAAACCTTAATCATAGCAGTTACGTTTCTAACCGTCATACGTCACATATGTATCGATGATTAGTCGGATACCATAATCTGTGTCCTATCATGAATATCATACCATGTCTGGTCTGGGTCAAGGTCAAGGTCATGGAGATATAAGAATATCCTACAAGAATATGGTAGTCTGCTAGCAACTAAGTCGATATATTTAAAGCAACATAAATCCAGTAACTCGATGAACACCGACGGTCGCACCCAAGTCTAGATTGGACTCACAGTTTATATCTACACAAGTAATCATGCCATGTAACATAAATTGAATCATAAGTATAAATATGAAATAAAATAGTAAAACTTAAAGGTATACTTGCAACGGGTGTTTGCCCACTATTGCTGAGACTGCAAGCCCAAAGTCTGGTCATCCTAGTTACGAACTACTGATGCTATAACACGCAATGAAAATCTACCAGAGCCCAACAAACAACCAAGTATCATTATTTCATACATGTATCCAAGCAAGTCCTTATTAGGTTTATTAGGAAAAAGAAACATGACTTATTTATACATATAGTAGATAAGTTCCTTGTAAAAGTTTACTCTTGTATATATCTTGTATAACTCTTTAAAAGTAAAATATAGACAAGTGTTCTCATATATAAATATTTCTTTTGGGACAAGATGTGTATATAACTTAAAATTTGACCCAATATTCATAACATGTATATATATATATATATATATATATATATATATATATATATATATATATATATATATAATAATAATAATAATAATAATAATAATAATAATTATTATTATTATACGATGCATACCCGCAAATAGGATTATACTTGTAATAACGGAATATAGAGAAATACGTATGGAAGTAAACGTACTCAATCATGAAGGTATATAAAACTATACATAAGTAAAAAAGTACAAATATACATAGACGTAGTTTATTGCTACCTATTTATACAACATTTGTATACAACCATATAGGTATAAAATTTTACTTGTACCTATAACATAATATTTAGGTAAAATAACATTTGTACAATGTTACTTACCTATAAATGATAAAATATAGCAATAAACATATATATATATGGTTGTATACAAACTATATATATGGTTGGATTTTGTTACAGGATTTTCGGGAAGCCCCAGTGGGAAGGACGCAGTGTGGGTTATTGTGGACCATCTGACAAAGTTGGCATATTTTTTGCCGTTCTGAGTTGGGCAGTCCACAGAGATTCTAGCCGATATGTATATACGATTGATTGTGAGGTTGCATGGAGTGCCAGTTAGTATTGTATCAAATCATGATTCTAGACTCACATCCCACTTTTGGTGGTGTATGTAGAAGAGTCTAGGCACTCAACTTAAGTTCAGCACTGCATACCATCCGCAGACAGATGGCCAGTCAGAGCGCACAATCCAGATCTTAGAGGATATATTACGATATTATAATTTATACTTTGTAGGGTCTTGGGAAGACCACTTGCATCTGGTGGAGTTCTACTACAATAATAGCTATCAGACAAGCATCTAGATGGCACCTTTTGAGCGTTGTATGGTAGGAAGTACATGTCTCCTATATATTGGAGTGTTGTAGGTGAACGACAGATACTCGATCCAGAGTTGATGACGCAGACAGTTGAGAAGGTGAAGCAAATCCAGAGCCATCTTCGTGCAGCTCAGGACAGGCAGAAGCATTGGGCATACACGCACCACCAACCTTTAGAGTTCAAGGAAGGCAAATATGTATTTATGAGGATCTCACCTACTCGAGGCACCATTAGATTCGGAAACAGAGGCCTATTGATATCTTGGAGCGTAATGGTGAGGTGGCATATCGTCTTGTATTACCCCCATCTCTAGAGGAAGTGCATGATATATTCTATGTCTTACAGCTGAGAAGGTACGTGACCGACCCAAATCACGTAGTTGATCATTCCGAGATTGAGGTAGGTCCGAGTTTGAGATATGAGAAGCAGCCCATGGGGATACTGGATACTAGTGAGAAGACGCTGTGGGGTATGGGTATTAAGTGGGTATTTAAACTTAGGGTATCCATGGGGTATGTGTCCTAGTCAAGTCATAGCAAGGTATTAGGCATTACCTTGATTTAATATCAATGTGTGGTTATTAGTTGAGGTATTGACAATAGACTTGGGTATAGCTAAGTTATGAGTATAAATCCCCATATCGGCCAAAGGTTTGACTAAGGTAAGTAAGGTATTAAGCTCATAGTTAAGGTATGTTATAAATACCAAGTTAATAAGTTGAAATAATCTATAAACTAAGGTATTAGTGTCATCTGTAGGTTGGATACCAATACTTGAGTTAGTATTAAGGTATTGATACTCAAGGTATCAATGTGACACTTGGACTAGGTATTGATTATAGCTAAGGTATTAGTACACTATAGTAGCATTGGATAGATATGCAAGTTAATTATTATATATACATATAATCTCCTTATAGTCTACATATAGTATATATGATATTTTGGTGTATTTATTAACTGGTGTATTATATTAACTATTATTGATACCCGTTTTAGATACCTAGTACCCATTTATGAAGTTGTTATGACCTAGAACTTAGAGTTGACCTTGTGTTAGCTTGTATGACTCTAAAAACCAACCTAGAAGTTAGGTATGGACCAAAAATCAGGATGTTGACCTAGTATTGACTATTTTGACCCTAAAAGTCAATATTTGACCTAGTTTGACTAGAGGAGCCTAGATTTGACCTAAAAATCCCATTTTAACTTATTTAAACTTGTTTATCGCTTCATTACACCCTATAACATAATATTTTAGATATAGGTCTGTGACACCAGTTCTGACACCGTTTTGTGTCATTTGCTCAGGACCTCAGGTGAGTACATTCCCTGTTAGTTTTCAGTACTTGATAGTGTATATATCGCATGTTCTAGATCTGTTTACTTGATTCTGACACTATGATTACATGGGATGATATTATATAGATCGAGTCAGGAGATGTTATTTATTTGACCCGTGCATCGTATACTCCTTACACATATACCTTATCGTTTGCTTTGGGTATTCTTTGTACACATATCTATTCATGTACTTTGTGTGCTTATTTTATATTCGTGTGCGTAACGTGTCGTGATTTGATCCATGAATATTAGTCGGAACGGGGGAGTAGGAGTTGATTTTGTGATCAAATATTTAGCGTATTCGTGTGCATGCCAATTATACGATACACTTATAATTGAGTTACCATAGTATAGACTTGTGCAACCCATCTCGATCACATCTTAGATAGTATCACCAGTTTTCTTATTTACAGTTCACACCATATTGCTTATATTTACTTTTCCAGTTATCCTTCATGTTTATCTACTTATTCCCATTATGTTTTTATTTCATAGTACATGTGCATCTTGTATTCTTTTATATTGATGTTATATATTCTCTACCATGTATATGAAACTTCTTTCAGAATATTATACTTCTCTCCAATCCTGACTAGATATATTTTTTAGACGGCTATTTAGAGGATTGGTGTCCTACCTACTACGGCCCGCAGGACAGAGATCTAGCTGAGGTAGCACCCTTAGCCCAGGACGATCCGGCACCAATTGTCGAGGAGACACATCTAGCTATAGCAGACCCTTAGCTAGTATTTATTATACTGGATATGTCTCCAGCATTAGACTATGACATGTTAATTACATTGAGACCATTTATGTTTATTGTTAGACTCTAGACTTATTATTATTACTGTGATTTCTCTTCAGCTTATGATATCGTGCCATTATCTATCTCTAGATTGGTGATTGATTATTGATGCTATATATTCATCTTGTCCTTCTTATGGAGTTGAGTTACCATTGACAGGTTGTATATATAACTTGTGTGAGTTTTTAGATAGTATTGTGGACCTTTACAGCGTTCTTCCATCGATGCTGCGGCGTAGGCTAGACGTACCCATGACTCATGCCCAATTTTTGGGTGCGGGTCATGACACATTTTTAGTGGTGGTCCATGCATGGTCAAGGTTGCAACTAGTGCAATATTGTAATAGTAATCCAAGTTTGAAAATTATTACGAGCATGCTATAGGACTTAGGATATAGGACAAGAGAATACTCAATCACAACTAAAAAATTTCCAATCAATTGAATTTTGCAAATTCTCAGTCATTCTAAATGTTTGCTTTCTTTGAATATTAATGTCCTTCCTTGATGATATCGTATCTTGTGCTTATTAATCTCTTTTATGATCTGTCTTTCGGATGCCTCCGAAGACCAGGTCACAGCGATCAACAACAGCTCCGGAGAGGTCGGCAATTTCTCAACCACCTGTCCGAGCAGCAACAGATATTGTTCCACCTCCACCAGTTAGTAGGGCTGCCTCACCAGTTCTGGTGGGAACCTCAACTATTTTTGGGGGCCCCCCTCCCCCACCGGTTCAGAGGATTATTCCAGCCACTGCGGAGGGTTATCCTCCTTCTCCTCTGGAGTTCAGAGGGCTTTTTCAGCAGGATCGGAGGGTCTTCCACCCCCGCCACCAGTGCTAGCTGATGGGGCATAGATGTTCATCATATTCTAAGAGATGATGGCGGCACAGTAGAGACATACTGATATAATATGGCAGGGCATTGAGAATGCCCATCAGGTTGCATTGGCTGCAGTGGAGAAGGCAACGTCGCCCTAGCCACAGGGTGCACAACCTAGACCAGACAACATACAAGATTTCAAGAAGTTGGGTCTCCGCGACTTCAAGGGGATAGAGGGTATTATCTACGCTGACGACTGGCTCAAGCACCTCGAGCATATTATGCGCTTGTCCTTCCTAGCCAAGGACCTAAGGATAGAAGCGATTGGATTACAGATGTCAGATATTTCTAGCATTTGGTTCCGGAATGAACCACAGATTTCTGATCCAGGGTTAACATGGGATGGCTTCTAGGATATGTTCAAGAGGAAGTTCTTTTCACGCACGAAGAAACTCAACCTGGAGCGACAGTTTCAGGACCTCCAATAAAAGGGTATATCGGTAGAGTAGTACGCCTCAGAGTTTGGCAGGCTGAGCAGTTAGGCGAGGAACATGGTACGAGATCCAGAGGACAGAGCGAGCCATCAAGGAGGGCCTAAACTGGGACGTGAAGGCCCTTATTTCTTCGAGCTATGAAACGTACGCGACGATTCTTGCGGAGGCCCGCAAGGGCAAGAGGGACCTGAGTTTGAGGCCCAAGAGGGACCGATAGATATTTGGCAGCAGTAGTGCAGGCCCAGCCAAGTGGCCCCAGTTCCAGCAGCAGGGAACTTCCAGCCTCAGCGTCAGCATACTCAGAGGCATCAGTAGCATCCTCTTATTTGTCCTTTCTGCAAGAAGCCAGGACACGGATGGGACGTCTGCAGAAAGGGGTTGGGAATGTGTTTATTTTATGGAGCGGCAGATCACCAACTGAGAGACTATCGTCTGGCAGCAGCTCGTCCAGGTCAGGGTGGAGCTCCTACTCAGAGAGCACCATTTATAGCACCAATGGCACCTGTAGCACAATCGAGGGGACCTCCAGTCCCGACCCAGTAGCAGTGTTTCGTTCAACATTAGAGCAGAGGAGAGCACCACAGGAGCGAGCTTTCGCCATGATGATTGAGGAGACAGAGCCAGTTGGAGAAGTCATCGTAGGTTCTGTTCTCCTAGATTTTATTCTAGCATTAGCTTTGTTTGATTCAGGTGCTTTCCATAGTTTTGTATCAGTTTCTTTTGCTCTTAAGCACCATTTAGAGGCTGAATCCTTGAGTAGGACTTGCAAGATCACGATGGGGGGTAGCATCATCCTGGTTAGTGAAGTTTACAAGGATCGGATAGTTACTTTGGGAGGCTGGGAGTTGAGTGTATGCTTACTCGTAATGCCACTTCCGAGCTATGATATTGTACTCAGGATGGATTGGTTGACTAGGCACCATGCTAGCATAGATTATCGTGGAGGCAGAGTTTTGTTTCGTCCGTTGGGAGAGCCAGAGTTTGAGATTGCCAGATGAGCAGTAGAGCAAAGCGAGGGAGTCATCTGTGGAGCCCTGGTGGAAGAGAAAGAGTTTCCACATCCTTTGATTGCAGATTTCTTGGATGTCTTTCCAGAGGAGTTGTCGGGATTGCCGCCAGACATAGACTTTAATTTCTCTATAGACTTGGTACCAGGCACATAGCTGATATTGCAGCATGTCTATAGGGTGAACAACAGCGAGATGGCACAGTTGAAGAAGTAGGTAGACGATTTACAGGACAAGGGCTTCATCAGATCCAGTTCATCACCATCGGGTGCTCCGGTATTGTTTGTACTGAAGGATGGGTCGGTACGCATGTGTATCGACTATAGAGCTCTGAACAACCTCACAATCAAGAATAGATACCCGTTATCGAGAGAGATGATCTCTTCTATCAGTTGAGCAGAGCAAAGGTATTCTCGATGATAGACTTAAGGTCAGGCTACCACAAGGTGTAGATGAAGAGGGAGGATATTGCAAAGACAGCTTTTTGGACTCAGTATGGCCAGTTCGAGTTTATGATGATGCCGTTTGGGTTGACCAATGCTCCAACGGTATTCATGAACCTAATAAACAAGGTGTTCCACCAGTACCTTGATAAGTTCGTTATGGTGTTCATCGATGATATCCTCGTGTATTCAAAAATGCCGAAGGAGCACGAGGAGCAACTTAGGATAGTTTTGGAGACTCTTAGGAAGGAGGAGCTTTATTGGATGCTTTCGAAGTACTAGTTCTTCCTAGACAAGATTAAATTCCTTCGACATATAGTGACAGGAGATGGGATCTCAGTTGAACCGAGGAAGATTGCGGCAATGTAGTCATAGGCTACTCCAAGTTCAGTAGTAGAGATCATGAGCTTTCTGGGTCTGGAAGGATACTAAGGGAGGTTTGTACAGGACTTCTCCAGGATTGCAGAGCCGATGACTAGGCTGACCAAGAAGGACATGGAGTTTGTGTGGTTAGAGGAGTAACAAACCACTTTTGATGAGATAAAAAAGAGACTGATGATAGCTCCAGTATTGACATTGCCATCGGGGTTATGTGGATTCATTATTTATAGTGATGCTTGAGGGAAGGGTTTGGGTTGCATTCTGCAGCAGAATATGAAGGTGATTGCCTATGCTTCATGTCATGTTCCAATTTTCGCTAAATCGATAATCGTCCCCCGGACGTGATGTCGTGCACACGTAAGGCGCGTGCGCACAAGGTCTAGGCATAATGATATACTTTAGAAAAATATGCAACAGAGTACGCAAATGAGATATCACACATTGAGATATAGAAAAGTTATCTTTATTGATAATGAACATCTGGTTACAGACTCTTGACTCAAAAGAAATAACGATGCCGCACGGACGTACAACTTGGACGCAAAATGAGATAACCGATCCATATATTACATCCCTTACTAATATTTTAAAAGAGTAAACCACCTTGGATGTGTGTTAGCACCATCGCCTAGGAGCTTCAAAAGGTATGTACGAGCTTCTTGAGATTAGGTACTTGCGCTCCAAAAGTCACAAACACGAATGTGCCAGATCAGTGAAATGTTGGGGGAAGCTTCAGCTCCTCACAACGTTGCCTTGGCTCGGGGAACCTATTGCAACGAGGGTCAGTACTTCAAAAAGTACCGGTGAGGGTGAGCTAACCCAACATACCAAATCAATATCGTATTCATGTGAACATGCAACATTATTATTATGTGATCTTTCTATCTTGCTTTAGTCAATTATTTATATATACGATAGAATGGAATAACTTAACAAAATGTGCCACCGTTCGGTGACTTTTACTTGCATCGTCTGAACCACCAGTACAAAACTTACCATGATCTTCCCTGCCACGAAGACATAGTTAGTTTACACAGTTTAAATATACATAAGGATCACAGTCTTGACTAGCCATCATGGACTATAGTCTGGGTAGACGACGATGCTTGCAGCACAGGTTGCGAGCCCCGCTATAAACTCCTGCCTCACCCATGATAAGTTGCTAGCACGACTAATTGTTGTTCCGCCCAGGACGAATCGGCCCTGGTGCCCCAACGACCGTTCGCAGGAACCATATACCTTATGCACAAGTTGTCCATGACCATGGATGATCTAAACACCAAGTTAGCATAAGAAGCATTTTAAGACATCAACATGAACATAACTACTTGAGCACAGTACGATGGCATAGTCTACTAGCTGATATGATCAAATCACAAGTTATATACTATCCATTGAACAATTATAGATGAATAAGTTCTAACTATAACTGAACACAAAATAGATAAATGGATAGAATACAAGCACACAACAATATGACCGTATAAAAATTTATGTGACAAGCATTAAGTATTCAAGTATACTTCTTCTTTTATCTTGACTCAAATTTTATCCTTTTGGTATCGTTGATCGGAACGTACAAATGAGTCAAATTATTAGGAATAAAGACTTGGAAGAAGCGAACAAATTCGGGAGTAAGGCCACTCACTTAGTTGGTGAATCGGGGAAGAGAAAGGGGAGATCTTCAAGATTCCGCTTGCGCGTGCCCTACGCGATCACCTACATGCACCAACAGATGATTAATATCTTCTGTCTCTGTCTCCAAGGGTTCGATACGAAATACAAAATTCAAAGAACAAAGACAATGAAATCCATCGAAACCGTTCAAGAAAATACAAGTCATAAAACCAATAAGAAAACAACCAAGTGGCATAAAAAATGGGCAAAGAAACCAGTGCAACGGAAAGGCCCCCCTCGACTCTGCCACTGAGTCCTTCCTTGAGGCATGATCCGCTGAATATCGGACCTAATTCCGAAGAAACCAATCCATAACAAGAAAATAATCTTGATTCAATTTGTCCCAATCAAATGATACCAAGTATTTCTTAGTCGCGCTCCCCGAATAGGGTGAATGGGGTACCACACTTCCAGGCAATTGCATCCCCATGAGAAGAACTACCTCACCCATGATCTGGAGTTAGCATTAGTCATTTTTGCTCTAAAGCTATGGAAATACTATATGTATGGAGAGCGTATGGAGATCTTCACAGACCACAAGAGCTTGAAGTATGTGTTCACACAGAAAGAGCTAAACATGAGAAAGTGGCGGTGGTTGGAATTGATGACGAATTTTGATATATCATTGCAGTACCATCCAGGGAAGGCCAACATAGTCGTCGATGCCTTGAGCAGGTATCCGGTGGCAATATTCTTGACATCAGACATACATATGTTGGCCGACCTTGAGAGCTTTGGTATTTAGGTAATAGTTTCCGGTATCGAGATAAAGACGTGGGGATTAGAGATACAGTTAGAGCTGATGGATAGGATCAGGACCATACAGTATGATGATGTGACTCTGAGGAGCATCAGAGCACAGGTTTAAGCCAGGTTATTAGATGACTTCACCATTGCTGAGGACGCTTCCTTGCGGCACAGTACGAGGTTCTGTGTATTGAGTGGAGAGTTGCATGAGGAGGTTCTGTAGGAGGCGCATCACTCTCAGTACTCTATGCATCCGAGTGCCAATAAGATGTATAGGGATCTGAGGTAGCATGTGTGGTGGTATGGTATAAAATGGGAGATGGTGCACTTCGTATCCAAATGCTTAGTGTGCTAGCAGGTGAAAGCGAAGAGGCAGAGGCCAGGCGGTTTACTCAGCCCTTACCCATTCTAGAGTGGAAGTGGAAGCATGTTACCATGGATTTTATTTCGAGGCTTGTACGATCACCAGAAGAAAAAGACGCAATTTGGGTCATCGTAGAAAGGTTGACCAACTTCTTGCCATTTAAAGTGGGTACGTCTACGAAGAAGTTGGCGGAGATGTATGTGCGACAGATTGTCAGATTTTACGGGGTCCTTGTGAGCATAGTCTCAGATCGGAATAGTCGCTTCACGTCCTATTTTTGAAAGAGTTGTAGGCTAGCTTGGACACCCAGCTCAAGTTCAGTACCGCATATCACCCCCAGACGGACGGACAGTCGAAGAAGACTATTCAGACTCTCGAGGATATGATACGTACCTGTGTTATGGACTTTGGAGGTTCTTGGGAGGATCATCTCCACCTGGTAGAATTTTCTTACAACAACAGTTACCAGGCCAGTATTAAGATGTCACCATTCGAGGCGTTGTACGGATGAAGATGTCGCACTCCCTTATCTTGGGATAATGTTGGTGAGATAGCATTGTTGACTAGAGATGGTTATGGATGCAGCTGAGAAGGTGAAGCTTATTAGAGATAGACTTCGGGTGGCGCAGGACAGATAGCGACATTGGGCCGACAGCCACTAAAGACCGTTAGAGTTTGAGGTAGGTTTTGTTTTGTATTGCTTGTAATTGTTTTATTGTAGATTGAGTGTTAAGATGATATTTTGTTCTAGGTTGGCGATCTGGTGTTCTTAAGAATTTCTCTGACACGGGGCACGATTCTTTTTGGTCGATACGAAAAGCTTAATCCACGGTACATCGGACCCTTCGATATTCTTGTGAGGGACGGTGCAGTGGTCTATAGACTAGCTTGTCATCTGCACTAGAGGGAGTACATGAGGTATTCTATGTGTCATAATTGAGACGATACATGACAGATTCTAGTCACGTATTAGATCACTCAGAGATCGAGGTGGGTCCGTCTCTCAGTTATCCAGATCAGCCAGTGGAGATTCTGGATCACCGGAAGAAGCTATTACGGAACCGAATGATTCCCTTGGTATATGTCGCATGGAGGCATCACTCTCTGGGAGAGTCTACCTGGGAGAGGAAAGCTGAGATGCATGAGTGGTACCCTTATCTTTTTGAGTCGTGAATTATTTTCTTGCTATGATTGCTTATTGTAGTGTTAGTTTCTTCTCTAAATTTCGAGGGCAAACTTTTTCTTAGGAGGGTAGGATTATAACCATCACTTTTCAGATTAGGGATATTTATATCATTAGTATTATATTTATTGATTTAAATAATAATTGGTATGGTTGCTATATATAATTAATTAGTATAGAAGGTGTGTCACAACCCGCACCCAGAATTAGGGCACGAGTACGTGGGTATGTCCAGCCTACGCCGTAGCATCGGCGGTAGAACGCTGTCTAGGTCATGATACTATCTAAATAGTCTCGCACGGTATCCAACTCCATAAGGAGACACAGATAACATAATATAATATGAACAACATACTCAATCACATAACTACAGCACGATAAGATATCGAAGAAATAAAATAAAATGCAACACAAGTCTAAATAGAAATAATCTAACTCAACAATAAATCCAAGTCTCAACAAAGTATGCCGGAGACAAATCCGGTACCAAATAAACTGCTAAAGAATCTAATTAGATAACTAGTGATTCCGACTAGACCTTCCGAAATCATAACTGAACTACCAGGTCCAAGTCTGCGGCTACTCTCCCTGTGGTCCATAAAATATCGGATACCGGTCGTCTGAAAAAATATTTCCAGTCAGGAAGGAGCAAAGTACATTTCTAATAGCAGTTCTATATCAATGATATAAACTATGTAGTAGTAAATAGATGGAAATATACAAGATGCATATACATGTACGAGAGATATACAATAAAGGAAATACTGGAAATACTATAAATAAATGCGGGGAAGAAACAATATGTCAATGAGCAAGAACACTATGACTAAGTATGTGAGTACTAGCTTTAACATGTGATCAACTTGGGAACTTGTACATGAATAATGACCTGGCTAGTCATACGTGCGGTGTATGACCAACACTAACATGTGAACAAGACTTGTACATGAAGGGAATGATCACATATCTACACTAAAATACTCCCCACCCCCGACTGGTATAGTAGATCCAACCATGGTACGCTATGGCACGGGATTCCCTAGGAAGGTAGCAAGTCTCCTCAAAAATTAGTGTCTGTACATGCACAAGATAACAATAAAATAAGACTTGTACAAGATACACCATGAACAAGGAATAACATCTCATGACGAGATCCGGATATACCAATCAGTGTAACCATCATATCAAGAATATGGATATTTATACTAGATACAATAAACTCGCCTTGGGTCCTTAGCTGGTAATACCAATGTCCTGTCCCAGAGTATCGTCTGGATGATCCAACATTCCTATAGACATATCATACAATACAATATTGCATCAGACATTACACTAACACACACGATCAAAACATAATGAACTCAGGGCTACGCTAGGTATTACACTGGTCAACTAGGGTCAAGTGTGCGTCTAATTTCACGGGTGTCGCGTCTGTGATTGCTGTGCAAGACAGACGGTCAAAATGATACGGGGCTTGCCAGTACGTCAGTGTACATGTGGCAGTCAACCAACATTTACAGGGTTACAGGTCAATGTAAATACGGGGTATCCGTAATTACACTTGGGTCGCCTAGTACGATCATAATTATACATATTATCAGTTGCATATATCATTAATTAAATATAATATATATATATGTGTATACCAATAATTACATACAAAATATGTATAAGTGTATATACAGTAATAGAATTATATACTGTATATATATATGTTTAAAAATATACATAACACATTTTATATATATACAACAACCTATTTTTATGTATACGAAAGAATATGTATACTGAATACTTATATATATATATACATATACCACTGAAAATGTATATATACCACTAAAAATATACATATACTATATTTATATATATATACCAATTTAATACATATACCATATACGTATATATATGTATATATATATACACTAACATATATTATGAATACGGATATACTAATATATATATGTTGAATACATATATATATAAATAGACAAATACACGAAACATACATATACTAATAGAGAAATACTAATACATACATATATATGTATACGCATACGTGTACGCGAGGGGGGGAGAAACCGTACCTGTGCGCATGCACGACGATGGCGAAGACTACGACGACGACTAGGTGGTGGTCCTGGTGGTGGGGGTTTGTGGCACAGGGTGGTGTGAAGCCGGAGAAGAAGAGGGGAGTGGCCGGCGGGTGGTCGGCTCGACGTGGAGGGGGAAGAGCTCGGGAAGATGTGCTGGTTTGGATCGAGGCGAGGCCGGGTGCTGCCGGAGTGAGTTAAAGCGGTGGAGTTTGGTGGTGATGCCAGTGGTGATTGTGTTCGAGGTGGCTCGTGGTGTAAGGGTGAGGCAGAGGAGGTCGGAGGGATGATGGCACTGGTGGTGGTTCGTCAGTGGGAACGGCTCGCCGGGGTCGTGATCGTGGGGGACTGCTGAAGGGAGGCGGCTGAACTGGTGATGGTGGTGGTTGAGATACGGCCGAGGAAGATGCTAGGATCAGTAGTCAGAGTTGGAGGAGGACGGGTGGCTGGACTGAGTGATACTGCGGGAAGAGGTCGAGTGCAGGAGGAGGAGCGGGTGGTCCACGGCGGGGTGACGTTCGTGGCTGGAGTTGAAGATGGAGCAGAGTCGGGATTGTCTCAGAGGCAGCCGTGGGAAGAGCTCGGCTGGGAAAGATGAACGGAGTAGGGGGGAGCCGGAGCTTCAGGTTGGAAGTCAGGGACATCTCGACTTGTGGAGAAGCGGTGAGCTCCGGCGGGTCGGCCTGAGCTGGGGGCCGGGGCTTGGCCGGGTGAACAATGTA
This sequence comes from Iris macrosiphon, assembly GCA_036927795.1. NCBI lineage: Eukaryota > Viridiplantae > Streptophyta > Magnoliopsida > Asparagales > Iridaceae > Iris > Iris macrosiphon. Next base: position 95,913,880 of record JAYESA010000018.1, on the reverse strand, counting down.
GTGGTGATATGATTTTATTTTCCCTCTTTTTCTTTTAAAAGGAGGAGAAGAAGAAGATGATGAAGAAGAAGAAGAAGAAGAAGAAAAAGAGAAGAAGAATACGAGAAAAGGAAAAATTGAGAAGGAAGCTACGGTTGAGGGAGGAGTGAGGTGAGAGAGAGGTGGGGGCTTTCCTAGGTTTGGGGATTAGGGCATGGTTGGGAAGAGTGCATTGATGAGGCATTAAATAGAGGGTGTGATGTGGGAATGTGTGGTGATGATGCTCCCATTTTGAATGGGTGGTCAAGATTTGTCATGAGGAAATTACTCATACAAGGGTGAGGGTTGGGTTGACTAGTAATTATTAGGGCTTCTCCATTGGTTTGAACCAATGGGGGTGTTGACACCTAATGCAATATTTGCAAATGCGCCCCCTTAAATTTGGATATTTGCACAGACACATGAAATGATAAAAAATTGGTGGGCGATTTGGTATTTTGTAGGGTGAGGGGGTGTTGTGTGTTTTGTATGGGCTTAATGAATAAGGTATTTGGATTAAATTGGGATTGAAATAGGATTAGTCAAAGTTGGTATCCCTAATTTAATTAAAGAATAATGCAAGCGAAGTTCTTAAATTAATTAGAAATACATGGGGCTAAAATTAGGTTGGGCCATAAATATCATTAGTGAAGAAGACTCAGAACAGAATATTACCCTAATTTGGGTTGTATGAAAATGGTAGAGATTGTGTCTCCAATTTCGATTGGAACGCACAACGATACAAAGTTGGATTTTATTTAGAAATTAAATAAACATTCGCAATGAATATTGTGCGGCTAAAATGAAGCACATGAGGGCATAATTGCAAGTTACAAAAAGGTCAGAATGGAAGGCGAGCACGTCTAGGGAAATGTTGTGAAATTTGTTGGAAGGCAAAAGCTAGGGTAGCGCTGCAAATATCGAAGCAACGGTAAGGCGCAACAATTAAATAAAATCACGGTAATTAATTACAACCTCAATAATTAAATACTAAATAATATAAATTAAATTCATAACCCTATATTTCGGCCAGGTGTTCATCTAGTGGGCCTCTAGGTCAGTCTACTAGCTCAACATTAACGAACATTGTACATAATATATATGTAAATACACATCCCATGCAATTATTTAAATTAAATACATGCAATATCAAATATATATAAAAAGTCAAAAATAACCCTATTTTTAGAATGTGGTAGTGACAAGTCTACCCTCCTTAAAAGAATTTCGTCCTCGAAATTTAAATCCTCAATAGTAGTATTTACTCATACATATTATTATTTTCCATCAAAATTTAAATTTATCAATACACAAAATCAGGAAGTAATCCACATTGTCATTTCGCAATTTTTAAAATTCTGTAATTATTGTATTCCTAAAAATCCTCGAAATAAAAATCAAATTCCGTTTTTATTACAATTTCCTCTAAAATTTTAAGTTAATAATTAAATACTCAAAAATTTAATATCCAATCCTCTAATTTAAATTCAGTCAATGCAAATTTTTATAAATTTAGAATTCCATCTAAAATATTAATCCGCAAATCCAATCGTTGCATATTTATAAAATCTAGATCCTCATCCCGGAAATTGAATTCAAACACCAATCCATTAATGATCTTATCCCTTGATTTCTTTTTCCACAAAATACTCAAACAATGCGATACTTATGAAATCTTCAAATGCAACATTCATAAAAAAAAATTTAAAATTTATATCTTGCAATCAAATAATGATAATCTCCTTAACTTCCTCGAATTTTTTTTTGATAATTTCAATCATATCTCAATCTTCATAAAATCAATGATTCATCAATCCTATTATATTAAATTCTTAATTCCTTACTTAAATTAATGATTATCCTCTAAATTTAAGTATCTTGTCTCTCTTGTCAAGTTATAACCTCTTCATTAACTCTACTACGGTCAAAACCCAAATAATTACAGTCTAAAAAAATTCTACCTACAGTTATTCAATATGCAATCTAAGGGAAACATGTATGGTTATGGTGTATTCTGTCATGGTATTGCAGTCTCTGTCAGGGTATACTACTAAATACATTCTATCAAGAAAATCACGAATACAACTACGGTACTAAGGAATCAATCAATCAATCAAATAGAGATGACAGAAGGAAAGAAAGGAACAGAACCTGCTAACACATTACCTGCATTATCGGTCTTCTTGACCGTTATCACAAATGCTCCGCCCTGCTGGGGTGGCTCCCTCCATGGGTGCTGAGCAATCTGCAGTTCCACAGGTGGCCTAACTGGATCTCTATAATTTGGAGCTGCGCCCTGAGCTAGAGGGCAATCCCTCATTCGGTGTCCTGTATCACCACAACGCAAACAAAGTCCTAGCCTCAATCTACAGCTCTCCCAAAGGTGACCTAGCTTCTTACAAAAATGACAAGTCTGTTGACCCTGCTGAACACGAACTGGTGCCTGGTACTGCTGTTGAAACTGAAACATCCTTGGCAGTTGCTGAATATGGGGACGCTTGGCCGGTCCTACGCTATCACTCGTATCTCCAGAAATATTATGACTCCTCTTAGGCCTGAGACCCAGGTCCTCTTTTGCAATCTGGGCATCCATCAAGATATCCTCAAAGGTAGCGGTACGACGACCAGAAGTGCGCGACCTAATCTCTCTCGTCAGCCCCTTTCTAAACTTTTGGGCTCGATCTCCTGGATCCCGAATCATAGACGATGCAAAATGGCTCAAACGACAGAATTCCACGGTGTACTCGTCGATCGACATGTTTCCTTGGACCAAGTCATGAAACTGACTTTCCAAAGTTCCCAAGGCCACGTCGGGAAAGAACTTCTCCCTGAAAATCTCCTTGAAGGTCTCCCAAGTAAGTCCTTCGTCAGTGAGTCTTGGCTCCGTACGATACCACGTGAGTGCGATATCTGACTGCCAGCGGCCTCTATCTGCAAGCTCTCCAGAATCTGGGCCAATCGCAGGCTCCTCTCTATATCCTCTAGCCAGTCGTCTGCGTAGAGTATTCCTTCGGTGCCTTTGAACTTTCGAGGCATCATCCTCTTGAAGTCAACTATAGTGTCGGATCTTTTTTGTTGCTGGCCAGGAAACTGTTGGTGTTGTGCTACTCTCTCCACAGCTTGGAGAGCCACCTGATGAGCATTCTCCATGCTCTCTCTTATCAGCTCGGTTTATGCCTGGTGCGCTTCTGCTTGCACCCTCAGAGCCTTAGCTTGAACTCGCTGAGCATCTACCATGCCTTGGATCAAGGTAAACACATGTGCCCCATCAATGGGCACACCTCCGAAAAATGGAGTTGGTGGAGGTAGAAGGCTGTCCGTCACAGCTGCGGCAATCCTCTGAACAGGTGGGGGAGGAGGACCCCCGAAAAGTGCATATACTCCCATATGTATCGGAGATGTAGGAGGAACTACGGCTGTCTGTCCATCAGGGGGAGAGGTGGCAGACCCCTTTAAAGCTAGTGCTCCCACTCTTGTAGATCTTGTCTTCGGCGATATCCTGAAGACAGATCCAAAAAAATCAATTAAGGCAATAAATGCCAAGGGAGGACAGTAAAGTTCTAAAGAAGCAATATTCAGAAGAAAAATAAGGACAACAAGATAATAGATTGGAAATATTCCTAGTTGTGATTGAGTATTCGCTCTCATCCTAGTATGCTATATCCTAGATCCTATCGCAGGCACGCAGTAGTGTAACTAAGATGTCACACTACCACGATATCGCTCTAATCGCGAAGTCTGACCTGCATGGGCTACCACTAAAAATGTGTCACGATCTGCACCCGGAATTGGGACACGATTACGTGGGTACGTCCAGCCTACATAGCAGCATTGGCGGTAGAATGCTGTCTAGGTCATGATACTATCTAAATAATCTTGTACGGTATCCAACTCCATAAGGATACACGGATAACATAATATAATATGAACAACATACTCAATCACATAACTACAACACGATAAGATATCGAAGAAATAAAATAAAATGTAACACAAGTCTAAATAGAAATAATCTAACTCAACAATAAATCCAAGTCTCAACAATGTATGCCGGAGAAAAATCCGGTACCAAATAAATTGCTAAAGAATCTAATTAGATAACTAGTAATTTCGGCTAGACCTTCCGAAATCACAACTGAGCTACCAGGTCCAAGTCTGCAGCTACTCTCCCTGTGGTCCATAAAATGTCGGACACCGGTCGTCTGGAAAAATATTTCCAGTCAGGAAGGAGCAAAGTACATTTCTAATAGCAGTTCTATATCAATGATATAAACTATGTAGCAGTAAATAGATAAAAATATACAAGATGCATATACATGTACGAGAGATATACAATAAAGGAAATACTGGAAATACTGTAAATAAATACGGGGAAGAAACAATATGTCAATGAGCAAGAACATTATGACTAATTATGTGAGTACTAGCTTTAACATGTGATCAGCTTGGAAACTTGTACAGGAATAATGGCCTGGCTAGTCATACGTGCGGTGTATGACCAACACTAACATGTGAACAAGACTTGTACATGAAGGGTATGATCACATATCTACACTAAAATACTCTCCACCCCCGACTGGTATAGTAGATCCAACCATGGTACGCTATGGCACGGGATTCCCTAGGAAGGTAGCAAGTCTCCTTGGAAATCAGTGTCTGTACATGCACAAGATAATAATAAAATAAGACTTGTACAAGATACACCATGAACAAGGAATAATATCTCATGACGAGATCCGGATATACCAATCCGTGTAACCATCGTGTCAAGAATATGGATATTTATACTAGATACAATGAACATAGGGGATATCATAAATAAGAAACTATCAGAGAATGTACTCGCCTTGGGTCCTTAGCTGGTAATACCAATGTTCTGTCCCAGAGTATCGTCTGGATGATCCAACAGTCCTATAGACATGTCATATAATACAATATTGCATCAAACATTACACTAACACACACGATCAAAACATAATGAACTCAGGGCTACGCTTGGTATTACACTAGTCAACTAGGGTCAAGTGTGCGTCTGATTTCATGGGTGTCGCGTCTGTGATTGCTGTGCAAGACAGACGGTCAAAATGATACGGGGCTTGCCAGTACGTCAGTGTACATGTGGCAGTCAACTAATATTTACAGGGTTACAGGTCAATGTAAATACGGGGTATCCGTAATTACACTTGGGTCGCCTAGTACGTTCATAATTATACATATTATCAGTTGTATATATCATTAATTAAATATAATACATATATATGTGTATACCAATAATAACATACAAAAATATGTATAAGTGTATATACACTAATAGAATTATATACTATATATATGTTTAAAAATATACATAACACATTTTATATATATACATCAACCTATTTTTATGTATACGAAAGAATACGTATACTGAATACTTATATATATATATATATATATATATATATGCCACTGAAAATATACATATACTATATTTATATATATATATACCAATTTAATACGTATACCATATACATATATATATGTATATACACTAACATATATTATGAATACGGATATACTAATATATATATGTTGAATACATATATATATAAATAGAGAAATACACGAAACATACATATACTAATCGAGAAATACTAATACATACATATATACGGACACGCGTACGTGTACGAGAGGGGGGGGGAGAAACTGTTCCTGTGTGCATGCACGACAACGGCGAAGACGACGACGACGAGGTGGTGGTCCTAGTGGTGGGGGCTGGTGGCACAGGGTAGTGTGAAGCCGGAGAAGAAGAGGGGAGTGGCCGACGGGTGGTCGGCTCGACGTGGAGGGGGAAGAGCTCGGGAAGATGTGCTGGTTTGGATCGAGGCGAGGCCGGGTGCTGCCAGAATGAGTTGCAGCGGTGGAGTATGGTGGTGATGCCAGTGGTGATTGTGTTCGAGGTGGCTCGTGGTGTACGGGTGAGACGGAGGAGGTCGGAGGGATGATGGCCCGGTGGTGGTTCGTCAGTGGGAACGGCTCGCCGGGGTCATGATCGTGGGGGACTGCTGAAGGGAGGCGGCTGAACTGATGACGGTGGTGGTTGAGATACGGTCGGGGAAGATGCTAGGAGAAGTGGCCAGAGTTGGAGGAGGACGGGTGGCTGGACTGAGTGATACTGTGGGAAGAGGTCGAGTGCAGGAGGAGGAGCGGGTGGTCCTCGGCGGGGTAACGTTCATGGCCGGAGTTGAAGATGGAGCAGAATCGGGATGGTGGCAGAGGCAGCCGTGGGAAGTGCTCAGTTGGGGAAGATGAACGGAGTAGGGGGGAGCCGGAGCTTCAGGTTGGAAGTCAGGGAGATCTCGACTCGTGGAGAAGCGGTGAGCTCCGGTGAGTCGGCCGAAGCTGGGGGCCGAGGCTTGGCCGGGTGAACAGTGATAGTGGTGATATGGTTTTATTTTCCCTCTTTTTCGTTTAAAAGGAGGAGAAGAAGAAGAAGAAGAAAAGAAGAAGAAGAAGAAGAAGAAGAAAAAGAGAAGAAGAAGAAGAGAAAAGAAAAAATTAAGAAGGAGGCTACGGTTGAGGGAGGAGTGAGGTGAGAGAGAGGTGGGGGCTTTCCTAGGTTTGGGGATTAGGGCATGGTTGGGAAGAGTGCATTGAGGAGGCATTAAATAGAGGGTGTGATGTGGGAATGTGTGGTGATGATGCTCCCATTTTGAATGGGTGGTCAGGATTTGTCATGAGAAAATTACTCATGTAAGGGTGAGGGTTGGGTTGACTAGTCAATATTAGGGCTTCTCCATTGGTTTGAACCAATGGGGTGTTGACACCTAATGCAATATTTGTAAATGAGCCCCCTTAAATTTGGGTATTTGCACAGACACATGAAATAATGAAAAATTAGTAGGCGATTTGGTGTTTGGTGTTTTGTAGGGTGAGGGGGTGTTGTGTGTTTTGTATGGGCTTAATGAATTGGGTATTTGGATTAAATTGGGATTGAAATAAGATTAGTCAAAGTTGGTATGCCCAATTTAATTAAAGAATAATGCAAGCGACGTTCTCAAATTAATTAGAAATACATGGGGCTAAAATTAGGTTGGGCCACAAATATCTTTAGTGAAGAAGACTCAGAAAAAAATATTACCCTAATTTGGGTTGCACGAAAATGGTCGAGATTGTGTCTCCAATTTCGATTGAACGCACAACGATACAAAGTTGGATTTTATTTAGAAATTAAATAAACGTCCGTGACGAATATTGTGCGGCTAAAATAAAGCACAAGAGAGCATAATTGCGAGTTACAAAAAGGTCAGAATGGAAGACGGGCACATCTATGGAAAGGTTATAAAATTTGTTGGAAGGCAAAAGCTAGGGTAGCGCTCCAAATATTGAAGCAACGGTAAGGCACAACAATTAAATAAAATCACAGTAATTAATTACAGCCTCAATAATTAAATCCTAAATAATACAAATTAAATTCATAACCCTATATTTCGATCAGGTGTTCATCTAGTGGGCCTCTAGGTCAAGTCTACTAGCTCAATATTAACGAACACTGTACATAATATATATATAAATACACAACCCATAAAATATTTAAATTAAATACACGCAATATCAAATATATATAAAAAGTCAAAAATACTCCTATTTTTAGAATGTGGTAGTGACAAGGTGGTGCATGATTAGTCCCTTAGTTAGACTAGTTGCTAATGAACCCAACTAGACTTGAACCCAACTAAACTTGTTATGACCAATAGAGTAACACATTAAGTAGTCTTGGTTAATTAGTTAAAATAGAGGGAATGAATAGAATCCTCATTCATTTAATATTAGAGCATTCATTAGTTAAACCCCTTATTAGATAAACTCTTCATGACAACCCTTAGAGGGCAATTTGGATATTTTGCATAGACCAACCCTAACCTTCATGTGGTCGGCCCTATTTTGGATGACTGAGCCCCCCTCTTCTTCATTAGTTGTTCATGAAGAAACCCTAAGTGAGTTCTTCCCTCCAAGCTTCTTTCCTGTACCAAATTTCTTCAAATCAATCCCAATCCCTCTCATTTTATCCCCAATGAGAGTAGAAGCTTGAAGGTTGCAAGAGACTTGAGGAAGAGGAGTTTGGCTAGAGATTTTTGCTTACTCCTCACTTTTGTGTACATTGGAGGAACCACATTGGGAATCAATCTTCCAATAGGTAAGAACCCCATTTTCTCTTGTTATTTTAGATTTTAATGGTGAAATAATCCCCTAGAAACTCTCCATTGGTTTAAAACTACATATAGGCAGAACAAGGTCCATAGGAGTCCTATGGAGGAAGTTACATTAGGTTTTGTGTTCATTTAGAGAAAACTCCGAGTTGGAACACAAAGTGTTTGATAAAATATCTAATGGGTCATTCTTCACTATTTCATTAAGGATTTGGTTGTATTTGGGAGTGATTTGTGTGTGTATCCTAGAGTATCACATGAGTGAGCACCAAGTGTTTAATTTAATACACTTAGTACATGTGTATCACATGTACCTATAGATAGGTGTTATATATATATATATATATATATATATATATATATATATATATATATATATATATAGTTTAATTTAATGATATGTAACTATATGTGTAAGAAATTAAAGTGGGTGTGAGTGCACAGTGCTGATTGTGCAGTGTGTGCACTATGCTGTGCACAGTATCCAGTGTGTGTGAGCTCATTGTGACAGTACTGTGAAGTATGATTTTGTATATGTGGTGGTTGTTGAGGAGGTATGCTCGTGAGGAGAAGAATTGGTAGTTCACATCAAGTTGTAAGGGGGGAGAGTGGCACAGCAGTTAGAGAGAATTGGTGGAGCAACTGCTCGGTTGCTTGGCAATAACTTGATGCACGGGAATTAAGTATCAGATGTCAAGGTGTGACTACATATTAGCAGATGTGTGCTTACGCACATGTGTGTTAGATAGGTGTGTATCTCAGTATAGTGCATAGTTGTGTGGGTTGTGTATATGATACTTATAAGTATCAGTCGCCTTATAGTTGAGAAGATTGGTAATATTTTTGAGTATAGGATATGCAGTATGTGACACTGTAGTGAAATTGGTTGAGTATTAGGCAAAAATGGTAGCAGTTGGCCTATATTATTTGCACAATCAGTGCACTATGCACTGCTATGATTTGGGGAATTCAGAAACAGCAGCAGCATTATACCTCAGTGCATTATTGTGCACTGTGATCAGAGAACAGCACTACAGGAAAGATAGGCCAGTGCATGAGTACCAAAGGAGAGGGGAACTACCTTCAGTACAGGCTAATGCATGAGTATCAATGAAGTGGGTATATTATGAGGAATGTGTATGCTTTGTGTTACCTACAGCAGTGATATCATGTATGGGTTGCATGAGTATAAGTGTTGAATGCAAATGAAGTGAGTTTGTGTGTATAGCCTAAACGTTTGAGTGAGGGTATTAAGTGGGTATTTAAACTTAGGGTATCCATGTGGTATGTGTCCTAGTCGAGGCAAAGCAAGGTATTAGGTATTACCTTGAGGTAATATCAAAGTGTGGTTATTAGTTGAGGTATTGACAATAGACTTGGGTATAGCTAAGTTATGAGTATAAATCCCCATATAGGCTAAAGGTTGACTAAGGTAAGTATGGTAATAAGCTTATAGTTAAGGTATGTTATAAATATTAAGTTAATGAGTTGAAACAATTTATAAACTAAGTTATTAGTGTTATGTGTAGGTTGGATACCAATACTTGAGTTAGTATTAAGGTATTGATACTCAAGGTATCAATGTGACACTTGGAGTAGGTATTGAGTATAACTAAGGTATTAGTACACTATAGTAGCATTGGATAGATATGCAAGTTAATAATTATATATACATATAATCTCCATATAGTCTACATATAGTATATATGGTATTATGGTGTATTTATTAACTGGTGTATTATATTAACTAGTATTGGTACCAGTTTTAGATACCTAGTACCCATTTATGAAGTTATGACCTAGAACTTAGAGTTGACCTAGTATTAGCTTGTATGACTCTAAAAATCAACCTAGAAGTTAGGTATGGACCAAAAATCAGGATGTTGACCTAGAGTTGACTAGAGTTAACTAATTTGACCCTAAAAGTCAATATTTGACCTAGTTTGACTAGAGGAGCCTAGATTTGAACTAGAAATATCATTTTAACTTATTTAAACTTGTTTATCCCTTCACTACACCGTATAATATGATATTTTATATATAGGTCTGTGTGACACCAGTTCGGACACCGTTTGGTGTCATTTGCTCAGGACCTCAGGCGGGTATATTCTCTATTTAAGTATATATATTGCATGTTCTAGATCTGTTTACTTGATTCTAACACCATGACTACACGGGCTAATATTATATGGATCGAGTCTGGAGATGTTATTTATTTGACACGTGCATCGGATACTCCTTACACATGTACCTTATCGTATGCTTCGGGTATTCCTTGTGCTCGTATCTATTCATGTGCTCTGTGTGCTCATATTATATTCATGTGCAAAAAGTGTCGTGATTTGATCCATTAATATTAGTCTGGGCGGGGGAGTAGGTGTTGGTTATGTAATCAAATATTTAGCGTATTTGTGTGCATTTTAATTATACGATACACGTATAATTGAGTTACCATAGTATAGACTTGTGCAACCCAACCTGATCACATAATAAACTTGTACTCTAAATCACTTAGATAATATCACCAGTTCTCTTATTTACAGTTCACACTATATTTCTTATATTTACTTTTTCAGTTATCCTTTGTATTTATCTACTTATTTCCGTTATGTTTCCATTTTATAGTACATATGCATCTTGTATTCTTTTATATTGTTGTTATATATTCTCTACCATGTATATGAAACTGCTTTCAGAGTATTGTATTTTGCTCCAATCCTGACTGGATATATTTTCCAGACGGCTATTTAGAGGATTTGTGTCTTACCTACTATGGCCTGCAGGACGGAGAGCTAGCTGAGGTAGCACCCTTAGTCTAGGACGATCCGGCACCAGTTGTCGAGTAGATACACCTTGCTATAGCACACCCTTAGCTAGTATTTATTGTACTGAATATGTCTCCAGCATTAGACTAGGGCATATTGATTACATAGAGACCATTTATGTTTATTGTTAGATTATAGACTTGTTATTATTATGACAGTGATTTCTCTTCTGTTTATGATATTGTGTCATTATCTATCTCTAGTTTGGTGATTGAGGATTGATGATATATATATTCATCTTGTCCTCCTTATGGAGTTGAGTTACCATTGACAGGTTGTATAGATATCTTGTGTGATATTATTAGATAGTACTATGGACCTTTACAACATTCTACCGCCGATGCTGCTGCTTAGGCTGGACGTACCCATGACTCATGCCCAATTTTTGGGTGCGGGTCGTGATACGTGCCGATTCTTCCCCCAATTAATGAAGAGATCTTGGAGGAATTGCCACATATGAAATTGAGCACCATTTTGCAAAAAAAATACCCCACTTGTTTCTCTAGAAGATTTAGGAAACATGCTCAATATTATTTGATTGAATGGTTGTCTCAGCTCCTTGTTTAAAGAAATCCCCCCTACAATTGGTCCTTTTTTACGAAAAGTAGACATGATGTAACAAATCGAGTCTTTCCCTAAGATTTTAAATAGATGTCCCAAATTCAAGTTGATTATGTTTTGCTTCTTCCTCGGAGAAAGACGATCAAACAATTCACAATCATGGTCCTTGCTGATCCAATCATCCGTATAGGATAAAAAGAAACTCCAGATATTTGTTATCATTCTTTTTGAATGAGATCTCAATTCCAGCTACGGTTTTATTACATATATGTCACTCAGCGTTCTCGATATACATATTTGTAACATATTAGTTTTCCTGCTATATTATTTGTTGCTTGCATGGTAATTAGGTTGCATGTCATGGAGACTAGACCCATTCTTTGGTTCAATTAGACCCATGGTTTAATTATTGGGTTGGTTTTGTCATGAGCTGAACCCATGGTCTAAACCTCAAACCCTAGCTATATAAGCTAACTTATTTCTCTCTTTTCCCTCAAACTTTATTTTCCCCTTTTTCTTTTATTTTTAGGAAAGTACACCTTGTATTACATGGATAAATCTCTTAATTTTTGATTCTTGCACTTTTCTTGCATTATAGTAGTCTATTATGTGCTCATTATGATTCTAAACACTTTTAGTACTTGGAGTTTTTGGTTTTAATAGGTGAATTTGAGTATATCTACATTTAAAGTTTAGAGTTTTTATGTGTTTCTTGAATTTTGGTGGTTTTGATCTACTAAAACATGGTATTTTTGAAAAGTAGTTCTTGGGATGGATGAAGCACTTTATTTTGAGCATTTTGGCTTTTGCTTTACTTGATTCGGAGTCAAAATAAAGTTTTATGAAGAAAATATTATTTCGGTTTTTGGGAGTTGTCTGCCATGGCTGAACCTGCTATTTGGGGAGACGAACGACTATACGGCCAAGCGGTCTGAGCTCATGCGTCAATGCGGTCTGAGCTTATGCGGCCATGCGATTTAAACTCATACGGCCATGCGGTCTGAGTTCATGCGGCCATGCGGTCTGAACTCATGTGACATGACTTCCTATATGACCTATGCGACCTATGTGACCCATGCGTCCATGCGACCTGGCCTCCATACGGCACCTGTCATATGCAAGACTAACTTTAAGCGTTCCTGACCCTATGTGGCCCTGTGTGCATGATTTGTTGATTTTTTAGTTTGATGCTTTATTGGATTTTTTGTGATTCTAAGTGTGAGATTGATGATTAGAATGCATGAGAACTGAATGACATGTATTGAACCTGACTATATGCTTGAGCCGACTATGAATAGAGATAGACCATGCGGCCAAATAACTATGACTACCTATGTGCCTGACTCGACCTACGTATTGTAATGTGCTCAAACTCATGTGATTTATCAATGATTGGTAACTTGACTCGACTATTGGTATCTATGTTGATATACTTACTACGTGTTATGTGTTCCTATGTGCTAAGTGTTTCCACATGATTATGTTAAATGTTTCACACTGAGGTGTGCCTACGTGCTAAGCGACATGTGATGTAATAAATTCCTCCAGCATGGGCATGATAGTTGGTCAATAACTAAGCGTGGCTAGGATCAATATTGTGACAAGTGGATTCATATCTATCGTATCCGTACTACGGTACGACATGTAAAGGGAGTAATATGTGACCGCGCTATATGATTCCAGTTAACAATAGGGTTAACTATGCAACTAAACTTGTAGAGCATTGTGAGGGAATGAAAAATCAATATTGTGCCTAACTAGCCACCTTTTGTCATCTGAATTGGGGTGTGCAGGCTAGTCCCCATGGATATAGTTTAAGTCCTCATTAGTAGATGGCAATATCTGACTATTATGCTATACTATGTGTTCTATGCGATCTTAGCACGGTAGCCTTGCGGGGGACCAATGTGCAATTTTATGTGCTATGGAAGATTTATGGCTCGGCTAACCTTGCAAGTATCTGGTTTGATCTGAGGATTCCTACATGCATAATATCTCTGGGATAACCCCAATTCTATCTAGTAAGTCGTACAAGTGATTGGTCGATTATGTAACTAAACTTGTTTGTGTATTGTATCTGCTGTCAAATAGTCTAGGGACATGGACTATCATGGTGCAATGGTTGAACCCTTGTCCTTGTTTGGTTGTAGGGTTAGATTATTGTGTCATGATAGGCTATGAACCAAAACTATGAGACAGAACTATATATGTATCTATTTCATAAACTGGTTTTATTTCTTTATTCGTGCTTCCTTTTGGTACTTATTATTTTGGGTCTAACCCTACTGGTTTTGTATGGCCAGGTCTAGATCCAGCACCCGAGGATCAAGCGTACTTTCCCCTGAATAATGGCATGCACCAGATGGATGGTCGTTGAAGGGAACGAGTGGGTTCCTTCTTTCTTGCTCTTATTGTACACTTTACTTATTTTTGGGCATTTAGCCACCGACACTTGTTAGCCGTGAATCTAGATATTTAGTTTCCCTACATGATTTTAATTAATCAGACTGCAGCTAATCATGGTCATGTACTTTTGATACTCTGCCAACTTTCTTATTTTGTATAGCTGGTTTCCAAAATATCGTGGCAGGGTATTTGGGATATCTTACTTCCTTGTCATATATGTTCTATGCTTACTATTCTTGTTTGACTGATTGAGACAATATATGTGCTATGTGACACTAAGTGACTTTCTTGTAATATACACCCATTGTCAAGTTACAGCCGTGACCACCGTACGATGTTCTATACCTTGTACAGGGGAGCTGGCCATGCCCGTCTCCGTATTTTGGTACTGGGCCATGACAAGGTTTTAGTAGTGGCCAATGTAGGTTTGTATTTTCAGACTTGTGGGTTGTTATGATCATAGGAGTCTCAATCGAATATGTGCCTTTAAAATCCTGAAATCATTCTTCTTAAAGCCTTGCTTGACTATCGAATCAATGGTTTCATTGTTCCTTCCCGTCCTGTTCTTGATATTTCTTGTCCTTTTCTTTATGGCTTCTTCAGTTGCTAGAGTAGCAGGCATGGCAGGACAGGATTTTCTTGGGCCACAACGGGAGGTAGCACTTGTCAGTATCAAATTCGAGTAGAGCTAATAGTTGAACAAGCTGGCACAGTGGAACCAGAGGTTGGACATGTTGAGCAACCAGCCCCTGAGATCCCCTGTCACGTCCCAGTCGCAAAATACGTAGGACTAAGAACACGTATGCATGCCAGTCGTATGTATATGGCAACTCCAATATATGAAAACAATAACACATACGTACGCTGTATTATGAACAATAATCCACAAGTGGTATTAAATTATCACAAGTCAAAGGGCATAACTAAATCTCATCCACAGAAATCATAAATAAATAAAGAACCAATAACTATGTAACTAAATCTTAATATAAAGTATCAAAGAATGATAGTCGGGTGAAAACAAATCCACTACCAAACTAGAATATAAAATAAACAGAATAAGTACATATAATAAACAATAAGGCTCAAAGAGAAGACCTCCTCAAAGATAAGTAGTAAGTCCGGATCTGCGCTCCTACTAAGTCATGAGCATCTACACTTGGAAAGGGACCAGGTCCTCAGAGGGACATAACAAGATACATAGAAGCATGCCAATAAATACTGTAAAATAAACATCCAATGGGTCGCCTAACCATCTATGTGAATGCAGTTTGAGAACAACTTTCCAACACGTGGGCTATCTGGCTAAAATAGGATTGGCATGA
This sequence comes from Iris macrosiphon, assembly GCA_036927795.1. Lineage (NCBI taxonomy): Eukaryota > Viridiplantae > Streptophyta > Magnoliopsida > Asparagales > Iridaceae > Iris > Iris macrosiphon. The sequence continues at coordinate 95,898,553 of JAYESA010000018.1, read as the reverse complement.
TTCTCTTGGAGATTTAGGGGCCAAAAAAGCATGTCTTCTTTTGAACGGTAGAGGCCGCCTGATAATATATAATATATAGTGGTCATCATGACCGCGTATCTCCGACGGAGCGTACGGGTTACATAAGGAAAGTGCAAAGGAGCCCAAACGCCTTACTTGTTGTTCTTCAAACCCCATGCTCTAAGCATGTCATATCCATGATACGATAATACCTCTAATAACTGTCAAGTCTTCTAGCATATAATTTCTAACAGCAGTTATCCCTAACGCACGTCCCATACATACATGAGGCCAAACCCGACACGCAAGTCCGTGTCCTACAAGAGACTCATACTAGTGTAACAACTGTGTCACGGCCAATAAAACCTAAGAATGCCACATGATAATGGGGTGGTCTCATAAACTAGGTCACATGCATATACATAATAAAAACAGAATACGACATCACCGTCGTTGCACCAAAGTTTCCTTTGACGCGCAGTTTATATAGCATTAAAATATATGAACTAAATAAGCAGAAATAAGATGCATACAACATATGGAATATGAATTACAGTACAATGGCAAGGTATACTTGCCTGGCAAGAAAGTTGTGTAGTGCCAATAACCTGCTCTTGAAGTCTCGCAGAATAATCCGATATCCTATATATATAATATAATACAATACAATATTTATAAACCCCCTTACCCAAAATTAGGGCTACTTGGCTTACTTAGAGAAACTAGGGCTAGTTTGAACCCAATTGGAAATAGAATACGATATTTATTTAATTTTGTAATATTTATATCACTTAGCGCACCTTACCGTTGCTTCGACAATTGGAACACTACACTAGCCATTGCCTTCCTACAAACTTTACACTCTTGCCCTAGACATGCCTCCCTTCTATTCTGACCTTGGTATAACTTATAATTATGCTCTCTTGTGCTACATTTTAGTCGCACGACATTCGTCGCGGACGTTATTTCTAAATTCCAAATAAAATCAACTTTGTACCCTTGTGCGTTCCAATCGAAATTGGAGACACAATCTTGACCTATTTCGTGCAACCCAATTAATGATAATATTCTACTCTGAGCCCTCTACGTCCATAACACTTGTGTCCCACCTAATTTTATCCCCATGTACTTCTAATTAATTCAAGAATACCTTGACATTAATTTTAATTAATTTAAACCCAATTTCTATCTTTGTGCAATTTTCTAATTGTTGGGCACTTTTATGCAAAAGTGCATTGAGGTGTCCACACCATTGGACAATACATAAAGAAACCCAATTTTCCCTTCACATAAATTTTTTCCATAATTTTTGGAATGTGCAACGCGCAATAACGCCCCCTCATTTATACCTAGTCCTTGTATTTAAACAATGTAAATAATAGCCCTCCAAACATCCCCATGTAAGGCCAAGCCCATCCCAAGAGGATGTTGACCAAAGCCCACCTTCCTAGGTCAACAAAACCCTAAATTTTATATGTGTAAATATAACATTTTCCTTTTATTTATTATTTTCCACAAAACCCAAACCCAAACCAAACTCTAACCTAGCCGAATTCCCTGTTCACCTTCTTCCTTCAGCCTCCCCGACCGGAGCCTCGCCGGAGACACGCCGAACCTGACCTGAACTCCACCTCCTCCCTGCCCTCTTCCTTATATCCTCCCATCACAAACCACCCCCACTATCGTCTCCTCCACCTCGCTTGAGCCTGGCCGGAGCAACATCACGACCTGCCTCCTCCTTCTGGCCGGAGCAGCACCCGAACCATCCTCCTTCTTCCTCCTTGAGTAACACCACCACCACCTCTCCCTTCCCTGAACCCGAGCCTTCTCCTCCCTGCTCCCTGCCTTCCTCCTCCGCCTTGGCCGGACCTCCCCCTGGCCGGAGCATTATCAACATTGACTATCATCATCTATTTTATCACCACCATACATTGTTATCACCACCACCATACATTATCACCACCACCACCATTTCCATTATCATCATCATCCCCATTAACATCATCATCCCAATCATCATCCCTGTCATCACCATCATCCCAATCATCATCCATATCACCACCATCACCCCTATCATCATCCACATCATCACCATCATCTACATCATCATCCCCCTTTATCACCATTATTATTATTACCATCATCATCACCATTATAATTATCATCATCAATAAAACCACCATCATTACCCTAAACACCATAACCTAATCATCTCATCATCATCACTATCATCGTCGTCATTATGGACCTGTCACCCTCGCCGTAGACGACCTATATCAGTCACCCCCGATTTTTGTGCTTGTGCACGCTGACCCCGAGGATATTGGATTATTTTATGCGACTTCCAGAGTAGGATATTGGGACTACATAGCTTCTTGCCAGGCAAGTATACCTTGCCAAATTGGTTATAGTATTTTGCATGCTATTTATATTTCTGTATATTCATTGCATGTATAGTTTCGTTCAGTCATTACAATATATTAGATATGTTGACACACACTTGACACCTAATATCATGAGAGGACAATCATTAGGAGTATGGACTATAACCACTCTAGTAAACCGTAGTATCTAGCTTGCACTACGGTAGTGTGTCACGCTGGTCGCTACCCCCGCGGTATGTCGATTTCTGGAGTCACGCTGGTCGCTACCCCCGCGGTATGTCAATTTCTGATGTTCTAGACGGGTGTGTGAGTTGTGAGATTTAGATCGAGTAGCCTACCCTTGCCCATACGTCGAAAAGTTGTCCTCATTTGTATTCATATAGATTATCTTGTACAGCGTACTTATATATTTTCAAATATTATGCATGTTAAATGTATTCAATTGGCTTGCTTCTATGTATCTTATTATGTCCCTCTGAAGACCTGGTCCCTTGCCAGGTATAGACGACCATGAGTATCCGTAGGAGTACGGACCTGGACCTGACGCATTAGTTTCTACCGAGGAGACCTTACCCACTGAGCATCATTGATTATCTCTAGCGACGGATCCCTTAGCTGACACTTTTATGTCATCACTTTATTTTATGTAGGAGATTTTACTCTTCTCTCTCATTTTAGTTTTGATATAATCATTGGTAGTGGATTTGTCTCCACCCGACTATCATTTATGGGTTATTCAGACTCTTTATTCTAGTATAGTTATTTTCTTCTGTTACTTATTGTATGGATGAGATTAGTACTTCTGTGACTTGTGATAATATAGATACCACATGTTAGTTTTATTCATATTACAGCGTATTGTGTATTATGGTATCCATATATTGGAGTTGCCATATACATACGGCTGGCATGCTTACGTGTTTCTAGTCCTTCGTATTTTGGGACTGGGGTGTGACAACATCAGCCATTACACTAGCACATACACAACCATAATTATATTGGACTCAAAGGGTACGCTAGGGGTGACACTGGTCAACTAACAGGGTCAACTGTGCGTCTAATTACGCGGGTGTTACGTCTTCAAATGCTGTATCAATCAGACTGTCAACTAACATGTGTCTAAGCTAGTACATTAATGTACACAAGGCAGTCAACTCACAAGTTCTTAGGGTCACTTGGTCAAATATAATTATGGGATATCCATAATTAACTTAGGGTCTCACAGCAATATATTATAGTCATAATTAGTTTTAGCATTTAATTACTTATATAATACATCCATATATTTATACATATATATTTATATATCAATTTGATTATAATATGCGTACATATACGAATACAAGTCATTGGGTTCACCGATAGGGGTCTAAAATCAAAAAACTATCACGAAGTATTCTAACCCTAATGTTATTCACACAAGTATACATAAAATAAAAGGAGAGGGACGGGTTCGAACCTCGGGGTGCGCGCACAGGGCACAAGGATCGAGGGTGACTGCTGCAGGTCATCTTCGGCGAGGGTGACGGGTCCACGATGACGACGATGATGTCGATGGTGATGATTATTTTGAGGGTGATGATGATTGGTGATGATGATGATGATGACCAGGGTGATGATGATGGGGATGATGATTGGTGATGATGATGGTGATGATTAGGTTAATGATGATTACGAAAGGATGATGGTGGTGATGAGGATGATTAGGTTAATGACAATGGTGATGATGATGATGATGATGTAGGTTATGGTGATGATTGAAGGGGAGGAGGCTGCTCCGGCCAGGCGGACAGGGCGGAGCCGGGTTAAGGTCAAGCGGGTCGAGGGAAGGAGAGGGTGGCTGTGGTGATGAACGACTCAGGAAGGAGATGGCTAGTTGCGGATGGCTGTACAGGCAGTCGGGAAGAGGAGGAGGTCAGGGAGGAGATGGGTTCAGTCCGCGTTAATGGCAGCGGGGAGATGGCCGAGGAATAGGAAGGAATCCCGGCTGTGGGCTACTGGAGATCGGAGAAGAGAGGGGGCGGTCAGGGACATCATGGTAGTGGTTGTGTCATATCGAGGGTGGAGGATGATGATGGGGGTCGTGGTGGGGAAGAGGGTGGATCGGGATGTAGGGAGGTGGAGGACAGGTCCGAGAAGTAGGTGGTTGTGGTGGTTCAGCAAGGTTGTGGAGGCCTGCGGTCGAGGGAAGGTTGGCTGCGGTGGGTCAGGGTGCTGGGTGGCCGGCGGTTGCAGTCTCCGACGAGGTCTGCCCAGCGAGCTCAGCGAGCAGGGAAGGGAAGGAGATGGGGGGATGATGGGAGGTGTCGGCTGAAATAGGTTTAGGTATTTAGAATAGAAAAGGAAAAGAAAAGGAAATAAAAATTATATTTATATATGTAAAGGTGTAAGGTTGGGTTGACCTAGAGGATTGGGCTTGGTCAACATCCTACTTGCGATGGGCTTGGATTCACATGGAGATGTTTGGAGGGCTAGGATTGCATGGTTTGAAATGCATCGCTAGGATTTGATGATGGGTGATATTGATGCTACATACTCTAAAAATCATGGGCAAAATTTATATGAAGGAAAAAATGGGTTTGTTCATGTGTTGTGTGCAATGGTGTGGATACCTCAATGCACTTTTGCATAAAAGTGCCCAACAATTGGAAAATTATACAAAGATGAAAATTAGATTAAATTAATTAAAATTAATGCATATGGTGTTCTAAAATTAATTAGAAGTACATGGGACTAAAATTAGGTGGGACATAAGTGTCATGGACGTAGAGGACTCAGGATAGAATATTTTTATAAATTGGGTTGCACAAAATGGGTCAAGATTGTGTCTCCAATTTCGATTAGAACACACTAGGATACACAGTTGAATTTATTTAGAATTAAATATAAATGTCTGCGACGAATATTGTGCGACTAAAATATAGCACAATAGAGCATAATTATAAGTTATACAAAGGTCAGAATAGAAGACGGGCACGTCTAGGACAAGGGTGTAAAATTTGTAGGAAGGCAATGGCTAGTGTAGTGCTCCAATTATCGAAGCAACGGTAAGGTGCACTAAGTAATATAAATATTACAAATTTATCTAAAATACCTTGTTCTATTTCTAATTGGATTCAAACTAGCCCTAGTCTCTCTATCTAAGCCAAGTAGGCCTAATTTTGATCGAGGCGGTTTACAATCTACCCAACTTAAAATAATTTTGTCCTTGAAATTAAAATAAGGCATAATTCTCTATATCATTCATATTCGTATATAAGGCAAGTCAATCGCGATCTCTTCCAAAATTTTAAATAACAGAATCTATTCAAATCCATCGCACTTACTTCAAATTCGAAATAACCATTGTTTAAATAAAAATCAACCTATCGTATTCTCGTCTCGATTTTCAAATCATCAACATCCAAATTTAAGTTAAATTCATATAACATCGTCAAGATTTAAATAAAACATATCAAATTTTATATCACGATCTCCAACTATCATAATTTCTTTTAGAAAACAATTCTAATCAAATATTATTCCTATTTTCAACTTATGAATTTTTGTACTCTTTAAATTTTAAATTCAATTTTCATCCTCAATATTTCAAATAGGTAATCCAACAACCAAAATTTAACTTTTAATTCAATCATCAAATTTGGAATTCAATCCGTCCATGTTCATGTTTAGAGTTCTATTTATTTTCCTCAAGATTTAAATCGATGATTCAACCTTCAATATTCAGAATTTAAATCATGTGCTCAAGTTATAAATATTTAGTCCAAAATATCAAGATTTTAAAAATTCATTAAATACTCATCCTTTATCTCCTTATAAAAATTTTCACATGTAAAATGACTTAATCTCTCAATTTAATCTTACTTGATCACAATCTAAAAGAAATTTCTCTCAAGTTGACAATGTAACTTCTACCCAACTTAGAATTTACCCATCTATCACATAAGGCTATACATTTAAGAAAGGCTTCCTCAAATTATATAATCGCGTTATTCAATCCTCAAAGTTTTAACACCAAATATATCACATGTGATATGCCCTTAATTATAAAAGATAGTCAACAAATAATGCGATTGGCCTATGGGGTATATCTAGTACTCTCTGTTTATCAAACTTATACCAAGCACGAGGTTTCGTCTTTCCGAAATAAGGGAAGACGAAAAACAATAATAAAGAGTTCAAGGGGGAGGTAATAGAATAGAAGTATGGGGATCAAGGCGTTTAAGGAATTCAAAAGGAATTGTCAAGGCAGTTGTGGATTGAAATCCTATTTTGGTAATTTCTTTTTGCATGTTCATATCAGAACAGTTATGTAACTGATATGATATGCTTGGACCTGTCTAGAGGGCAAGTACATTCGTCTAAGAAGCTAAGTCAATTTTATCTTAATCCACATAAGTAGTCATGCGAAGAGCGAACCAAGCGCACTAAGATTGTCCAGACCATAATACTCTGATTATGATTAGACAATTATATCATTGTGTGGTTGATCTGACCCCAATAATATGTATGTCATGAACAAGCTCGATAAAGAATAAGCTTGCAAATTAGGCTATAATAGCAGCATAAGTCGAGGTAGTACAGAAAATATAAGTACGCTGGCTTAAGATGAAAGGAGGTATAATCTATATGGAGATATGGGTACAAATTACGTGATTTAAAACTAAAGTATAATCATCAATTCACAATCTAAAAAAATAACTCAACTATCAAGTTCTAACTACCAAGCGCAAAAATTCAAAATTCAAGATTACAACTATAATCCTAGCAAACTATATGTCCTAACACACAAAAGAAAATCATTTGGCCTACAATCAAAAGGATTAGGTGGAACGAATTGAAAGATGAAGAAAAGAAAAACATAATTAGTCGTCGCACAAATAGCGAGCGTTATGGTTTCAGAGGAACAAGAGATAAAATTAAATAGAGAGGCTCTTGATACTATCATGGTTTCTTAAGGGAGGGGGTATGTTAATCTCTATGTTTGAGGTATGATCAAGGAAATGTTATATTCATTCATCTTGGCTTCCTAAGGTACCGTTCTGCTAATATCAAGACAAGAATCTAAATTTATAGTTCTCTAATACCATCTCACTATGAAAGTTATGTTTAGTCCTAATATTCAACCTTGAATTTTTATTGGTTCCTCAATACTAGGGTCAAACAATATGGCCCAATTTCTAACTAACCCTAGTAGTGTCTATACTACCCTCAAGTCCTTCATAAATATATCAAGGGAGAGTGATCAATTAATCTACAGGTAAGGGATGCTAGGATTCATTAGGTATTCTAAACTTAGTAATGTGCCAATATTCTAGTTGTATTCTTAGTAGGAATATTACCCTATATTCTAGGAGAATGCTATACTCAAGAAACTATTAGGGAAGCACATGAATCAAGCATGATACATTTATTTAAATAGATTGGAAAAAAATGTGAGTCATAGAATTTAGAACAGAAATGAAGAGGGAAGTCGAATATGTGGATGAGATCCTATAGTCTAATCCTATTTGTAGGCTTGCTCGGTACAATAACGTAACCGAGACAATATAATCTCGACCTGCATGGGCCACCACTAAAAATATGCCACGTCCCAGTCCCAAAATACATAGGACTAGGAACACGTAAGCATGCCAGCCGTATGTATATGGCAACTCCAATATATGGAAACCATAACACATACGTATGCTGTATTATGAACAATAATCCACAAGTGGTATATAATTATCACAAGTCAAAGGGCATAACTAAATCTTATCCACAGAAATCACAAATAAATAAAGAACCAATAACTATGTAACTAAATCTCAATATGAAGTATCAAAGAATGATAGTCGGGTGGAAACAAATCCACTGGCAAACTAGAATATAAAATAAACAGAATAAATACATCTAATAAACAATAAGGCTCGAAGAGAAGACCTCCTCAAAGATAAGTAGCAAGTCTGGATCTGCGCTCCTGCTAAGTCATGAACATCTACACCTGGAAAGGGACCAGGTCCTCAGAGGAACGTAACATGATACATAGAAGCATGCCAATAAATACTGTAAAATAAACATATAATGGGTCGCCTAACCATTTATGTGAATGCAGTTTGAGAACAACTTTCCAACACGTGAGCTATCTGGCTAAAATGGGATTGGAATGATTCTCTTGGAGATTCAGGGGCCTAAAAATCATGTTGTCTTTTGAACGGCAGAGGCCGCCTGATAATATATAATATATAGTGGTCATCATGACAGCGCATCTCCGGCGTAGCGTACGGATTACACAAGGAAAGTGCAAAGGATCCCAAATGCCTTACTTGTTGTTCTCCCCACCCCATGCTCTAAGCATGTCATATCCATGACACGATAATACCTCTAATAACTGCCAAGTCTCCTAGCATGCAATTTCTAACAGCAGTTATCCCTAACACACGTCCCATACGTACATGAGGCCAAACCTGACACGCAAGTCTGTGTCCTACATGAGACTCACACTCGTGTAACAACTGTGTCACGGCCAATAAAACCAAAGAATGCCACATGATAATGGGGTGGTCTCATAAACAAGGTCACAAGCATATACATAATAAAAACAGAATAGATGTCACCATCGTTGCACCCAAGTTTCCTTGGACGCACAGTTTATATAGCAGTAAAATATATGAACTAAATAAGTAGAAATAAGATGCATGCAACATATGGAATATGAATTACAGTACAATAGCAAGATATACTTGCCTATTTAGAAAGCTGCGTAGTGCCAATAACCTGCGCTTAAAGTCTCGTAGAATAATCCGATATCCTATATATATATATAATATAATATAATACAATATAATACAACATCAGCCATTACACTAGTACATACATAACCATAATTATACTGGACTCAGAGGGTACGCTAGGGGTGACACTGGTCAACTAATAGGGTCAACTATGCGCCTAATTACGCGGGTGTTACATCTTCAAATACTGTATCAATCAGACAGTCAACTAACATGTGTTAAAGCCAGTACATTAATGTACACAAGGCAGTCAACTCACAAGTTCTTAGGGTCACTTAGTCAAACGTAATTATGGGATATCCATAATTAACCTAGGGTCTCACAGCGATATATTATAGTCATAATTAGTTTTAGCATTTAATTACTTATATAATATATCCATATATTTATACATATATATTTATATATCAATTTGATTATAATATGCGTACGTATATGCATACAAGTCATTGGGTTCACCGACATGGGTCTGAAATCAACCAACTATCACGAAATATTCTAAACCTAATGTTATTCACCCAAGTACACATAAAATGAAAGGAGTAGACGGGTTCAAACCTCGGAGTGCACGCACAAGGCACGAGAATCGAGGGTGACTGCTGCAGGTCATCTTCGACGAGGGTAACGGGTCTACGATGACGACGATGATGTCGATGGTGATGATTATGTCGAGGGTGATGATGATTGGTGATGATGATGATAATGACGATGAGGGTGATGATGATGGGGATGATGATTGGTGACAATGATGGTGATGATTAAATTAATGATGATTACGAAGGGATGATGATGGTGATGAGGATGATTAGGTTAATGACAATGGTAATGATGATGATGACGTAGGTTAGGGTGATGATTGAAGGGGAGGAGGCTGCTCAGGCCTGGGGGAACTCTGGCGGGCCGAGGAGGAGGACAGGGCAGAGCCGGGTTGAGGTCAGACGGGTCGAGGGAAGGAGAGGGTGGCGGTGGTGATGAACGGCTCAGGGAGGATATGGCGAGTTGCGGGTGGAGGAGTCGGTCGTGGTCGGGTCATGGCCGTTGCTCGGTGGTCAGAGAGTCGGAATGGCTGTACAAACTGTCAGGAAGAGGAGGAGGTCAGGAAGGAGATGGGTTTTGTCGGCGTTAATGGCAGCGGGGAGATGGCCGGGGAACATGAAGGAAGCTCGGCTACGGGCTGCTGGAGATCGGAGAAGAGAGGGGGCGGTCAGGGACATCGTGGTGGTGGCTGTGTCGTGTCGAGGGTGGAGGATGACGACGGGGGTTGTGGTGGTGAAGAGGGTGGCTCGGGATGCAGGGAGGTGGAGGACAGGTCGGAAAAGGAGGTGGTTGTGGTAGTTCAGCTAGGTTGTGGAGGCCTGCGGTCGAAGGTTGGCTGTGGTGTGTCAGGGCACTGGGTGGTCGGCGGTTGCAGTCTCTGGTGAGGTCTGCCCGGCGAGCTCAGCGAGCACGGAAGGGAAGGAGATGGGGGGTTGATGGGAGGTGTTGGCTGAAATAGGTTTAGGATTTGGAATAGAAAAGGAAAAGAAAAGGAAATAAAAATTATATTTATATATGTAAAGATGTAGGGTTGGGTTGACCTAGAGGATTGGGCTTGGTCAACATCCTACTTGGGATGGGCTTGGCTTAACATAGGGATGTTTGGAGGGCTAGGATTGTATGGTTTGAAATACATGGCTAGGATTTGATGAGGGGTGATGTTGATGCTACATACTCCAAAAATCATGGAGAAAATTCATATGAAGGCAAAAATGGGTTTCTTCATATGTTGTGTCCAAAGGTGTGGACACCTCAATGCACTTTTGCATAAAAGCGCCCAAGAATTAGAAAATTACACAAAGATGGAAATTAGATTAAATTAATTAAAATTAATGCAGATAGTGTTTTAAAATTAATTAGAAGTACATGAGGCTAAAATTAGATGGGACACAAGTGTCATGGACGTAGAGGACTCAGGTTAGAATATTATTATAAATTGGGTTACACAAAATAGGTCAAGATTGTGTCTCCAATTTCGATTGGAACGCACAAGGATACAAAGTTGAATTTATTTAGAATTAAATATAAACGTCTGCGATGAATATTGTACGACTAAAATATAGCACAAAAGAGCATAATTATAAGTTACCATAAGGTCGGAATGGAAGGCAGGCACGTCTAGGACAAGGATGTAAAATTTGTAGGAAGGCAATGGCTAATGTAGTGCTCCAATTATCGAAGCAACGGTAAGGTTCACTAAGTGATATAAATTTTGCCAATTCATCTAAAATACTGTGTTCTATTTCTAATTGGATTCAAACTAGCCCTAGTCTCTCTATCTAAGCCAAGTAGGGCTAATTTTGATCGAGGGGGTTTACATCCCCATACCCCTAGTAGTACTAGCAATACCATTGGTTCTTGATACCCCGGTATTACTGGAGATCCTCCAGAGAATGATGGCTACAAAGCAACACCAGATGGCGGTACAACAACATCAACAGTTTCAACAACAAGAGAAGAATGTCTTATTGAGTCAAGGTTTACATACGACTCTGGAAAGAGATGGGAGGACTGATTCGTGAGTGTCGGTTAGATTTTGCTATCTTAACCCAAGTTACTTCGATGGCACAAAGGACGCCAGCACAGTAGATGCCTGGTTGCATGATATTGAGGTTATTCTGGCAGCAGCAAGGGTTCCAGCGGAGGAACAAGTTGATCAAGTTTGATTGTAGCTTCAAGACCTTGCCCGTGACTGGTAGGCGTCAGTAGAGGTTGTCTTGAGGCATCCTATCTCCTATGATAGTTTTAGGGCTCGATTCTGGGACAAGTACTTTGGAGTCGTCGCACAATATGAACTACAACAGAGGTTTATCGGTCTCAAGCAGGTCGGTAGGACTGTGGATGGATATGCAGCCAAGTTTTGCTAGGTAAGTAGATTCGCTCTGACTATGGTGGCTACAGAGTCGGATAGAGCAATAAGGTTCCAGTAAGGACTTTATCTGGAGATTGTACAACTGGTAAGTATGGATTTTGGTTGGATCATGTGTAGGTTTTGGTTGGATCATGTGTCATTCTTGGGTCACATGATCTCTGGAGCAGAAGTAGCATTAGATCTGAAGAAGGTTGAGGCCGTAGGGAGTTGGCCAGTTCCTAAGACAGTAGCTGAAGTGCATAGTTTTCTAGGATTGACAGAATACTACAGAAGTTTCGTTGCAGACTTTACAAGAATTTTAGCACCATTAACTCGATTGACGTGCAAGAAAGCCAAGTTTGGTTGGTCAGCAGAGTGCCAGACATCATTTGAAGAATTAAAGAAGAGATTTATTTCAGCTTCGATTCTCACGCTTCCAATGGGTTCTGGAGGATTTACAGTATATTATGACACGTCAGGCAAAGGACTTGGGTGTGTGTTGATGCAACATAGAAGAGTGATAGCTTATGCATCATGGCAACTTCGAGATCACGAGAAAAATTATCCCACTCACAATTTAAGCTGTAGAGGCATTACTTGTACAGTGATCGGATAGAAATATTTACAGATCATAAGAGCTGAAAGTATATATTCACTTAGAAGGACTAGAAAATTGGGCAGAGGAGGTGGCTAGAATTGATAAAGGACTATGATGTGGAACTCCAGTACCATCCAGGCAAATATGGTAGCATATGCTCTTAGCCATAGTGGTGGTAGCAGATGATCTTAGCTGGAGGGTAGTACATTTATGTTTGACATCGCAGTAGCATATCTTAGAAGATCTTTGAGAAATGGGGATCGAGATAGTACTTCCGTAGGACGTAGGAGTATTGTCTAGTTTACAGGTACATCTACCATTATAGAGAGGATTAAGGAAGCTCAGTCAGAGGATCCAAAAGTTCAGAAGCTTCGGATGGAATGTGAGTCTGGTCTCAGAAAAGAGTCGGTGATTCATGAAGATAGAACTCTTAGGTTTGGAAATCGTCTATGTGTACCAAATGGAGATATCCGGCAAGAAGTAATGACCGAGGCGCACAGTTCCCAGTATTCAATTCATCAAGAAGGTACCAAGATGTATCAAGACATCAAGCAATATTTCTCGTAGAACGGGATGAAGAGGGAGATAGCATGATTCGTTTCTCGATGTTTGGTATACCAGCAAGTGATGGCCGACCAACAAAGACTGGCATGATTATTAGATCTACTTCCTATTTCGGAGTGAAAGTGGGAATATATCACGATGGACTTTGTGACCGGTTAACCTAGATCCCTAACTGGTCATAATGTAGTTTGGGTAATAGTGGATCCTGTCACAAAAATAGCTCACTTTTTCCTTTCGAGTAGGGCAATCCACAGAGCAGTTAGCAAAGTTGTACATATGACAGATAGTAAGACATCATGGCATCACAGTGAGTATTGTATCCGATCGAGACACTCGGTTTACTTCATATTTTTGGAAGAGTTTACACCAGAGTTTTGGCACCAAGTTGAGAGTTTTGGCACCAAGTTGAGATTCAATACCGCCTACCATCCTCAAACGGACGAACAGTCAGAGAGAACCATTCAGACTTTGGAAGACATGTTACGAGCTTGCACTTTAGATTTTAGAGGGTATTAGAAAAATAACCTTCATCTCGTTGAGTTCTCATACAACAATAGTTATCAATCCAGTATTTAGATGGCACCATTCAAAGCGTTATATATGAGAAAGTGTATATCACCATTGGCATAGGATAATATAGGTAAGAGAAAGATGTTAGGCCTAGAGATGAACACGCAGATAGTAGATGTTGTCAAGCAGATCAGGGAGCGACTTCAGGTTGCGCAAGATGGGCATCGGCATTGGGCAGATAAGCTTCGTATGCCTTTAGAGTTTTGTGTCAACGATAACGTGTTCTTGCGAATTTCTCTAACCCCTGGAGTCATTAGATTCGGGGTTCGCGGGAAGCTTAGTCCGTGATACATCGGTTCGTTCGATATTCTCGAATGGGTGGGCGATGTTACTTATCGTCTTGCCCTTCCGCCTTCGCTACATAAGGTGCATGATGTGTCTTATGTGTCTTAATTGCGTAGGTATGTCCCGGATCTGAGTCATATCCTCGACCATTTTGAGCTAGTCGTTGGTACCGACTAATCTTACGAGGAGCAACCCATATCCATTTTGGACCGAAGGGAGAAGGTGCTCAAGAATTTATAAACACCCAAATTTTTAGAATTTAATTTTAGAATATTAATTATGAATTTTTGAGTTTTGGAGATTTTTCTGTAATTTTTAATTAATTATAATAAATGTTCGTTCATGGAATTATATTTTTGTGTATTAAATTAATTATTAAATATTGCAAAAATTATATTTTTGGGTGTATTATTAATGATAGGGTATTGTGTAATTTTTTGGGAATTTATTGGGCTCTAAAACTAATTTTTAATAGCTAAATATATTATTTTTTAAATAAACCAACCCAAACCAAACCAAAATGAACAAAATTGAACTAGACCAAACTAACCCAAACCAAACAAACTTGGATCCTAAACCCGAACCCGAGACCGACAACCCACGACCCGATCCGCCCCCTTCATCTTCTCAAAACAACAGCCAACTCTCTCCCTTCCTCTCCTCCAACCGGCCGGGACCTCCTCCTTTCACCTCCCCATAGCAGCCCACTCCGATCCTTATATAAACCCCTAGACCCACCCTCTCGTCCACCATTAAACCCTCTTCCATTCCCGATAAGCCACAGCCATAGACGACGACGGACCGCTGTGCACCACCGCCGCGAAGTAGCCGCCCAAAAATTCGAGCAACAACGAGCAGCAAGGTACTCAACTTCCCACTCTCGTATCTCTGTGCACAGTTATCCAAATATTGACCCTTCGAATCCTATGCGAAGATCATATGACCCTCTTGAATCCTGTATAATTAGTTTGGGGTATCGTATCCTGTGTTGGTCATATGACACAAAACAGGAAAAAAAATCAATTTATAGTTCAGAAAAATATCCCCAACACCCATGTTCATGGCCATTTTTCTTCCAACCTAGTTAATTCCACTTAAAAAGTATTTAAACAACATAACCAAGATTTCATCCCTTTAAATAGTTTATTTTAATTTATTGTATATTATATTTTATTCGTGGTTGAAGTTGACAAAAAACTTGGTTTTTTAAACCTAAAATTTCCCGAAATGGGGTACGTCCTACTAACGAGGCGCGTATCGTCAACACGGACGTGCAAGATTTTGCAAAAGTTGATTTGGATGTGCGTGCACACCGAAATCAACGCATATCCGTCAAAAAGTCCCGTATCGGCATGTTCTGACACTCCTCATAATTTCGTGTATGCTTGTCATTTCACAACAAAACTTGCACCATCAAATTTGTAGCATTACGCTGGTCCAGTGACCCAAGTTTGGTTTGATTCTGAGAATGTTGACGAAACTCCATTTTCGTGGGCCCCACGACTCCACTTGACGGGCGATTTCATGACCGGCTCATCGGAATCCAGTTTTGAATATTTTATTGGATTTGTATCATCGTTCTGGACTCGTAGTTGCTAAGTTTGATGAATTTGAAGAACTTTGTCTCAGGCATATTTCTTGGTGCGAAGTGGGCCACAGGTGGACCCCGCTTTGACAAAAAACTGTCAATTTTGTCCCTGTGTCCAAATTGGACTTATGGGTAGTCAATCATAGCTATTTTAAGTATTCTAAGAGCAATGGTGAAATTTGTTTTAGCATCCGAAGGCGTACCTGAAGATTCCATTTATATTGGAGCAATTGACGGAGCTCAGAATACAGGCAAGTGTACCTTGCCAAACTTGCAGTAGTTCTTTTTATATTAATTGCTTGAGTTATTTATATATATATATACTTCTATATTATACTTGTTTAATCTAGGACTATGAGACATTGCTTAACGTCCGAACAAGATTCGGGTGTCGACGCCGTATGCGAAGTCGTGTAACGTCACTTAAAGAGTTGATACCACGATCCTATATATTTTTACGTGCTTGCTTCATCAAGTACGTCATACCATAGAACACTTGACACTATTCATGTGATAGAATCTTTCCTGAATTATTCATGATGATTCTGTATAGGTTTACATGATTCATGACATAAGACTAGCATATACATAGATATCATTATGACTCGTTGTACTAGCTAGAGGTCATGATATTGCGTGTTATGAACATAAGACGTGAAGTTACATTGGGTGGGGAGTGCTTTAGTCTCTGTACCAGAGCTTTGGCACATGTATTTGGCCCTTCGAGATATTACTGCTATCGGCTCCCCGACACAGAGCTTGTAGTGGTTTCAGCCTGAGTACTAGTGATCTCTTATTTGTATTTCATATAGCTGGTTACATAGCTTGCCGTGAGGATCTATTTTTATATACTGTATTTCATTTGGCTTTAGTTATTCTTGTACCTTGCTATGTCCCCTGAGGACCTGGATCCGAATTATGTCCCCAGGTACAGCAGAAGAGGAATATCCTGAGATATACAGGACATGAGGTGATATTGGAGCAGTACTAGCACCAGAGGACGAGGTTGTGCCAAAAAAATTCTTCTGAGTATTCTGTTACATACTCAGTTATTTCTGCTTTCAGTTATTTCATATCTTGACTCATGGATCTATGTATTGACTTATTTTATCGAAATATTTCCCGAGATACTATTTATTTAGACTTGTTGATAGACTATATTTTTTTATCTATTATCTTGACCGGTCTTTCATATTGACTTATGTTTACTTTCTGTAGATGAGATTAGAATTATTCTATAATAGATGGTGTAGACTGCATTGATATTTATTACAGCTTAAGTACACTCTAACGGGTCCATTAAATTGGGTTTGCCCATTGGAGTTGTGCTGTTGGCCATTTCCACGTGGCTAGTCCCTCAGTATTTTGGGACTGGGGCATGACATAGTTTTTGTGGTGGCCCAAGCAGGTCTATGATTATATTGCTTCAGTTTTAACTAAGGAACTGAGCAAGCCTGCGATTAGGATAGGATAAATTATAGGATCTCATCCACATATTAACACGTTCTTGACTTCTATATCATATTCGAATTAATTTCTTGACTTGCATCCTGCCTTGATTCCTCTGTGTGCCTCTCATAGTTTACTTTGGATGCAGAGTAATGGATCCACGTGCCAGCAATGAGACTCCCGTAGGTACACCACAAGGTATTGTAGCTACCTACGAGAATAGAGTGACACCATTGGGTGGAGATCCCTCCACTCAACAAAGCAATCAAACAGATCAGCATGTCTCGAGGTTCCGACGAGACGACATTCCACCACTGTCGTAATTTACTCTACCGATGCCTATTTTTCTAATAGGACAGCCTATGGACGAACAACAGATATTCTAAATATTCTACGCAATAATGCAATCCCAATAGTAGATTCATCAAAAGACTCAGCGTCACGAGGCAGAGAACCTGAGAAACAGTATAGTGACCGTATTGGAGCAGGCGAACCCACCAGCTAGACGGCCAAAGACGAGATCTATCACTGATTTCTGCTAGCTGAAGCCCCGTATCTTTTCAGGCAAGTAGAAGCCCACTGAAGTTCATTAGTGGCTCATAAACACTCAACACCAATTGGAAGTAGCTGAGCTTCCGAGGGAGCGTTGGATGACTGTCGTCCGGATGCAGTTGACGGACAATGCACATAACTGGTGGCTATCTGAGGAGAGACGGCTCAGACCAGACCGAGTCACTTAGGAGGAGTTCTCTAAACTCTTTTAGGAGATGTACATTCCATCTATTGCTCGATCAGAACTTTGGGACAAGTTCAATCACCTCACTGAAGAAAACAAGATAGTGGAAGAGTATAATGCGGAGTTCATCCGTTTGAGCCGCTTCGCACCTACACTAATTTCTACAGAAAAAAAGAAGGCTGAGAAATTCTTTGACGGACTAAACTTTGAGCTACAGAAATAGATTGGTTCTGTCGTACCTACTTCTTATAGAGACGTCCTTTTTGTAGCCCGATGCATAGAATGCATCATCAGGAGAGAGTTCATCTAGAAGCGGCCACATGCACTAGCACTAGACAGAGCGCAGCAGGGAGGAGCTGCAAAGCGACCATAGATAAATCCATCACCGAGAGCATTTATACCACTAGCACTAGTACTTCCTACTTGTTACTACCGTGGCAAGGTAGGCCATATTGAGAAGGAATGCAGGCGCAAATAGGGATTATGTTTAGCTTGTGGATCCAGCCAGCATTCGGCCAAGGATTGTCCTGAGCATCGAGAAGGAGCACCGATGGTACACCGACATACTTTACCAGCACCGAGACCAGTCCAGCAGCCACATAGACCAGATTATCCAGTACTAGGAGCACCACAGACGAAAGTTGGAGGATTCAGACCATCAGCACCGGGAGGATATCAGTCGAGGCTACCATTGGCATCACAGGCACCACACTTTCAGCAGGCCCAGCAACAACAAAGGGCACCACCACAGGGACGCGGACATGCTTTTGCGATGACGATGTGGGAGGCACAGACTCAAGGAGTAGCGAATATGAGTAAGATTTAGTTTTATCATAGCCAGCTATAATAGCGAATATTCCTAGTAATACTTTATCCTGTGCCTATTAGTTCCATTCCCTAGACTATACCTAGTATTATGATTAGTATGACCTTGTTAGTCTAGATTAGTAAGATGTCAGTGCTACCCAAGTTTTTATTTCTTCCCTACGTGTTGATCTATTCTTATACTTTTTATTTCTTCTGCTTGAACAATACCCTCACCCTTCCACTCGATTTCTCCTTGTTCATGGTTCCTTATTCTTTGTGTCGTGCTTCAACAAATATATTTTGCAACTGCATCATCTCTTCTAGAGCAAACCTTTTTCTTGACCGGTTATGTTTTATTTTCTTAATTGCGAGGAAGCAATTCTTTTAAGGTGGGTAGATTATAAATACCCAGATTTTTAGAATTTAATTTTATAATTTTAATTAGGAATTTTTGAGTTTTGGAGATTTTTCTGTAATTTTTAATTAATTATAATAAATGTTCGTTCATGAAATTATATTTTGTGTATTAAATTCTTTATTAAATATTGCCAAAATTATATTTTTGGGTGTATAATTAATAATAGGGTATTGTATAATTTTTTTGGATTTTATTGGGCTCTAAAACTAATTTTTTTATAGCTAAATGCATTAATTTTTAAATAAACTAACCCAAACCAAACCAAAATGAACCAAACCAAACTAGACCAAACCAACCCAGACCAAACGAACTTGCATCCTAAACCCGAACCCGATACCCACAACCCGTGACCCGACCCGCCCCCTTCATCTTCTCAAAACAACAGCCAACTTTCTCCCTTCCTCTCCCCCAACCAGCCTCTACCTCCTCCTTTCACCTCCCCATAACAGCCCACTCTGACCCCTATATAAACCCTCAAACCCACCCCCTCGTCCACCATCAAACCCTCTTCCATTCTCGACAAGCCACCGCCGACGATGACGCCGGACCGCCGCGCACCACCGCCGCGAAGTAGCCGCCCAGATATTCGAGTAGCAGCGAGCAGCAAGGTACTCAACTTCCCACTCTCGTACCTATATGCACAGTTATCCAAATATTGACCCATCGAATCCTATACAAAGACCACATGACCCTCTCGAACCGTGTATAATTAGTTCGAGGTATCATGTCCTGTGTCCGTCGTAAATTGCGACGCAAAATAGAAAAAAATGACCAATTTATAGTTTAAAAAACTGTCCCAAACATCCATGTTCATGGCCATTTTCTTCCAACCTAGTTAATATTTTTAAATTCCAATTTAACAGTAATTTAAACACAACATAACAGAGATTTAATTCCTTTAAATAGTTATTTTAATTTATTGTATGTTGTGTTTTATTCGTGGTTGAAGTTGACCAAAAACTTGGTTTTCTAAACCCAAAATTTTCCGAAACGGGGTACATCCCACTAAACGAGGCAACTTTGTCGTGTGCAAATTATATTGAAAGGTGCGTATTGTCAACACGGACATGTGGGATTTTACGAAAGTTGATTTGGATGTGCGTGCACACCGGAATCAACGTGTATCCGTCGAAAAGCCCTATATCGACATGTTCTGACACTCGTCATAATTTTGTGGGTGCTTGTCGTTTCACAACGAAACTTGTGCCATCAGATTTATAGCGTTGCGTTGGTCCTATGACCCAAGTTTGGTTTGATTCTGAGAACATTGACGAAACCCCATTTTCGTGAGTCCCACGGCTCCACTTGACGGGCAATTTCATGACCAGCTCATCGAAATCCAGTTCTGGATATTCTATTGGTTTCGTATCATTATTCTAGTCTCGTAGACACTAAGTTTGGTAAATTTGGAGAACTTTGTCTCTGGCACATTTTTCGGTGCGAAGTGGGCCACATATGGACCCCGTTTTGACCAGAAACATTCAATTATGTCCCTGTATCCAAATTGGACTTATGAGTAGTCAATTATAGCTATTTCAAGTATTTTAAGAGTAATGATGATATTTGTTTCAGCATCCGGAGGTGTACCTGAAGATTCTACTTATATCGGAGCAACTGATAGAGCTCAGAACACAGGCAAGTGTACCTTGCCAAACTTGCAGTAGTTCCATTGATATTAATTGCTTGAGTTATTTATATATATACTTCTATATTATACCTATTTAACCTAGGACCGTGAGACGTTGCTTAACATCCGAACAAGATTCTGGTATCGACACCGTACGCGGAGTCGTGTAACGTCACTTAGAGAGTTGATACCACGATCCTATATATTTTTACGGGCTTGCTTTATCAAGTACGTCCATGCCATAGGACACTTGACACCATTCATGTGACAGAATCTTTCTTGAGTTATTCATGGTGATTCTGTATAGGTTTACAGGATTTGTGACAAAAGGCTTGTATATATATAGATATCATTATGACTCGTTGTACTAGATAAAGGTCATGATCTTGCGTGTTATGGACATGAGACGTGCGGTTACAATGGGTGGGGAGAGACACACAGGCTACAGGCTGATTATATATTATGTTACTAGAGAGTGCCTTAGTCTCTGTATCAGAGCTTTGGCTCATGTATTTGGCCTTTCGAGATATTACTGGTGGTTTCAGCCTGAGTACTAGTGTTGCTCTCATTTGTATTTCACATAGCTTGTTACATAGCTTGCCCTGAGGATCTATTTTTATATACTGTATTTCATTTGGCTTGAGTTATTCTTGTACCTTGCTATATATGTAAACCCCCTCACCCAAAAATAGGCATTTCGTGTGTATTTGTATTTCTTGTAATTGTTTTAGATTATTTTTCAAAACAAATTAAAATCCAATAATTTTATTGGGATAGTTCACCATGGTTTGGACAATAATAATATAGGATGGCCCCAAAATCTGTATCACCCTTCATAGGAAGTAGCCTACACAGGAGACACTATTTGTAGGATCTTTTCGTGGCACAAAAATTTGATCCCTTGGTGTTAGTATGACATTAGTGCAACGACCATAGATTAATGGTTGAATATTTAGATATTATATATATAATTTATTTATGGTTATTTCCAACCCCAACTTCCTACAATTAGAATCCTAAAATTTCCCCTGCCAAGTTAGGTATTTTTCCTTTTTATAGATGTGCAAATTATTTACTATTACCTATTTTGTTGAATATTTATTTAATTACTTACTTAGTTAATTAGATAATAAAATTATTTGATTCATATAACTAGATAAATATTTAATTATTAATTATAAAATATTTTCATAAAATATTTGGGTGTAGTATTTTATTAAAACTTTATAAAGTAATTTGCTAGAATTTATTTGGTGTACAAATAATATTTTTAGGTTTTTTTCCTCATTTATATAGGTGAATATATGTTAATAAATATATGGTTACTATTAATAACAAAAATAATAATAATAGCAATAATAATATTAGTAATAATGATAATAATAATAATAATAATATTAGTGATAATAATATTAATAATAATAATAGAAATAAGAGTAATAATAATTGTAACAGTAGTAGTAATAATAATAATAATAATAATAATAATAATAATAATAATAATAATAATAATAATAATATTAATGATGATGATATTATTATTATTATTATTATTATTATTATTATTAATGATAGTAATAGTAATAATAATAATGTTAATAAATAAAAAGAAAAGAAAAAGAAAAAGAAAAAGAAAAATAAAAACCACTAATCCCTAACTAATTAACCTTTTCCCTAAACCTACCCTTAATCCTATTCCTATGCAAACCTCCCTTTCACAGCAGCCGAACCCCTCTCCCTCTCTCCCTCTTCCTATATATATATATATATATACACACATACAACCGAATACTAAAACCCTAACCCTACTCAGCCACGCGCGCCGGCGACCGACCCCCGACGACCCCGCCGACCGGCCCTGCCGCCCTGCGCCGTCGCAGCCCGGTGACCGCCGCCCCATGCCGTCCGCGTATGCGCTCCCCGCGTGCGAACAACACAACTTTTTCCCTATCTTCTAGGTATTGTATCTTCCTCATCTGTGATCCTTTTTACGTGCGGTTTGTTCGTGTACGTTCACAACATAACCTCTAGGATTTTTATTCAAGCGGATTAAGTTTTCGTGTCCCGGATCGGTCAAAAAATTGACCGGAAAATGACCGGAAAATTGACCAAAATAGTTTAGAATTTCGAATCAAAAACCCCATGTTCACACCCAATTTGCCGCCAACCTGTTTAATATTTTCGAAAACAAATTAAAGGGTTTTTCTTCCCAATATAACCAAGATTTTTTTGTTCTTTAAATTTTTGTTAATTTGTTCTATGTGCAAAATTACTTAGCCTCCAAATCGACCAAAAACTTGACTTTTTAAAATATTGAAAATTGTGATACGGAGCACGTCCTGCCAAACGGGACTGCCTCATCGCATACCAATTATACCGAAAGGTGCGTATGGTATATCCTGACGAGTGAGCTTTCGCGGAAACTGATTCGGACGTGTGTGCACGTCGGAATCAACATGTATCCATAAAAAGTCCCCGTATTGTGACTTTTGTAAAACACCATACCATTTAGTGTACGCTCATCGGAATGCGATAAAACTTGCGCCATTGGATTCGTAGAATCATGCTGGTCCTGTGACCCAAGTTTCACGCGATTCCGAGATAGTTGACCAAGGCGCCTATTTGCGGGCCCTACGGTTGACTTTTAGAGCGAATTTGTGTTCGGCTCACCGGGATCCAAAATTGGACATACCGTTGACTTTGTATTGATGTTTAGAAAATTATTTGACCTAAAATTTGTCCCATTTAGAGACCTTTATCCCTGGCACACTTTTTGGTGCAAAGTGGCCCACATGTGGACCCGCTTTGACCTAAAATTACCGCTTTGCCCCTGTGTCCAAATTGGACGAAAGGGTAGTATTTTCTAGCTATCTCGCTTATTCTGGAAACGTTGGTGATATTTATTTCAGCATGCGGAGACGTTTATTCGGAGGCCATAGTTTCTGATCATATATACTTGACACCTGGACGTTTATATTACGCAGCTTTCTTGCTAGGCAAGTATACCTTGCCATTATACTGTGATTTACATTCTTTATGGTGCATGTATCTTATTTCTGTCATTTAGTTCATATATTTTAACTACTATATAAACTGCACGTCCAAGGATAACTTGGGTGCAACGACGGTGGCGTCGTATTTTATCTTTATTATAAATTATGCATGTTCACCTAGTTTTACGAGACCACCACATGATCTTGAGGCATCATTAGGTTTCATTGGCCGTGACACATCTGTTACACGAGTGTGAGTCTCATGTAGGACACGGACTTGCGTGACAGGCTGACCTCTTGTACGTATGAGACATGTGATAGGGAATAACTGCTGATAGAATTTGCATGTTAGAAGACCTGGCAGTTATTGAGAGGTTTCATCGTATCATGGATGTGACATGCTTAGAGCATGGGGTGGAGAGAATAACAAGTAAGGCGTTTAGGCTCCTTTGCACTTTTCTTGTGTAACCCGTACGCTCTGCCGGAGATGCACGGTCATGATGACCCCTATATATTATCAGGCGGCCTCTGGCGTTCAAAAGACGACATGCTTTGTAGGCCCCTGATTCTCCGAGAAATCATGCCAATCCTATTTTAGCCAATAGCCCACTTGTTGGAAAGTTGTTCTCAAAATGCATTCACATAGATGGTTAGGCGACCCTTGGATGTTTATTTTTAGCACCTTATTGGCATGATTCTATGTATCTTGTTACGTCCCTCTGAGGACCTGGTCCCTTTCCAGGTGTAGACGATCATGGCTATTTGCAGGAGCATAGAACAGGACTTGCTACTTTATTATCTTTCGAGGAGGTCTTCTCTTCGAGCCTCATTGTTCATCAGATGTACTTATTTTGTTTCTTTTATATTCTAGTTGGTAGTGGATTTGTCTCCATCCAACTATTAGTTCTTCTCAACTAGTTCATATTTGGTTTATTGACATATATGATCATTTATTTCTTTATGATTATTTCTGTGGATGAGATTTAGTTATGCCCTGTGACTTGTGATAAATATATACCACTTGTGAATTATTATTCATAATATAGCGTACGTATGTGTTATGGTTTTCATATATTAGAGTTGCCATATACATACGGCTGGCATGCTAACGTATTCCTAGTCCTACGTATTTTGGGACTGGGACGTGACATATTTTTAGTGGTAGCCCATGCAGGTCGAGAGTATATTATCTTGTTTACATTACTGTACCGAGCAAGCCTGCACATAGGATTAGAATATAGGATCTCATCCACATTTGACTATGACTCACCTTTCTTCCAATCTGTTCTATTCAAATAATTGCATCCTGCTTGATTCATGTACTTTCTTAATAGTTTCTTAAGTATAGCCTTCTGCTAGAATATAGGAATCCTTGTTGTTAGGATGATAATTATGATAGCATACCTACTAAGAAGAATACAACTAGAATATTGACATATCACTAAGTTTAGAATACCTAATGAACCCTAGCAACCCTTGCCTGTAGATTAATTGATCATTATCCCTTGATAATTAGGGATGACTTGAGAGTAGTATAGAAACTACTAGGGTTAGTTGGAAATTGAACCATATTGTTTGACCCTAGTATTGAGGAACCAATGGAAATCTAAGGTTGAATATTAGGACTAAACCTAACTTTTATAGTGAGATGGTATTAGAGAATTATAAATTTAGATTCTTGTCTTGATATTAGCAGAACAGTACCTTAGGAAACCAAGAGGAATGAATAGAATATTTCCCTTGATCATACCTCGAACATAGAGATTAGCATACCATCCTCCCTTAAGAAACCATGATACTATCAAGAGTCGCTCTATTTAATTTCATATCTTGTTCCTCCGAAACCTTAACGCTCGCTATTTGTGTGACGACTAAAATCTTCCTTCATCTTTTAATTCGTGCCACATAACCCTTCTGATTGTAGGCCAAGTAATTGCTTTTATGTTAGGATATATAGTTGCTAGGATTATAGTTGTTAATATTTAATTTTGAAATTATGTGCTTAGTAGTTAGGACTTGATAGTTGAGCTGTCCATTTAGATTATGATTTTATGATTACCCTTTTAGTTGCAAATCAAGAAATCTGTTCCACTTATCTCATTAAAGTTATATCCTCTCTCACTTGAGGGCGAGTAACTTCTCCATTCTTACTATTAACACCTTTATTCTATAAGCACTATGATTAAGACTTAAAATGACCATTTCCCATGGTGTTTATAATGCAATAGGATACCCAAATAAGTACTAAGATCTTTTTCTCGTATACCCTAATAAGAGTTCCTCCTTTATTTACAAGGACAAGGTTATTTTGTAGATTCCCCTTAAGGTAGTTATACTATTAGTTAAATTCTTTTAAGTTGGGTAGTATGTCTCACAACCTAGTATCACATAGTCCTTTTGACCGATTAATGAAGTATAATTGAATGACACCAAGTATAGGCTTCCATAAGAAGATAATGTTTATACAGACTGTAGAGCTAAGAGGCCCATACCCCCATTGGGTCGACTAGAGACTTAGACAAGGAGTTAGTATGGCAATTGTAGAGGCACAACACCGGACGAGTCTTATCTTCATTGTGAACTTAAATTATTTTGTACCTTCCTTCATCATAATCCAGCGTACTTATATTTTTTGGACTACCTTGACTTATGCTGCTATTATTGCCTAGTTGTCACGCCCCAGTCCCAAAATACGTAGGACCAGGAATACGTGACACGCCAGCTACGTATTCGACCAGACTCTGGTCTGACTCGAATACGTATAAGCTGTAAAATATAAAGGGCACTATTTGGATATCCCATAAATATAAACCTCTATGTCTCAATCCACAATGTACAACAGTATACAAGAAGGAGCTATATGTGCCAAAGTCGGCTGTCCAATAACACACAAACTCGAATAGACTCGAGAAGAGATAAGTCTACATAAACTAGGCTACAACAGCAGATGAATAATCAATAAGAATAATGTAACCATAATACCGGTGCAAATGATATGAGTACCTGATACAATGCCCGCAAGATGTGCAACTCTATCAGCAACCGCAATGCTCCATAATCGTCTATGCTGCAAAACTGGCAGGGGACCAGGTCCTCAGAGGGACGTAACAAGGTACAAAAATACAGCATGCCAAGTATAACAGAAAGTACAAGTGTAACGACGGGGTAATCTAGCATAACCAAACAAGTGTGACATAGTTTGAAGACAATGTTCGACTCATGGGCTATCCAAAATAAAACCGTAGCTCCGAATATAGAGAAACACGGGGCATACCGTAGCTCCGAGCAAAGAGTGACACGGGTGATACACTACTCTAGAATACAGGAACAATACATATACATATATAAGCGCATGCAGAGGAGCCCAAACATCTAGTAACTGTCTTCCCCTTCCCAAGCGGTCAACGATGGTGCGCTGAACCTGAACCTCTATCTAACAGTCTCAACATATAGAAATAACTCAACAGACGTGACCCTAAGGTCGTCCTAGTCTCTGGTCATGATGTCAGTATCAGGATACAGGAATCTGGCACGATCACAGTGTACAAGTGTGTCCTGGGGTGTCGATATACTCAGATACGTACATCGAGGTGTTACGAAGCATCTAATAATTATTCTAAGACGTTACGACGAACGTCAGTACCCGGTTGTGATCCGGACGCGAAGTATCGAACGTCAACATGAAAACGTGCATAAAGTACATAAAGAAACAACAAATATCTGTAATCTGAAATACAGGGTGGCAAGGTACACTTGCCTGCATACGGCTGCTGATGACGGGGTCCCGGTACCACGTCCAAGCCCTCAGGTCCCGCAGTACCTAGAGATGAGATACAAGGCAAAAATCAATAATCTATTCCACGTCAAACAGAGATGCGACACACATCTACACCTAAGCTCAGTCTCAATCTCAAATAATTAACTAATATTTCACAGTCCTCAATCTCTGACTCATGATCCGATATAATACCTATTTCAAAACCAATGACCTACTCCCCATGTCCATCAACCTTTTAATTATCAATTTATTTTTAGTCATAGTTTTAAAAATAGCTAAACCACAATAACAAATGCGCATTTAATAATTAGGATAACCATCTCATATGGCATTAACATCCATCCTTACTTTATATCCTAATTTCCATCCTCGCATGCATGTATTTCATATCCTCAATCAATTCCTATTTAAACCGTAATTATTTGATTTAGCATTTATTTTTCAACCATGTATAATATTCAAAACCTCTACTTAAAATCAACCATAAACTCACCATTAATCCCAATCTCATAACATCATCACATGCTCATCTATACTACACTACAACAATACATCCATTATGTAAACACAAACCTACACAAATCCATATATATCAAGAACCCTAACCATAAACACATTATATGCCAAAACCCTAACTAAACACAACTCATCAGATTTTTTTAGACAAATAAAAACCCTAAAAATAACTTAACTAAAACCAATATAAATAACTAAAGACATAGGTGAGGGAAGAGGTATACCTCGACGGCGTGTGGGGTTGCTGGCCGGAGTGAGGTGGTGGTTAGCCTGAGATCAAGGGGCTGTCGGTCGGACAGGGTGGATGTAATGGTGGTGGTGGTGGTGATATCTCGTGGTGGTGGTGGTGGTGATAGTTCGGGGAAGAGGAGAGGCCAGACAGAATGGTGGAGCAGGCTCTAACGGCGGAGTCGGGGTCAGCCGTCGGACGATGCCGCGGGCTGCACAGGCCGGAGCGGGTTGCGGTGGTGTGGGCAGTGAAGTCGGGGGGTGGAACTGCAGCCGCACTTGAGGGGTGTAGCAGGCCGGAGCTGCCGCGGGGGAGGTTCGATGCTGGATGCGGGTCAGCAGCGGAGAAGTGGCTGTACACAGCAGGCCGCCGGAGACAGCAGTGAGGTGCTGCACTGCTCAGCCAGAGCGGTGATTAGCTGCCGGAGTATGGGTCAGCAACCGGAGAGATCCTTTCCAAGAAGAAGAAAGGAAGAAGAAGAAGAAAGGATGAAGAAGAAGAAGAAATATGTATGGGTTCGATTTTCTAGGTGGAGGAAGGAGGAGAGAGGAAGGAGGGAGTGATTTCAAATGCCTAGGGATTAGGGCCTGCATTGGGGAGAGAGGGGAAAAGATACTTTATAGGGGTTGGTGTGGAGGATGGAGGGTTGTGATGCTCCCAATTCAAATGGAGGGTGGGGATTCTACATGAAGGCTTGGGTTTCTTCATGCAAAGGAAGGGGAAGAGTGTTGACTACGGTCAAAGAATGGTAACCTCTCCATTTGGCCTTGGCCAATGAGGTGAGGACACCCAAATCAATAAATTGCAACTAAGCCCCTTAAATTCGGGTAACTACACGAACACATGAAATGATGCAAAAATTATAGGGGAATTTGTGTTTGGTATTTTACATGGTGAGGGGGTATTGTGTGTTTGGCATGGGTTTAATTAAATGGGCATTGGGGTCAATTGGGGATTAAAATAGGATTAGACAAAATTGGTATCCCCGATTTAAATAGAATTAAAGTGTCTCGCGCTTTTAAATTAAATGGGGGCTCTTGGGGTCAAAATTTGGAAATTACGCATAGGTCAAAAATGATGTGGGCTTGGAGTCAGTCTTGGACCCTTTAGTTGGTCCAGCTCAACGGGTTAAGTTGGTATCTCAAAATTGAGGGTAACGACACAGGTGTCCGACACGGAATTAAATATGGGATTTAGGATATGGGAAATTGTGTGATTAATTTAAGGCACAACGGATTTGATTTTTGTGTGACAGAAAAGTCCAATGCCTAAATTGGCGAGTCAAGTCAGAAGTACAATAGTCTGATAGAATTTATGGGCTGATATTGGGCTCCAAATAATTTAGCAATGGTAGGGCACGCCAAGGGTCTAATTAATAAATAACAGACATATGCAACTCTACTTTAAACCTCAAACATCTGCTGCTAAACCAAAATTTTTCAATCAAAACCTGACCATCTATAGAATTTATTGAGGGGGTTTACATTCTTCCCAACTTAGAAAAATTTTGTCCCCAAAATTAAAAGTAAAGCACGATAATAGCTAAGAGAATTTAAAACAACTAGTAATCAAATGTCGTACGTAAATACGTACCTTGCTCCTCAAATAAATACGGGAACCGCTGTCGAATGGAATCCTCGTGCTCCCAGGTAGACTCGCCTGGTGACTGATGCTTCCATGCAACTCTGACCAGTCGAATAGTCTGCCCTTTCAAAGTCTTCTCACTGTGATCGAGGATCTCAACTGGTTGCTCTACGTAAGATAGACTGGGCCCGACTGTAATCTCCAAATGATCAAGCACGTGGCTAGGGTCTGCCACGTATCTCCTCAACTGCGATACGTGAAATACGTCATGCACTCCCTCTAATGATGGAGGCAATGCAAGACGGTAAGCCACTTTGCCAACTCGTTCCAAGATGTCAACAGGCCCGATGTACCTCGGACTCAGCTTGCCTCTGCCTCCGAATCCGATTGTACCACGAGTAGGGGATATCCTGAAAAATACATGGTCACCTCCTTGAACTCCGAAGGTCTGTGATGCGCATCTGCCCATTGTTTCTGTCTGTCCTGTGCTGCACGCAGGTGGCTCTAAATCTGCTTGACTTTCTCTACTGTCTGTGTCACCAACTCTGGACCAAGTATCTGACGCTCTCCCACGTCACTCCAATATACTGGTGACCTATATTTTCTCCCGTACAGGGCCTCATAAGGTGCCATCTGTATGCTAGCCTCGTAGCTTTTATTATAGGAGTATTCCACCGAGTGCAGATGGTCCTCCCAAGATCCTCCAAAATCGATCATGCACACTCTTAACATATCCTCTAGTATCTGTATCGTGCGTTCTGACTGGCCATCAGTCTGTGGATGATATGCAGTGCTGAACTTGATACGAGTTCCTAGACTTTCCTGCATACTCCGCCAAAAAATATGACATAAATCTGGAATCACGATCCGATACAATACTGACAGGCACTCCATATAGTCGTACTATCTGTCTCATATACATGTCAGCTAATATCTCCGTGGACTACCCAACCCTGAAGGACAAGAAATGTACAGACTTGGTGAGTCTGTCTACGACAACCCAAACTGCTTCCTTCCCGTTATGGCTCCTCGGGAATCCTGTGACGAAGTCCATGGTAATGTGTTCCCACTTCCTCTCAGGAACGGGAAGTGGCTGCAATAGTCCTGTAGTCCTCTGATATTCAGCCTTAACTTGCTGACAAACTAAATATCTTGCCACGAATCTTGCAATCTCTCTCTTCATCCCATGCCACCAGAAATTTTGCCTCAAGTCTCGGTACATCTTCGTACACCCGGGATGAATAGAATAAATTGAGCTATGAGGCTCGGTCATCAACTCCTGGAGTAGCCCACCACTCGGAACGTATAGGCGATATCCACTCCTCAATGTTCCATCTTCATGAATCTGAGTCCCGTCTGCATATCGGCCTCTGTCCTTTTTCGCAGTCGTCTAAATCTCGTATCTGTAGGCAAGGGTGCCTTGATCCTCTCAATAAATGTGGACTGAATCCTCGAGACTGGCCATCTGTCCATCTATGTCGGGCAATACAATCTCAATCCTGAGTTCCTAAAAATCTTCTAACAACTGGCGATAAGTCATAAACTACATTCACATTGCCAGGGTGGTACTGCAACTCAATATTATAATCCATCATAAATTCTAGCCTGCCTCTGTCCCATATTGAGCTCCTTCTGCGTGTAGACATACTTCAGACTTTTGTGATCTGTATAAATCTCAACACGTTCCCCATAAAGATAGTTTTGCCATAGCTTTTAGTGAAATTATCACTGCAGTTAGCTCTAGATCATGCGTCAGATAGTTCTTCTCATGAACTCTCAGCTGTCTTGATGCGTAGACTATCTATTCTATCTGGATATAACTCATATTTGCTGAGCTTGGCATACATCCTCTCATTTCTCAGTGTCTCCACATAATCCTGAGATGTCTCTCGTGTTTCTCCTGGTTCTCGAAATATACCAAGACGTCGATGAACACCACCATGAACTTATCTAAGTACTGGTGGGAAATATTATTTAACAAGTTCATAAATACTGCTGGCGCGTTGGTTATACCAAACGGCATGACTAGAAACTTATAGTGTCCATACTTCGTCCGAAAAGCTATTTTCGGAATGTTCTCTCTTCGTACGTTGATCTAATGATAGCCTGATCTGAGATCGATCTTTGAGAATACATATGTGCCGCTCAGCTAATTAAATAAATTATCGATGCGCGACAATGGGTACTTGCTCTTTATTGCTACGGCATTTAATACCCTGTAATCGATACGCAATATACCGTCCCGTCCTTCTTCGGTACAATATGATGGGTACTCCTCATGGAGAAACACTAGCCCGACTGTAACCCTTGTCTAAGAGATCCTCTACTATGGACCTTCAACTCAACCAACTCTATCGGTGCTAATCTGAAGACGAGTAAATAACTGGCTCGGCTCTTGGAGTCAACTCTATAGCAACTCTATCTCTCTGTCAGGTGGCAGGCCTGGAAGATTCTCTAAAACCACATCCTCAAACACTTATATAATACGGGGGTACACTGGTTCACCTTGCATTGTGTGCCCCTAAGGCAGATGGGCACCATACTCCTGGGCTCCCCGAAGAAACTCAACCCTAGGTAATCTGGTGGCCAAAAAATAATGCAACCACGTCGACAATCCAATGTCGCGTGGTATTGGCTCAACCAACTCATGCTAGGATGATGTCATCGTCTAGACTTAACCTCAAAATAACTTCTCCTGTTCTGTTTACCACACTAATCCTCCAAAAGAAAAATTCTTCCCTGCCTAAAGTATAATTTCTCTCCTCCTCAATTTTTTCCCAAAAATTTTATTCCTCAAATTTCTTCTTCCCGTTATTTATTGTTCCAGGTCACAGTTAATGATGTCACCCAAGCACATACTAAAATTTATGGTATTAGATCATCATCTTCCAAGTGAGATCCTAAAAATTCATCTCCTCTAGCTCATAATTATCGTTCCTAGTATTGCTATCATATACAACCACTAGTTTCCATCACCATGCTATGCACTTCCATAAATTATTCTAGGTCATGATCAACAATCCTTCCAGCTCCCCATACTTCCAAGATCACTGCTATCTCAAGTACGAATAGGGTACTACTGGTTCCAATTCTCTTGCTACCCTTCCATACTAGTTCTAGAATCCAAAAGAACCTATCAATCTATCCTACTCTGGTAGCAATCTTCTCAGAGAATGTTATACGAATTTTGTCTTCTATCGTCTGGTCTTTAATCTTCTTCTGGAGGGAACCATCAGGCTAGAGCATTCGTCTTCCCGAATGATAGGGGACGAGAAACAATGATAACGATATTGGCGATAACTGAACAGATACAATTGGAAGTCCAAGGGCGATAATCACATACAAAGAGTTTTTAAAATCGATTATGGATTGAGATCCTATTCAACAATAAATCATAGCATCTAGTCCTAATTTGCAGGCTCGCATGGCACAATCAGGTGACCAAAATGATTTAATACTGACCTGTATGGGCTACCACAAAAATATGTCACGCCCCAGTCCCAAAATACGTAGGACCAGGAATACGTGACATGCCAACTACGCATTCGACCAGACTCTGGTCTGATTCGAATACGTATAAGATGTAAAGTATAAAGGGCACTTTCTAGATATCCCATAAAGGTAAACCTCTATGTCTCAATCCATAATGTACAACAGTATACAAGAAGGAGCTATATGTGCCAAAGTTGGTCGCCCAATAACACACAAACTCAAATAGACTCGAGAAGAGATGAGTCTACAAAAACTAGGCTACAACAGCAGATGAATAATCAATAAGAATAATATAACCATAATGCCGGTGGAAATAATATGAGTACCTGGTACAATGCCCGCAAGACGTGCAACTCCATCAGCAACCCCAATGCTCCGTAATCGTCTATGCTGCAAAACTGGCAGGGGACCAAGTCCTCAGAGGGACGTAACAAGGTACAAAAATACTGCATGCCAAGTATAACAGAAAGTACAAGTGCAACGATGGGGTAATCTAGCATAACCAAACAAGTGTGACACAGTTTGAAGATAATGTTCGATGCGTGGGCTATCCAAAATAAAATCGTAGCTCCGAATACAGAGACACACCGGGCGTACCGTAGCTCCGAGCACAGAGTCACACGGGTGATACACTACTCTAGAATATTGGAACACTACATATACATATATAAGCGTGTGCAGAGGAGCCCAAACGTCTAGTAACTGTCTTCCCCTTCCCAAGCAATCAACGATGGTACGCTAAACCTGAACCTCTATCTAACAGTCTCAACATACAGAAATAACTCAACAGACGCGACCCTAAGGTCGTCCCAGTCTTTTGTCATGATGTCAGTATCAGGATACAGAAATCTGGCACGATCACAGTATATGAGTGTGTCCTGGGGTGTCGATATACTCAGGTACGTACATCGAGGAGTTACGAAGCATCTAACAATTATTCTAAGACGTTACGACGAACGTCAGTACCCGGTTGTGATCCGGACGCGAAGTATCGAACGTCAACATGAAAACGTGTACAAAGTACATAAAGAAACAACAAATATCTGTAATCTGAAATAGAGGGTGGCAAGGTACACTTGCCTGCGTGCGGCTGCTGATGACGGGGTCCCGGTACCACATCCAAGCCCTCAGGTCCTGCAGTACCTAGAGATGAGATACAAACCAAAAATTAATAATCTATTCCACGTCAAACAGAGATGCGACACACATCTACACCTAGGCTCAGTCTCAATCTTAAATAATTACTAATATTTCACAGTCCTCATTCTGTTACTCATGATCTGATATAATACCTATTTCAAAACCAATCACTTACTCCCCATGTCCATCAACCTTTTAATTATCAATTTATTTTCAGTCATAGTTTTAAAAATAGCTAAACCACAATAACAAATGCGTGTTTAATAATTAGGATAACCGTCTCATATGGCATTAACATCCATCCTTATTTTATATCCTAATTTCCATCCTCGCATGCATGTATTTCATATCCTCAATCAATTCCTATTTAAACCATAAATATTTGATTTAGCATTTATTTTTCAACCATGTATAATATTCAAAACCTCTAGTTAAAATCAACCCTAAACTCACCATTAATCCCAATCTCATAACATCATCACATGCTCATCTATACTATACTATAACAACACATCCATTATGTAAACACAAACCTACACAAATATATATATATATATATATATATATATATATATATATATATATATATATATATATATATATATATATATATATATATCAAGAACCCGAACCATAAACACATTATATGCCAAAACCCTAACTAAACACAACTGATCAGATTTTTTTAGACAAATAAAAACCCTAAAAATAACTTAACTAAAACCAATATAAATAACTAAAGACATAGGTGAGGGAAGAGGTATACCTCGACGGCGTGGGGGGTCGTGACCGGAGTGAGGTGGTGGTTGGCCTGAGATCAAGGGGGTTGTCGGTCGGACAGGGTGGATGTAATGGTGGTGGTGGTGGTGATAGCTCGTGGTGGTGGTGGTGATAGTTCGTGGTGGTGGTGGTGATAGTTCGGGGAAAAGGAGAGGCCGGACTGAATGGTGGAGCAGGCTCGAGCGGCAGAGTCGGGGTCAGCCGCCGAACGACGCCGTAGGCTGCACAGGCCGGAGCGGGTTACGGTGGTATGGGCAGTGAAGTCGGGGGGGGGAACTGCAGCTGGACTGAAGGGGTGTAGCAGGCCGGAGCCGCCGCGGGGGAGGCTCGATGCTGGATGCGGGTCAGCAGCGGAGCAGTGGCTGTGCACAGCAGGCCACCGGAGACAGCGGTGCGGTGCTGCACCGCTCGGCCAGAGCGGTGGTCAGCCGTCCGAGTATGGGTCAGCCGTCGGAGAGATCCTTTCCAGGAAGAAGAAAGAAAGAAGAAAGTAAGAAAAAGAAATATGTATGGGTTCGATTTTCTAGGTGGAGGAAGGAGGAGAGAGGAAGGAGGGAGTGGTTTCCAATGACTAGGGATTAGGGCCTACATTAAGGAGAGGGGGAAAAAGATACTTTATAAGGGTTGTTGTGGAAGATGGAGGGTTGTGATGCTCCCAATTCAAATAGAGGGTGCGGATTCTACATGAAGGCTTGGGTTTCTTCATGCAAAGGAAGGGGGAGAGTGTTGACTACGGTCAAAGAATGGTAACCTCTCCATTTGGCCTTGGCCAATGAGGTGAGGACACCCAAATCAATAAATTGTAACTAAGCCCCTTAAATTTGGGTAATTGCACGAACACATGAAATAATGCAAAAATTATGGGAGAATTGGTGTTTGGTGTTTTGCATGGTGAGGGGGTGTTGTGTGTTTGGCATGGGTTTAATTAAATAGGCATTAGGATTAATTGGGGATTAAAATAGGATTAGACAAAATTGGTATCCCCGATTTAAATAGAATTAAAGTGTCTCGTGCTTTTAAATTAAATGGGGGCACTTGGGGTCAAAATTTGGAAATGACGCATAGGTCAAAAATAGTGTGGGCTTGGAGTCAGTCTTGGACCCTTTAGTTGGTCCAGCTCAACGGGTTAAGTTGGTATCTCAAAATTGAGGGTAACGACACAGGTGTCCGACACGGAATTAAATATAGGATTTAGGATACAGGAAATTGTGCGATTAATTTAAGGCACAACGGATTTGATTTTTGTGTGACGGAAAAGTCCAGTGCCTAAATTAGCGAGTCAAGTCAGAAGTACAATAGTCCGATAGAATTTATGGGCTGATATTTGGCTCCGAATAATTTAGCAATGGTAGGGCGCGCCAAGGGTCTAATTAATAAATAACAGATATATGCAACTCTACTCTAAACCTCAAACATCTGCTGCTAAACCAAAATTTTCCAATCCAAACCTGACCATCTATAGAATTTATTGAGGGGGTTTACCTTAGTTTTGCAAGCTTATTCTTTTACCGAGCTTGTTCATGATATATATATTATTGGGTGCACATAATGATACAATTGTCTAATCAGAATCGGTGTATTATTGTCTGGACAACCTTAGTACACTTGGTTCGCTCTTCGCATGACTAGTTTACATGGATTGAGATATAGTTGACTTAGCATGTTAGACGAATATACTTGACTTCTAGATAGGTCAGAGCATATCATGTCAGGTACATAACTGTTCTGATATGAACATGCGAATAAAAATATACCAAAATAA
The DNA here is from genome assembly GCA_036927795.1 of Iris macrosiphon. Classification (NCBI taxonomy): domain Eukaryota; kingdom Viridiplantae; phylum Streptophyta; class Magnoliopsida; order Asparagales; family Iridaceae; genus Iris; species Iris macrosiphon. The sequence goes on along the minus strand of JAYESA010000018.1, from coordinate 95,861,593 downwards.
GATTTTAATCCGCAACCGCCTTGACAACTCTCTTTTGAATTCTTAAGATCGCCTTGAACCCCGTACTTGTATTCTATCACCTCCTCCTTGAATTTCTTATTATTGTTTTTTGTCTTCCTCTATTTCGGAAAGAAGAACGCTCATGCTTGGTATAAATTTTATACACGGATAGTACTAGACATACCCCATAGGCCAATCACATTACTTGGTGAGTATTTTTTTTGTAATTAAGGACATATCACATGTGATATATTTGGTGTTAAATTTTTGAGGATTGAATAACATGATTTAATAATTTAGGAATATTTTTCTTAAATGTATAGCCTTATGTGATAGATGGATAAATTCTAAGTTGGGTAAAAATTATATTATCAACTTCAGGTGAATTTCTTTTAGATTGTGATCAAGTAAGATTAGATTAAAAGATTTAAGTCATTGAAATTTTAAAATTTTTTAGAAGAATGATTAAGACAATGAGGATTTAATGAATTTTGAAATCTTGATATTGCGGACAAAATATTCATACCTTGAGCACATGATTTAAATTTTGAATATTGAAGGTTGAATCATCGGTTTAAATTTTGAGGATAAATATAGAATTTTAGACTTGAATAATTGGTGAATTAGATTTAAAATTTTATAATTTGATGATTTGAATTAAAAGTTAAAATTTTGATTGTTGGATCACCTATTTAAAATATTGAGGATAAAAATTAAATTTAAAATTTGAAGAGTACGGAATTCATAAGTTGAAAATAGGAATAATATTTGATTAGAATTGTTTTCTAGAGGAGATTATGATAGTAAAAAAATAAAAAATAAAAATTATGATATAAATTTTGGATGTGGGATGTCATATAGATTTGAATTAAATTTGGATGTTGTTGATTTGAAAATTTAGGAAAAATTATGATAGGTTGAACTTTGATTTAAGCAGTAGTTACTTTAATTTTGAAGTGATTGTGATGGATTCGAGTATATTTTGTTATTTAAAATTTTGGAAGAGATCGTGATCGACTTGCCTTATGTACGAATGTGAAGGATTTAGCAAAATCATGCCTTATTTTTAATTTCGAGGACGAAATTGTTTTAAGTTGGGTATATTGTAAACCCTCTCACCCAAAAATAGGCTTTTCGTGTGTATTTATATTTCTTGTAATTATTTTAGATTATTTTTCAAAACAAATTAAAATCCAATAATTTTATTAGGATACTTCACCATGGTTTGGACATTAATAATATAGGATGGCCCCAAAATCTGTATCGCCCTTCATAGAAAGTAGCCTACACAGGAGACACTACTTGTAGGATCTTTTCGTGGCAAAAAAATTCGATCCCTTGGTGTTAGTATGATATTAGTGTAACGACCAAAGATTAATGGTTAAATATTTAGATATTATATATATAATTTATTTATGGTTATTTTTCAACCTCAACTTTCTACAATTAGCATCCCAAAATTTCCTTTGCCAAGTTAGATATTTTTTCTTTTTATAGATGTGCACATTATTTACTATTACCTATTTTGTCGAATATTCATTTAATTACTTACTTAGTTAATTAGATAATAAAATTATTTGATTTATATAACTAGATAAATATTTAATTATTAATTATAAAATATTTTTATAAAATATTTGGGGGTAGTATTTTATTAAAACTTTATAAAGTAATTTGCTAGAATTTATTTGCTGTGCAAATAATATTTTTGGGTTTTTTTTTCTCATTTATATAGGTGAATATATGTTAATAAATATATGGTTAATATTAATAATAAAAAATAATAATAGCAATAATAATATTAGTAATAATGATAATAATAATAATAATATTAGTGATAATAATAATAATAGTAATAAGAGTAATAATAAGAATAATAGTAATAATAATAATAATAATAATGATATTAATAATAATAATAATAATGATAATAATGATAATTATAGTAATAGTAATAATAATAATGTTAATAAATAAATAAAAAAAGAAAAATATAAAAACTACTAATCCCAAACTATTTAACCTTTTCCCTAAACCTACCCTTAATCCTATTCCTATGCAAACCCCCCCCCTTTCACAACAGCAGAACCCATCTCCCTCTCTCCCTCTTCCTATATATATATATATATATATATATATATATATACAACTGAATACTAAAACCCTAACCCTACCCCAGCCACACGCTCCGGCGACCGACCCCCCGACAACCCCGCCGATCGGTACTGCCGCCCCACGCCACCGCAGCCCGGCGACCGTCTCCCCAAGCCGTCCTCGTATGCGCACCCCGAGCGCGAACATCACAACTTTTGCCCCATCTTCTAGGTATTGTATCTTCCTCATCTGTGATCCTTTTTGCATGCGGTTTATTCGTGTACGTTCACAATCTAACCCTCTAGGATTTTCATTCAAACGGGACAAGTTTTCGTGTCCTGGATCGGTCAAAAAATTGACCGGAAAATGATTAAAAAACTGACCAAAATAGTTCAGAATTTTGAATCCAAAATTCCATATTCACACCCAATTTGCCGCCAACCTGTTTAATATTTTCGAAAATAAATTAAAGGGTTTTTTTCCCAATATAATCGAGAATTTTCTGTTCTTTTAGTTTTGGTTAATTTGTTCTATGTGCAAAATTATTCAGCCTCCAAATCGACCAAAAACTTGACTTTTTAAAATATTAAAAATTGTGATACGGAGCGCGCCCCGCCAAATGGGACCACCTCGTCGCATACCAATTGAACTAAAAGGCGCGTATGGTATATCCTGACGTGTGCGCTTTCGCGGAAACTGATTCGGACGTGTGTGCGCGTCGGAATCAACATGTATCCGTAAAAAGTCCCCAAATCGTGACTTTTATAAAACACCGCACCATTTAGTGTACGCTCGTCAGAATGCGACGAAACTTACGCCATTGGATTCGTGGTATCACGCTGGTCCTGTGTTCCATGTTTCACGTAATTCCAAGATAGTTGACCAAGGTGCCTATTTGTGGGTCCCACGATTGACTTTTAGAGCGAATTTGTGTTCGGCTCATCGGAATCCAAAATTGGACATACCGTTGAGTTCGTATTGACGTTTAAAATTTGTTTGACCTATAATTTATCCCATTTAGAAAACTTTACTCCTGACACGCTTTTCGATGCAAAGTGGCCCACATGTAGACCAACTTTGACCCAAAATTACCGTTTTGCTCCTGTGTCCAAATTGGACAAAAAGGTAGTATTTTTTAGCTATCTCGCTTATTCTGAAAACGTTGGTGATATTTATTTCAGCATTCGAAGACGTTTATTCGGAGGCCATAGCTTTTGATCCTCTATACTTGACACCTGGATGTTTATATTACGCAGCTTTCTTGTCAGGCAAGTATACCTTGCCATTGTACTATAATTTATATTCTTTATGGTGCATGCATCTTATTTCTGTCATTTAGTTCATATATTTTAACTGTTATATAAACTGCGCGTCCAAGGATAACTTCGGTACAACGACTGTGGCATCGTATTTTATCTTTATTATATATTATGCATGTTGACCTAGTTTTACGAGACCACCACATGATCATGAGGCATCATTAGATTTTATTGGCCATGACACATCTATTATACGAGTGTAAGTCTCATGTAGGACACAGACTTGCGTGATAAGCTGGCCTCCTGTACGTATGGAACGTGCAATAGGGAATAACTGCTGATAGAATTTGTATGCTAGAAGACCTGGCAGTTATTTAGAGGTTTCATCGTGTCATGGATGTGACATGCTTAGAGCATGGGGTGGGAAGAACAATAAGTAAGGCGTTTGGGCTCCTTTGCACTTTCCTTGTGTAACCCGTACGCTCCGTAGGAGATACGCGGTCATGATGACCCCTATATATTATCAGGCGGCCTCTGGCGTTCAAAAGACGACATGCTATGTGGGCCCCTGATTCTCCGAGAGAATTATGCCAATCCCATTTTAGCCAGATAGCCCACTTGTTGGAAAGTTGTTCTCAAAATGCATTCACATAGATGGTTAGGCGACCCTTGGATGTTTATTTTTAAGTAGTTTATTGGCATGCTTCTATATATCTTGTTACATCGCTCTGAGGACCTGGTCCCTTTCCAGGTGTAGACGATCATGGCTATTTACAGGAGCACGGATCAGGACTTGCTACTTCGTTATCTTTCGAGGAGGTCTTCTCTTCGAGCCTCATTGTTCATCAGATGTACTTATTTTGTTTCTTTTATATTCTAGTTGGTAGTGGATTTGTCTCCATCCAACTATTAGTTCTTCTCGACTAGTTCATATTTGGTTTATTGACATATATGATCATTTATTTCTTTATGATTATTTTTGTGGATGAGATTTAGTTATGCCCTGTGACTTGTGATAAATATATACCACTTGTGAATTATTGTTCATAATACAGCGTACGTATGTGTTATGGTTTCCATATATTGGAGTTGCTATATACATACGGCTGGCATGCTGACGTATTCCTAGTCTTACGTATTTTGGGACTGGGGCATGACAATATCCCCTGAGGACCTAGATCTGGATTTTGTCCCCAGGTACAGCAGAAGAGGAATACCCCGAGATATACGGGACAGGAGCTGACACTGGAGCAGTACTGGCACCAGAGGACGAGGTTGTGCCAGAGAATTTCTCCTGAGTATTCTGTTACATACTCAGTTATTTCTGCTTTCAGTTATTTCATATCTTAACTCATGGATCTATATATTGACTTATTTTATCGGGTTGTTCCCCGAGACATTATTTATTTAGACTTATTGATAGATTATATTTCTTTTTATCTATTATCTTGACTGGTCTATCATATTGACTTGTGTTTACTGTATTAATATTTATTCTTATGGTTAGGGTTGCTTGGGGCATGACAGAATCGGACTATCTATCTTGTTAGGGTTGCTTGGGGTTATCACCCTTTGGGAGGGTCGACGTGGGAGTGCGAAGACGATATACGGTCTCGGTATCCACACATGTTCGATACGGAAGGTATATTTGTTCTTATGCCTTCGTATCTCAAATTTTGTGATTCGTTTACCCATGCTAAGTGACACTGTTTTTCTTCATTATATGCTTGAATTTTATTGCATGTGTAGATATGAGTTAGTAGTTAGCTTAGTGCTTGTTCTGATTTCCCTAGCTAGCCTAGGGTTTGAATTCCGAGGACAAATTTTTTCTAAGGTGGGTAGAGATGTCACTCCCTGTACCCGATATACGTATTTGAAACATATTAGTTTCCCTACTTATATTATTTGTTACTTTCATGATAATTAGGTTGCATGTCATAGAGACTAGACCCATTCATTTGTTCAATTAGTCACATGGTTTAATTGTTGGTTTGGTTTGGTCAGGAGTTGAACCCATGGTCTAAACCTCAAATCCTAGCTATATAAGCTATATTATTTCTCTCTCTTCCCTCAAACTTTATTTTCCTCGCTTTTTTTCATTTCTAGGCAAGTACACCTTATACTACAAGGAGAAATCCCTTAATTTTTTATTCTTACTCTTTTTTTGTATTTTATTAGTCTATTATGTGTTCGTGATGATTCTAAACACTTTTATTACTTCGAGTTTTCGGTTTTAATGGGTGAATTTGAGTAGATCTACATTTAAAGTTTAGGATTTTTATGGTTTCCTTAATTTTTGGTGGTTTTGATCTACTAAAATATGGTATTTTCAAAAAAATAGTTCTTGGGATGGATGGAGCACTTTATTTCGAGCATTTTGGCTTTTGGTTCACTTGATTCAAAGTTCAATAAAGTTTTTGTGAAGAAAATATTATTTTAATTTTTGGGAGCTGTCTGCCATGGCTGAACCTGCTGTTGGGGGAGACGAACGACTATGCGGCTATGCGGTCTGAGCTCATGCGGCCATGCGGTCTGAACTCATGCGGCCATGCGGTTTGAGCTTATGCGACCATGTGGTCTGAACTCATGCGACCATACGGTCTTAGCTCATGCGGCCATGCCGTCTAAGCTCATGCGGCCATGCGGCCCGACCTCTATGCGGTACCTGTCATATACAATACTGACTCTAAGCGTTCCTGACCCTATACAGCCCTATGCCTGATTTATTAATTTTTCTTGTTTTGATGCTTTATTGGATTTTTTTTGTGATTCTAAGTGTGAGATTGATGATTATAATGCATGAGAACTGAGTGACCATGTGTTGAACCTGACTATATGCTTGACCTGACTATGAATAGAGATAGACCACGCATCCAAGTAACTATGACTACCTATGTGCCTGACTCGACCTAGTATTGCAATATGCTAGAACTCATGTGATTTATTAATGATTTGTAACTTGACTCGACTATTGATATCCGTGATGATACATTTACTGCTGTCACGCCCCAGTCCCAAAATACCGAGGGACCGGATGCGTGATAATGGCCAGCAGCACACACCGATGGACATACCCAATTTAATGGATCCATCGGGGCTTGCTTAAGATGTAGTACAATAATAAGTAGGTCCAATGATACAAGTCACAGTCTAATCTAATCTCATCCACAACAGATAATCACAGATCAAATGTCAGAATAATACAAATAAAATAAACTAACAAATCTCAATAAAGGTGTCTCGGAGAACAATTCGAGAATAAGTCTGATACATCAATGAAATAGACTGGAAATAAAATAACTAGAAACAGAAATAAATGAGTATCTTAAGTCAATACTTAGGAGAATTGCTCTAGCACAATCTCGTCCTCAGGTGTCGGTACAGCTCCTGTATCAGCTCCTGTATCAGCTCCTGCTGCGGTCCCGTATACCTCGGGATAGATCTCGACTGTAAATCCTGGGGACATAATCCGGATTTAGGTCCTCAGGGGACATAGCAAGGTACAGAAAATACAAGCCAAAATAAATGTAGTACAGCAGAGAATAAAATAAATAGGGTAAGCTATATAACCATCTATGTGAAAATGCAAGTAAAAGCATCAGAAGTACTCAGGCTGAGCCACTACAGGCTCTGTGTCGGGGAGCTGGTACCAGTAATATCCGGTAATGGGCCAAGCTCGGGCTTCAGAGTCTTGTGCCTCACAATAATAGGGGTGTATATATAATAAGCCTGTAGCATGTGTGTCTCTCCCCACCCAATGTAATCACACGTCTCATGTCCACGATGCACCATGTCCATGTCATGCACAATCATATCTAATGCAGCCAGTCATATAATGTCTATGGATATAATGTATATATCATAAAGCCTGTATCCTATACAGAATCACCATGAATATCTCAGAAAGATCCTGTCCATGAATAGTGTCAAGTGTCCTGGGTTAAAGTGTACTTGATAAGACAAGTACGAGAATGTAAAGGGTCACAAATTTCCATCTCTAGATGACATACACAACATCGCGTACGGTGTTGGCACTAGACTAATAATCGGACGCTAAGTGAGTCACACGGTCCTAGGTTAAGCATGCACAGCAATATAAATAAAGCAAAGAAATATGCAACAAGAACTGCAAAGTTGGCAAGGTATACTTGCCCACTGATGTATAAATAAGTCAAGGGAATAAGTAGCAAAGCTGCAGGTTTTGGCAAGTTACACTTGCCTGGGGTTCTGGCTCCAACTGTAGCTCTGGTCTCAGTGTGATCTGCAGGTACTACTCCGGTTGCTGAAATAAACATCACCATTAGATTCATAAAATATCAAATAGCTAAAAACGCCTGTCCTTAAGTCCAATTTGGACATAGGGGCAAAAATAATATTTCCGGGTCAAAGCGGGGTCCACATGTGGGCCACTTTGCAACGAAAAGCGTATCAGGGTCAAAGGTCTCCAAATTCCTCAAACTCAGTGTCTACAAGTCAAGAACGATGATACAAACCCAACAGAAGTTCCAGAATTAGATTCCGATGAGCCGATCACAAAGTCGCCCGTCAAGTGGAGCCTATGGGGCCAACGATACACGATTTTGTCAACGTTCTCAGAATCGAACCAAACTTAGGTCACAGGACCAGCGTATTGCTACGAGTCCGATGGCACAAGTTTTGTCTCGATCCGACGTGTATACACAAAGTTACAGCATGTTCAAGAATAGGCGGATACGGGACGGTGTCAGCGGATACGCGTTGATTCCGGTGTGCACGCACATCCAAATCAACTTCTGCGAAATCCTACCCGTCCGTATCAATGGCGCGCAAATTTCGGTGAAGACCACGCGCGACCAAGTCGTCCCGTTTGGCGCGGCACACTCAGTTCCGGGGTGAAACAGGGCGTTGGTTTTCCTATTTTTGGATCGCAGTTTGCGATCACCACAGGACGCGATGCACCGAGCGGGTTACACGGGCATCGAGGGGGTCACACAGTCTACGCGTCACAACTGACGGAACAGAAATCGGATCAACGAGGAGAGAGAAAATACTACCTGAACAGGGCTTCGTGAAGACTGATTTCTCATGTCGGAGTCGTGTCCGAGTCCTGTGTCCACTGTGTCCGTGCTGCGTTAGGGTTAGGGTTAGGGTTTGGTTTGGTTCAGATTTGGTTCGGTTTACAAATTCAATAGTTTTTAAGGCTTTAAACGCGTTTTCGGAGTCCAATAAATTCCCGAAAAATTACCCTATATCCGGTTTTCCATTTTACACCATAAAATATTATTTCTATAATATTTTAATATTATTTAACATCAATTAAAAATTATTTAATTATCAAAAGCCTAGGTTTTAATCCCAGAAAAATCCCAGAAAATTACGGAAAATCCAAATTAATAATTACTGAAAATCAGGGGACTTACAATCTACCCAACTTATAAAAATTTTGTCCTCGAAATTAAAATATGGTAGGGTTCTCTTTATTCAATCTCACTTGATTACAGTCTAAAGGATTCCTCTCAAGTGGACATTGCGGTCTCTACCCAACTTAGAATTTACCCATCTATCATCTAAGGCTATACATCTAATAAAGCTATGCCCCAACTTATTTAATCATGTTATTGAATCCTCAAGTCTTTAACACCAAACATATCACCTATGATATTCCCTTAATCATATATAAAATGGTCATCAACAATGCGACCGGCCTGTGGGGTATATCTAGTACTGTCTATATATTAAACTTATACCAAGCACGAGGTTTCGTCTTTCCGAAATAAGGAAAGACGAAGATCAATAATAAAGAGTTCAAGGGTGAGGTAATAGAATAGAAGTATCAGGATCAAGGCGTTTAACGAATTCAAATGGGATTTGTCAAGACAATTGTAGATTGAAATCCTATTATGGTAATCCTTTGTTCTCATGCTCGTATTAGTACAGTTATATAACTGATACGATATGCTCAGACATATCTAGAGGGCAAGTATACTAGTCAACTATATAACTCAATCTACGTAAGTAGTCGTGCAAAGAGCGAACCAAAATGCACTAAGGTTGATCAGACCGTAATACATTAATTCTGAATAGATAATTATATTAGTGTGTCGACCCAATAATACATATGTCATGAACAAGCTCGATAAAAGGATAAGCTTGCAAAACCAGGCTATATTAGCAGCATAAGTCAATGTAGTACAATAATTATAAGTACGCTAGATGATGATGAAAGGAGGTACAACTTAATTCAAGTTCACAAAATAACACAAATTAAGCACAATAATAAAAGACTCTATAATCTCTACAGTTATCAATTATAAGCAAGTTCAAAATTATATAGGTTAAGGCTGAGGTCACGAACCAATAGACACGAGATAAAACAAATCTATAAACAGGTAACTACGAGAAATTATGCTCATTAGCTACTCCATGGGTCTGTGCGTCTTCCAAAGTCATCGCTAGAGCTTGTTTATGTTCTTACAGTTGATTCCTCTACTGCTGTTTAGCCTGCTGGAAGAGTGTTGTTTGTGGTGCCAAGGGTGGCCTCGGCTGATTCCCTCATGGGGCTAGTGGTCTGACTCCTTCAACTCTCGTTTGCGGTATTTCCAATGCTGGAGAGGCTGGCCTTAGTGCTGGTGACATTAGCGCTCTTTCTCGACGTTCGGGGCATTCCTTTATTAAATGCTGACTGGATCCGCAAGCTAAGCATAATTTCCTTTTGCGTCTGCACTCGTTCTCTATATGGCCTCACCTACGACAATATGGACAGACAAGTATTTCTTGAGGAGGTGCTTCTGGTGGCTGGTGCATGTGAGACTTCCTTGCAATTTCTTCCTGTGGTGCTCCGGCTAGTGCTGATGTGGCTGGTTGATGAATCATCACTGCTTTCTCTCGACGTTCAGGGCAATCCCTTACCGAATGCTTTTTGGATCCGCAAGATAAACATCATCCCAATCTGCGTCGGCATTCTTTAGCGAAATGGCCTACCTTGCCATAGTAGTGACAAGTAGGAAGGACTAGTGCGAGTGGTGTAGATGCTCTCTACGGTGGATTCATCTGTGGTCGCTTTGCAACTCTTTCTTGTTGTGCTTGGTCAGGTGCTGATGCATACGGCTGCTTCTGGCTGGACTCTATCCTTGTGTTGCACTCCATGGGTCGTGCTGTAGTAAGAACGTCCGGGTCTAAGGTAGTTGCATTTGAAGTGATTAACTTCCGTAATTCCGAGCTAAATCTGTCGATGAACTTCTCCGCTTGGTTTTGTTGAGCTTCTTCTTGAACCTTCTTATGGGCTTGCATCATCGCGTAGAACATTCAAAACATTTGTTGTTCGCCCATAGCCTGCCCTTGTAGAACGGTAGGCATCAGTGGAGCAAACTGCGTCGACGGTGGAACGTCATCTTCCTGAATTCTCGAGGTATGCTGACTTGCTGGACTACGTTGTTGTGATGATTGACCTGCACCAACTGGTGTCACTTCATCTTCGTGGATAACCACAACACCTTATGGTGTTCCTGGATGAGGCTCTTTGCCGGCTTGTGGATTCATTTCTCTATAACCAAAAATAAACTATAAGAGGTGCTCAGGAATCAAGGCATGATACGAGTCAAGAAATTAATTTGAATCTGATATAGATATCAAGAATGTTTCAAGCAAGTGGATGAGATCCTAAAAACTTATTCTATTCTTATTGCAGGCATGCTCGGTCCCTAGGTTGAAACCGAACAATTTAGTCGTTGACCTGCATGGGCCACCACAAAAACCATGTCACGCCCCAGTCCCAAAATACCGAGGGATCGGACGCGTGATAATGGCCAGCAGCACACACCGATGGACATACCCAATTTAATGGATCTATCGGGGCATACTTAAGCTGTAGTACAACAATAAGTAGGTCCAATGATACAAGTCATAGTCCAATCTAATCTCATCCACAACAGATAATCATAGATCAAATGCCAGAATGATGCAAATAAAATAAACTAATAAATCCCAATAAAGGTGTCTCGGAGAATAATCCGAGAATAAGTCTGTTACATCAATGAAATAGACTGGAAATAAAATAACTAGAAACAGAAATAAATGAGTATCTCAAGCCAATACTCAGGAGAAGTCTTCTAGCACAATCTCGTCCTCAAGTGTCGGTACAACTCCTGTATCAGCTCCTGTATCAGCTCCTGCTGCGGTCCCGTATACCTCAGGATAGATCTCGGCTACAAATCCTGGGGACATAATCCGGATCCAGGTCCTCAGGGGACATAGCAAGGTACAGAAAATACAAGCCAAAATAAATGCAGTACAGCAGAGAATAAAATAAATAGGGTAAGCTGTATAACCATCTATGTGAAAATGCAAGTGAAAGCATCACGAGTACTCAGGCTGAGCCACTACAGGCTCTGTGTCGGGGAGCCGGTAGCAGTAATATCCGGTAATGGGCCAAGCTCGGGCTTAAGAGTCTTGTGCCTCACAATAAAAGGGGTGTATATATAATCAGCCTGTAGCATGTGTGTCTCTCCCCACCCAATGTAATCACACGTCTCATGTCCACGATGCACCATGTCCATGTCACGCACAATCATATCTAATACAGCCAGTCATATAATGTCTATGGATATAATGTATATGTCATAAAGCCTGTATCCTATATAGAATCACCATGAATATCTCAGAAAGATCCTGTCCATGAATAGTGTCAAGTGTCCTGGGTTAAAGTGTACTTGATAAGACAAGTATGAGAATGTAAAGGGTCACGAATGTCCATCTCTAGATGACATACACAATATCGCGTACGGTGTTGGCACCCGACTAATAATCGGACGCTAAGTAAGTCACACGGTCCTAGGTTAAGCATGCACAGCAATATAAATAAAGCAAGGAAATATGCAACAAGAACTGCAAAGTTATCAAGGTATACTTGCCCACTGATGTATAAATAAGTCAAGAGAATAAGTAGCAAAGCTGCAGGTTTTGGCAAGGTACACTTGCCTGGGGTTCTGGCTCCAACTGTAGCTCTGATCTCAGTGTGATCTGCAGGTACTACTCCGGTTGCTGAAATAAACATCACCATTAGATTCAGAAAATATCAAATAGCTAAAAATGCATGTCCTTAAGTCCAATTTGGACACAGGGGTAAAAACGATATTTTCGGGTCAAAGCGGGGTCCATATGTGGGCCACTTTTCACCGAAAAGCGTGTCAGGGTCAAAGGTCTCCAAATTCCTCAAATTCAGTGTCTACAAGACAGGAACGATGATACAAATCCAGCAAAACTTCCAAAATTGGATTCCGATGAGCCGATCACAAAGTCGCCCGTCTAGTGGAGCCTGTAGGGCCCACGATACACAATTTTGTCAACGTTCTCAGAATCGAACCAAACTTGAGTTACTGGACCAGCGTATTGCTACGAGTCCGATGGCACAAGTTTTGTCTCGATCCGATGTGTGTACATAAAGTTACAGCATATTCCAGAATAGGCAGATACGGGGCGTTTTTAGCGGATATGCGTTGATTCCGGTGTGCACGCACATCCAAATCAACTTCTGCGAAATCCTACACGTCCGTATCAACGGCGCGCACGTTTCGGTGAAGACCGCGCGCGACCAAGTCGTCCCGTTTGGCGGGGCGCACTCAGTTCCGGGGTAAAATGGGGTGTTGGTTTTCTTGTTTTAGGATCATGGTTTGCGATCACCACAGGATGCGATGCACCGAGCGGGTTGCACGGGCATCGAGGGGGTCACACAGTCTACGCGTCACAACTGACGGAACAGAAATTGGATCAACGAGAAAAGAGAAAATGCTACCTGAACAGGGCTCCGTGAAGACTGATTTCTCGTGTCGGAGTCGTGTCCGATTCCTGTGTCCACTGTGTCCGTGCTGCGTTAGGGTTAGGGTTTGGGTTTGGTTTGGTTCAGATTTGGTTTACAAATTCAATAGTTTTTAGGGCTTTAAACGCGTTTTTGGAGTCCAATAAATTCCCGAAAAATTATCCTATGTCCGGTTTTCTATTTTATACCATAAAATATTATTTCTATAATATTTTAATATTATTTAACAGCAATTAAAAATCATTTAATTACCAAAAGCCTAGATTTTAATCCCAGAAAAATCCCAGAAAATTACAAAAAATCTAAATTAATAATTACTGAAAATCCGGGGGCTTACAACTGCGTACTTTGTGTTCCTACGTGCTAAGTGTTTCTACGTGATTATGTTACATATTTCACACAGAGGTGTTCCTACGTGCTAAGCGATATATGATATAATAAATTCCTCCATCATGGACATGATAGTTGGTCAATAACCAAGCATGGCTAGGATCTGTTGGTTGTTACATCATGCTGGGGTGAATCCAAGTTAAACTGTAAAGTGACAAGTGGATTCGTATCTAGCATGCATGTACTACGGTACGACATGTAAGGGGAGTAACATGTGACCACGCCATATGATTCAAGTTAACAATATGGTTAACTAGGCAACTGAACTTGTAGAGCATTGGGAGGGAATGGAATCTCGAGATTGTGCCTAACTAGCCACCTTCAGTCATCTGAATTGGGGTGTGTAGGTTAGTCACCATGGATATTATTTAATTCCTCATTAGTGGATAGCAATATCCGACTATTATACTATACTATGTGTTATATATGATCTTAGCACGGTAGGCTTATAAGGGACCGGTGCGCAATACTATGTGATATGCGACGATTTATGGCTCGACTAACCCTGTTAGTATCTGGTTCGATCTGAGGATTCCTATATGCATAATATATCTGGGATAACCCGGATTTCATCTAGTAAGCCGTACAAGTGATTGGCCGATTATGTTACTGGGCTTGTTTGTGTATTGTATCTGTTGTCAAATAGTCTAGGGACATGGACTATCATGGTGCGATTGTTTAACCCTTGTCCGTGTTTGGTTGTGGGGTTAGACTATTATATCATGATAGGCTATGAACCAAAACTACGAGACCGAACTATATATATGTATCTATTTTATAACCTGGTTTTATTTCTTCATTCGTGCTTACATGTGGTACTTGCTATTTGCGGTCTAACCCTGCTGTTTTTGCATGGCTAGGTTTAAAGACAGCACACAATGATCAAACGTACTTTTCCCTGAATAATGGCACGCACCAAACGAATTATTGTTGAAGGAAACGAGTGGGTTTCTTCTTCCCTGCTCGTTATTGCACACTTTACTTATTTTGGACGTTTAGCCACCCGCACTTGTTATCCATGAATTTGGACATTTAGTTTTCCTACATGATTGTAATTAATCAGACTGCAGCTGATCATGGTCATGTACTTTTGATACTCTGCCAGCTTTATTATTTTGTACAGCTAATTTCTAGAATATCGTGGTAGGGCATTTGGGATGCCTTACTTTCTTGTCATATATGTTCTATGTTTACTGTTCTTGCTTGACTGATTGAGACAATAGATGTGATGTGTGACCCTAAGTGACTTGTTTGTAGTATGCATCCCCTTGTTTAGTTACAGCCGTGACCGTCGTATTACGTTCTGTACCTTATATGGGGGAGCTAGTCATGTTCGTCTCCGTATTCCGGTACTGGGGCGTGACAATATTTTACAACAAGAATCCATATTTTTTTGATCTAGTTCCTCCACCATCGTGAACCCTAGTTAGATTCAGGAGATACATTTTTATTTATTGGGTAACCCAAGTACTCTCTTATGGATCCATTAAACAACTCTCTGAATTTTTTTGCCTTTTGGAAGATTCAGGAGCAAAATAATCAACCTATTGATATAGGAAGACCAAAAAGATTCTCCCAATGTCTTATTTTTGGGTCCAATAGAATTCATAGGTATAGGAAGAAGCCCCATCAAATAGAGATTTTTTTTTTTGACCATCTTTCGATTGTTAATACGAGATATAAGGACCACTACTACAAGCAGTATTATACCTTTGATCATAAAATATCGATTGCTTGTTGAACCCTGTAAAAAATGTGAAAGTAGGATACTATAAATTCGGGGGTCAAAGAGTTTCATAAAATATTCTTGGTAGAAAAAATGTGAGTGAAAGGTCCCACTGAATCGAATTTGATCCATGAATCTAAGAAATAGTAAGAATTCTTGATCTTTCTCAATAGCTCTCTCAATTCGAAGATGCATGATCTGAATTGATGTCCTTTTATTGATTCCTCCTAAATATTTTTATTGATTCCTCCTCAAAATTGTATTCAAATTAGAATTTGGTTATTCACGATGTATGATGAGCCCTATTATGGTTAAGCATCAATGGCTGAATGGTTAAAGTGCCCAATTCATAATTGGCAAATTCGTAGGTTCAATTTATGTTGGATGCACGCCAATGGTTCAATAAGTCTATGGAATCTCACCATCCATCCATAACAAATTGGTATGCTATATTCACACCATAACATATGAATATTAAGAACTAGAATTCTTATCAATACTGGAACTCATAGGAAAGAAATAGATTTATGGATGGAATCAAATATACAGTATATACAGAAAAAAGTATTCAAAAATTGGGGAACAATCAATATATAATGTTAAATCATGATCAACTAGGACAAAAATAAAGCATTTGGTCGAACTCTTCTTTGGTGTCAAGGTAATAGCTATGAATAGTCATCATATCCCGGGAAAGGGTAGAAGGATGGGACCTATTATGGGACATACAATGTATTACAAACATATGATCGTTACTCTTCAACCAGGTTATTCTATTCCACCTCTTATAGAGAAAAGAATTTAAAGCAAAATACTTAATAATACAATGATCCATTTATACAAAACTTCTACCCTTGAGCACATGCAATAGGCTGTAGGCAGTCAAGTAAAATCTAATCCACCAAAAAAATTGATCTATGGACAGCATTATAGTGGTAAAGGTCGTAATGCCAGAGGAATTATTACTGCAGGGCATAGAGGGGAAGGTCATAAGCATCTATACTGTATAATCAATTTTCTACGGAATAAAAAAGACATATCTGGTAGAATCGTAACCATAGAATACGACCCTAATCGAAATACATACAATTGACTCATACACTATGGGGATGGTGAGAAGAGATATATTTTACATCCCCGAGGGGCTATAATTGGAGATACCATTGTTTCTGGTACAGAAGTTCCAATATCAATGGAAATATCCTACCTTTAAGTATGGTTTGAACTATTGATTTACTTAATTGGGAGTAATCAATTAGGTTTACGATGAAACCTAGAAACTGATCACGGATCCAATTTAAGTACCTCTACGGGATAGACCTTAACAAAAAAAAACTATTGTCTAACGGTAACAAGTGATTGAGTTCAGTAGTTCCTCATAGAAAATTGTTGACTCTAGAGATATGGTAATATGGAGAAGACAAAATTGTTTGAATCATGCACAAAATCGTAAGTGCCCCTTGTTTCAAAGAGAGAAGGACGGGTTATTCGCATTTAATTTGATGGTCTGAGGCGAATTAAAAGCCAAGTTGTGGTAATTATAAAGATCTCCCAGGGGAAAAATAGAGTTGTCTCCTAGTTTGCCCATAATATATGGAAGTATCGACATAATTTCATAAAGCCATTCGGTCTGAATGCTACATGAAAAATATAAGCCAGATGAACGAACAGTGAGACCTAGGATGTAGAAGATCATACATGAGTGATTCATCTGATTTGGATTCCTATATATATCCACTCATGTGGTACTTCATCATACGATTCTTATAAGATCCGTCTGTCTAGATATTATCATATATATCTATAAAGTCATATTTTTGGAAGAAGCTTGTACAGTGTGGGAAGGGATTTTTATTGATAAAAATAATAATCTACTTCAACCGATATGCCCTTAGGCACGGCCATACATAGCATAGAAATCATACTTTGAAAGGGTGGACAATTAGCTAGAGCAGTTGGTGCTATAGCGAAACTGATTACAAAAGAGGGTAAATCAACCACATTAAGATTACCATCAGGGAAGGAACGGTTGATATTCAAAAACTGCTTAGCAACAGTCGGACAAGTAGGTAATGTTGGGGCGAACCAAAAAAGTTTGGGTAGAATCGGATCGAAGTGTTGGCTAGGTAAGCGTCATGTAGTAAGAGTAGTAGTAATGAGCCCTGTAGACCATCTTTATGAGGGAGGTGAAGGGAGAGCCCCAATTGGTAGAAAAAACCCACAACCTCTTGGGGTTATCCTGTGCTTGAAAGAAGAAGTAGGAAAAGGACAAAATATAGCGTTAGTTTTATTCTTTGTCGCCGTAAATAGGAATATTTAAAATCTTATTTTTGGAATTTTAAATAATGTGATAGACGAACGATGGGAATTAAACTTGCGCATGGTGGATTCACAATCCAGTGCCTTGATCCACTTGGCTACATCCGCCCCTTATCTAGCTAAAGGATTTTCTCTTTTTTCCATTCATCATTATTGTATTTATGCTTACCTTCATACTTCGATCGAGATATTCTATTAGACATAGAATAACAATCTTTAAAATAGGAGGAATCAGCTGTGACACGTTCACTAAAAATAATAATTTTGTAGCCAATCATTTATTGGAAAAAAATTAAAAAACTCAACATGAGGGAGCAGAAAGAAATAATAGTAACTTAGTCTCGGGTATCTACTATTATACCGACAATGATTGGCCATGCAATCACTATTCATAATGGAAAGGAACATTTACCTATTTATATAATAGATCGTATGGTAGGTCATAAATTGGGGCACACCGACTCTGACTTCCGCGAGACATGCGAGAAACGATAATAAATTACGTCGTTAATTTCGAACAAGGATCACAAATATTGGTGGGGGACCCATGCCCCATATCTTGTGTTAGTAAGATATCGGGTATGGATCCTTCAACGATACAAAAGTCTTATCCATTTATAGATGGAACTTCAACAACAGCTAGGTCTAGAGGGAAGTTGTGAGTATTACGTTCATGCATTACTTCCATACCAAGAGATGGATAATTTGAGAATAAGGTATTGTGCGAAACACGTAGTAAGCTCGTTGCATGGTCATGGACGTTGATAGCTTGAGCAAGATAGGCACCAGGGCAACGAGACTGCGTGGCTTGGGAAGGAACATTGGGTATCAAGGCATCCACTGAAGTATTTCAACCCTCGTAGGGGTGAGGCATCGTATACCAGGTACATAAGGCATTACGGGACTTTCAGTTGAGATATTGCAACCAATAGGATAAAAGGGAGCACTGTAGATGCAGTGTATCGTCTGCTTTGGTTGGCATACGTACTGTCACTAACCACTTTCATATAAATTAGTGCATCAGTTTAGAGAGTGTCTTGGTTTGTTGGTGTAGGCGTGGATGACATAGTTGGTTTCGTACATGGTTGATTGTGATGGATTTTTAGGACTTGAGTTGGTGTTTATCGTTGGTTTCACTAGGCGCGTTGTGTTGTAACACACTTGTAGGCTCACACAATTTTGAGTATAACATGTGCATGCTTAATTACTTTTGTGATAGATTTAACATGCTAGTGTGTTTACTGCTTTCATTGCTTATTTCGGAACCTGCTTTACTAGTTTCGTAACCTTCTTTACTTCTTTCAATACCTGCCATGCCATAAAATTAATCTCAGTTTAAAGTAGAAAGATCACCTTATAATAATTATATCTCTTCACATGACTACTTAGTGATAGTTTAGGCGAGTGGGTTATCCCGCTCACCAGTACAGTTGTGTACTGACCCACATTTGTGGGCATCTCTTTTAGGTACGCAGGTGTGGTGGTTTAGCTTGGATATACAAGACATGATGTATGGAATGGTAAGTACCTTTGTGGGCAAGAGAGAGCAAGAGTGTTGTAAGACTTCATGGCACCTTCAATTGGACCCTTTGAGAGCTTCGCTTCGTATACTCTGATGTGGTCTTGTTGGTAATAATACTTCTCTTTCGCTGCAACATGGTCATTTCGATGATAACCATGATGTTTGACATCATTGCCTTGTGCGAGTGTAACATCATGCCCCGATGAGAACGATTGTCCTACGTGAGCGTTGGTTTGGTGATCTTACGTCCAACGGAGACGATCGAACTTGAGGGAGATTAGGGCATGATAAATTAATATCAGAGCGTCCAGTTCATTTTCTTGAACTTTTTTTTTGCTTCATCACTAACTATAAATGGCCTCCATGAATCAAATGACTCTTGACTCTGCTCGGTGCCATATTAGATGTTCTATGCAATAAGTCTATAGATTTGTTGTGTGTGTGCATATTTTCTATTACATTCATTTGTACTATTTTGATAGAATCGAGTAGCACCGCTAGGCATTGTTGCATTCGTGCAGCAAATTGTGTGGCATTATTGCATCAGTGTGCCTTGTGATTTTGGAAGATTTTGGTTGCATCAGTAGAGCAGTTGATTTATTGGACGAGATTAGGTATGTTGGCATGTTGTGAGTAGAAATATTGGAAAGATACAAATATATTAAGCAGATTTGAGTAGTGGCTTGGAATAGCAGGAAGAGAACATTACACGAGTTGCTCTTACAATAAATGTGTCGAACGGTTTACGAAATAATTGGGAGTATCAAGAATAGAATATTGCGTGAGTTGCAACGAACGAGATCAATAAGAGAGTAAGATGGTTTGTGTGTTGGATGATTTTCATATCAAACTTTGAGTAAATAATTGATTTGTGTTCTACGGGATCACCGCAGAATGGATAGCTTGAACGAATGTTGGATCAACACAGAGAAAAGTATGATGCAAGAAGTGGTTTAATTCTAAGTGGTATATGGCATACCATGTAGCGATGTGAAGTATCAGAACATTTTAGATAGACAGTAATAGAATTTCCACGACGGACGTGGGTAACAAGAATATAAGTAATTTGTGCGCATCAGCCGAGTTATGTATCAGAACTTGTAGCAAGCAAATATTAAGTTGTGATCGAAATACATTGAAATCAAGACGATGCTAAGGAATGGAACGAGATCAAGGATCATGGTGGATGGACCTTTGAAGATAGCTAAACAAGAAGGAGGCATCGAAGCAAATCACTCTATCGCTCGAGCGAGTTGGACGTGCAACATCAAAGCGTGGCATACGGATAAGAAACATAGCAAGCCTATGGTTTCAAAAAATATTGCAAGTAGCAGTGTGAGAAGTCGAACAAGGCGGTTCTGAATTTTTGAGGGATTTAGGGCAGAACAATTGAGTATTAGAAGACAGTTTCTGTCATGACCCATACCCGGTATAGGGGCACGAGAGCGTGGGTACGTCCAGCCTACGCCGAAGCATCGACGGTAGAACGCTGTCTAGGTCACAAGGAATACTAATGTAACTAAATACCTGTCAATGATATCCATCTCCATAAGGAGGTCAATTTACTCCATAAGGAGGTCAATATACATCTCACAATATCTCACAATGTAAACTCAATCACAACAACTATAAAGTATAAGGCACAATAAAAGATAAGAGGAAAATGACATAGTTAAACACCATGTCTCAAACATAAAGATAAGTCACAATCTAGCTGTCCAACATAAAGTTTCCACAAGTCTTAAATTAAACTTAACATAAGTCTAAACATAAACTGAAATAACCTCCATAAGCCTCAAAGCATAAATAAATACTATCTAGATAGCTGCAGGTAATGTCTCATCTAAAGGAATAGTCTCCTCTAATATCTCTGGTGCGTAGTCTGCATCTATACCTGGTCCATAGTGTGTGGTACAGAACTCCTCAAGATTCTCTGGAAAAAATATCCAGTCAGGATTGGAACGAAGTACAAGCACTAACAGCAGTTCCACATATATTGACAAAAACTATAACACAGTGTAAAGAAATACAAGACAGATAGAAATACTGGCAATAAGAAATACTGGAAATAAGGAAATACTGGAATAAGAAATACTGGAACATCATCATCAATATACATCTAGCAATGAATAGAACTACAAGTACAGGCAAGAATAATGAACTGGTATGTAAGTGTGTACAAGATCAATAACTAGAACATGTGAAAATGCAAGATCAATATACTAAGATACATGTCAAGAATCATCTAGCTAAGTGTATGAAACATCAGCATATCATGTGATCGTCTTGGGACTATATGACTCATTACATTGATTAGCAATCATCCCTAACAGGTCAGGCTAACCACATATAACAGCGATGAGGCATGTAATGGTAAGGCTGCACCGACGTGAGGTATGGGTGAGCTATGATGCATGTAAAGTTGGGTATGATCACATAAGCTACTAACATTTCCCCATTTTCCTTCAGCTAGTATGATGGATTCCAATCACGACTCCTCATGACAGGTCTCAATGATGCCAACTCGTATAAACAATAGTGTCAGAGTCATGTACGCTATACAACAAGAATTATAAAGATAATCAACATAATGGAAACTGTCAGAGAATGTACTCGCCTGTGGTCCTTAGCTAGCAATACCAATGTTCGGTTTCCAAGGTGTTGTCTGAATGATCCAACAGTCCTATAGACACACCATATAACATAATACTGCATCAGACATTGCTCTAAAACACAATCAACATAATGATCTCTACGGGGTGGTTACGTCTGTCATTACTGTGCATAACAGACAATCGATGGTACGGTCTTGCCAGTACGTTAGTGTACATATGGAAGTCTACTATCATGCTACATGGTCACAGGTTGAGATAGCTACGGGTATCCGTGGTTATATTCAATACATCTAGTACATATAATACGTAGGACGTAATATGAACTAATCTTTCATCATATTAATTAATTACACTTTTAATAGATATACATATATTCATACTTGGTCGAATTTATACTATGTACATATATACATATATTAAACATGTACCAGGGATGTTTGTACAATACATACACGTATGTATTATACCAATTGAGAATTAATACTGGTACCTATATATACATATTAAACATATTTTAGGGGTATATATATATATACAAGACATATGTATATATGCAAATGGAGATACACTATATATATATGTGTATATATATACCAAAATACGTGTAACATATATAAATACATATGCAATTACATACACACCAATCATATACCGACATACCATCATATACTAAATACACCACGGTTAATACATGTGAATACTACGAGGAATACGTGTATACGTGTACGTGTTCATGCATGCGAGGGGTTCGAACCTGTATACTCAGAAATGAAGGGTTCAATATCGAGGTCGTCGCGAAGGAGGGGGCAGCGGGGTGCTGCTCGGGTTCACTGCTCAGCTCCGGTGATCGTCGAAGTCGAGTTCGACAGGGAAGGGTCACAGCGGGTTGGCGAGTGCAGTAGGAGATGGCGTACAGTGGTTGCTTGTCGGGTTGGCGGCTTCAGGCGAACGATCCGGAGGAGAACGGTGGGTCTTCGACGTTCAGGTGGTTGTCGTTGAGGCTGGGGTACAGCGGATCCGTGACGCTGCTACAATTTCCGGTCTTCAATGAGAGGCAGGGATGAAGGCGGTGATGGTGAAAGATGGTGAGGCGTCCGGCGGGTGCTCGTCGGGTTCGACAGGGAAGGGGACAGCGGCTCGTTGGTCGGCTTTCGACGGGATGGTCAGGATACTGGCAGAGTCTCCGGTCTGCAGCGTCGTGTAGGCAAGTTTCCTCCGGCGTTCGAGCTCCGGCGGGTTGAAAGTTCACGAGAGGGAGATGATGGGCGGGGGTTGGCTGGCTTTAGGGTTAGGTTGAGAAAGAAAGGAAAAACAATACTATGTATATATACATATATAGTAGACTTTGGGTTGACCTAGAATTAGGTCTGGTCAAGGCCCTCTTGGGATTGGGCTTTCTCATTGGTATTTCAACGGCTGGGATTTCAAATAAATAAAAAGAAATTGCTAGAATGCATTGGTTCAATGGTCTGAGGCCATGGTTAAGGGAAATTAATGTTGTATTGCACACTTCCAAGAATTTATGGAATTTACCCCTAAGGAAGAATTGGGTTTATTTACGTATCGTGTCCAACTGGATGGACACCTCAATGCACCCTTGCACCAAAGTGCCTAATAATTGAAAAGTTATCCTATTGCAGGCTTATGAATTAATTTAATAAAAATAAATGCAAGTGGCTTTCTAAAATTCAAACGACGGTAAAGTGCAACAAAATAAAAGCACAGCAATTTAAAATAATCAATTATCATGCAATCATTTACTCGTTAATTACGAAAAGACGAAGATACCCTTTATATGAAAAGTGAGGGTGACAGTTTCAGCGAGCGTAGTTTCTCGATTAGTGGCTTGGATAGATAGTTAAACTCTAGGTGATTAGGCAGTATTTGGTTAGCAGATACGTCAACGGTAGTGATTGAAATGCACCGATTCAGATGTGTGTTCGGATTGGATTATTGGATTGTTGGATTTTGGATCAATTTGCAGATGAGATATTGCATGGTTCATAGTAACTATCCATCATGATGACTTTTAATTTCGAGCATAGTTTCGGGACAGCTGATCCTAAAGATTTGACCGCCAAATCAAAGTGAATATTGTAGACAAATAGAATGATCCTTGCGACAGTGCATTTAAGAATACATCGAGGATGGATTTTGAGTGATGCGTGTTGGAGATAGGCCTATGTGACTTAGTGTTGAATTTGAGAGATTATTGGGATAGCCTTCAGCAGAAGATGCAGCCAAAAGATCAAAGCGATGGTGGAAATAGCCGAAGTCAACTGATGAGATTCGGAGTCACAGATTATCAAAGATGGCTTTTATTTTGACTCATCGTACTCCATAAGAGAATATTATTCATATAAATTGACGACTATGTAACTAGCTTCAAGAAGTTAAAGTCGTGGCTTATTTCAGATCAAATTCTTGTACTTTCGAAAGGGAAAATGTGCCTCAGATATACAAGATAAAATCAGACTTAGTTTGCAGTATATGCTCATACAGGGGGCGAAGGTGATATCCTATGCTTAGAGGCAGTAGAAGCAACATAAGAAGAACTATTCCAAGCGTGACCTAAGAATTATGGCAATTGTGTCTTCATTGAAATCATGGCGACAATATCCCTATGGCATGGCAGCAAAATCTTTATGGATCACATAAGCCACAAACAGGTGTTCACCAAGATAGGTATTGAGATTGAAGGCAGAGGTGTTAGGCCGAACTGATCTAGGAGTATAGTATGACATTTGGATACGTCGAGTAGTTGGAGTTGTATCAGATGTAATAATTATTTGGAGCATGAAGATGATATATTAAGATAATGTGTGCATAACATGGTGCGATTAAAGTCGAGTTAGAGATTGGTTGGTTGAGCCGGGATAATGCAAGTTTAAATTTAGAAACAGTTGGATGATAGGGCATTGCAGAATACTCATTACGCTTGGACGCGCAAGGACTTGAAGCATATTTTGGATCTTGCTAGGGTATGGTCAATACGGAACATGAATTAAATTGGGTCAGGTAGAGAGATCGTCAGTGGAGAATCTTTGTTTCTGAGAACAGTGCACGCATAAATGTGTTATAGGATGAACGTTAGGATCGGTTCAGTCGAGAGTGGAATGATTAATATTTTGGAGGTAAATATACCCTTTTAACTTGTCCAAATTCGCTATTGCTATGCTCGGCTAAAATGAATGTATTTTAGGGATGCGTTAAATATATGTATGATCCAAACTAAGCGATATGCTGAATTTGAATTGATCTGCAAGGAGGATATGGGAATATAGAATTTGTGTGAGCGTTCAGTACGAGACGAAGACGTGAGTTTGGTTCAGTAAAGTATAAGTTTCATGGAGCAGAGTTTGTGAAATGGACACGAGAATTACAAAAAAAGATGAGCACTGATTTTGGTTCAAGGACGAACCTTATTCTAAATAATATATTATATAAAGCCCTGCACCCGTACGGTGCATTATGCTAAGATTTAGAATGGTAGAAGTACTGAGCAAGTTAATTTTCATGTGCAGATGGTGTACGGAGTTCAAAGCAATCAGAGTAGTGCCCACACAAGCCAAGGCATGGACGGCGAGCAATAGAATCATTATGTTCGTTCAGAGCAGTACAGAGATAGCGGGATTTAAGCGATAATATCGTCTTCCTTAATCCGATCGGGCTGGATGATTTGGATAGCACGACATGCCCGTATGGTCATACTAATTGAGTTGATCGTGCTTCACATCAGACTACAAATTCAAAGAATTGGCCATATCGGCAAGGCAGAGTGCTAAGTAGATTCAGACTTGGTGAGTGGGCTCTGTCCCTTCTTCTCTACTCCTTCATGCTTAATAAAATGGATAACATCTTGCATATTGAGTACTTGGTCTGGAATATGGAAATACAGTGATAGAGGCATAATTCAGTGTGCGTGGTTCAGATAGATAAGCTGAGTTAGAGTTTGTGTCGAACACTTAGGATGGAACATGGAATAACTATTTTAGAGGCGGGAGCGTGCATTACGTATGAGTATCAAGTTGTGGCATTTCGTCAAGCGAAGCATGCAATTGTTTTTCGAAACTAGGCAACTGCCGATAGTGATATGGAGAGTTTGGAACACGGTGCTATTGGGACATGAGACTTGGAAATTATCGATGGGCATGGTGCCACAGAACCCGTAATGATGTGGCTTACATATTGTTAGCATGTTGTGTTGTGGCCTTGGGCCTTGTATTGGGGAGTTGGGTCATTAAGCAAAATATGGAAAGAGATGGATATTTTATGAATAAGGTATTGTGCAAAACATATAGTTAGCACGTTGCATGGTCATAGACGTTAATAGCTTGTGCACGGGCTTGAGTTTCTTGAGTGGGATAGGCAATGGGACTGCTTGGTCTGGGAAGGAACATTTGGCATTGAGGCATCCACTGAGGTGTTGCAACCCTCGGAGGGACGAGGCATCGTATACCAGCTACATAAGGCATTGCGGGACCTTCAGTTGAGGCGTTACAACCAATAGGATAAAATAAAGCACCGTAATGGTTGGCATGCATGCCGCCAGTGACCACTTTTATATAGATTAGTGCATCGGTTTGGAGAGTGTCTTGGTTTTTTGGTGTAGGCAGGGATAAAATTGTTGGTTTCGTACACGGTTAATTGTGTTGGATTTGTAGGACTTGAGTTGGTGTTTATCGTTAGGTTTACTAGACGTGTTGTGTTATAACACACTTGTAGGCTCACGTGATTTTGAGTATAACTTGTGCATGCTTAATTATATTTAGGATAGATTTAACATGCTAGTGTTTTTACTGCTTTCAATGCTTACTTTGGAACCTACTTTACTGCTTTCGTAACCTGCTTTACTGCTTCCAATACCTGTCATGCAATAAAATCAATCTAGGTTTAAAGTAGAAATATTACTTTGTAAGAAATGTATTGCTTCACATGACTACTTAGTGTTGGTTTAGGCGAGTGGGTTACCCAGCTCATCAGTACAGCTGTGTATTGACCCACGTTTGTGGAATCTCTTTCAGGTAGGCAGGTGTGGTGGTTTAGCTTGGATATATATAAAATAATGTATGGAACGGTAAGTACCTTGTGGATAAGAGAGAGCAAGAGTGTTGTAAGCTTTTGTGGCATCTTTATATGGACCCTTTGAAAGCTTCGCTTCGTATACTCTGATGTGATCTTGTTGGTAACAATACTTCTCTTTCATTACAACATAGTCATTTTGATGATAACTATGACGTTTGACGTTATTGTTTTGTGCGATCATAACTCCAGGCTCGTACGGTATTACGCCCCGATAAGAATGATTGTCTTGCTGGATCGTTGGCGTGATAATTTCACGTCCAGCGGGGGGGATCGAACTTGCGGAAGATTGGGGCATGACAGGCAGCATACCACCGGTATACTGAGATATATCGTCAATATACTGTTGGGATGCCCAAATTTTGTTTTGCTTAGTTTTTGACCCAGATGACTAACGATTCTTCTCGTGTGATGTTTCATGACTTTCTATTATACCCTAGTATTAGTATGTACTGGTTTTTAGCCTTATATTGGTTATACCTAATATTTTATCTTGAGAACAAGGAGCCTCCTTAACTGTCAAGTATATGATTATGGATTACTTGTAAACTTGTAGGCCTTAGTATTGTTCTTGATTGACTAGTATAATACGTCCCGACTGTTTACCTGAGCTAACATGCATATTACCATATGAAAAGAGGATTAATCGTGACCTGATTGATTACTGACTGATTATCCATGTATCCTCACCTGACTACTTCTATTCGTGTTGATACTTCTTGTTATTACACCAAGGTACTATTTCTATGCACTGCGGTGTTACATGTTCCTGATATATCATATTCATGTTATATTTAGTATATTACTATTCCTACAAAGATTCTACCATAGTTGGTCAGTGGTTGTAGCATGACTTAGTTAGGAATCTGTGTATTAAATGGAGATGTCTATACTCAGGATGACTCTAGATTGAAACCTTTATAAACTAATATGAATTCACAACTAGCATACCAGTACTACTAT
Source organism: Iris macrosiphon (assembly GCA_036927795.1). Taxonomy (NCBI): domain Eukaryota; kingdom Viridiplantae; phylum Streptophyta; class Magnoliopsida; order Asparagales; family Iridaceae; genus Iris; species Iris macrosiphon. The sequence goes on along the minus strand of JAYESA010000018.1, from coordinate 95,833,830 downwards.
GCGATATACAGGAAGGATGATCATATGTCCACGACATGAGATTCCATATGTAACTGTATGGTTAATTAGGCAAGTTAAAACTAATATAAGCATTGGGAGAAAATATGATTTCGAGATCGTTTATTGATGGTCATCCATCAGATATTGTATATCATCCATCTTAGTAGAGTAAAGTATTTGGCTATAATTATCCTGATTGACCTAGTATATACCCTATAGGAGTTTTAAGACTGCTACTGATTCTACATACCCTAGTGGCCTCACAAGGGGATGTGGCATACTATTTATAATCCTATATATACTCATGGCTTGGCCAGTCTCGCTTTCATATTTCATGATGTAAGGATCCCTATATATATTGTATACTGGGGTAGCCTAGATACCACATATCAAGCTATAGGAATTGATTGACTGGTTATTTAAACTTGTTGTCTTTAATCTACATCATCTGCTAGTAGCCTAAGGGCGTAGACTGTCACCAACCAGTGGTTCAACCCTTGTCGTTGTATGGTTGTAGGGTTAAGCTATGGACCTAAGTTAGGACACATGTGTCTATTATATATTGCTACTGCTTGGGTTCTTTTTTTTCCACATGTGCTTTCTTGTAGTATTTGCTATTAGGTGCCTGACCCATCGAGTTTTGTTTGTCCAAATCTAGAGGATCTTGCATTTATTTTTTATCGATGGTGCGTACTATGAGCATGGCCGCCTAGGGGATTGAGTGGGTTTTTTCTTAACCACTCTTATAACATTTTGTTATTTTGGGCGTTTGGTCACATTCACATTTTTATCCTGACATTCTGGATGTTCATTCCTTTCACATGATTGGTCACATGCACCTTTTTATCCTAATTTTTTGGATATTCATTCCTTTCACATGATTGTACTTATTCGTACTACAGTTGACTATGATAATGTATTACTGACACCATGCTAGCTCTTTATTTTGTATAGCTAGCTTCATAATTATTTCGATAGAGCATCAGGGACAATTTATTACTTTATCTTACATATTCTATATTTTTTGCTTCTTGTTTGATTGATTGAGATAATTTATGTCTTGTGAGGCCATAGGTGACTTGTATTGTAGTATGCACCCCTTATCTAGTGACAACTGTGACCATATTGCATGTTGCTGGCATACTGTATAGTGTATAAAAGATCGTGTCATATCCCCATTCTCTATATTTTATACTGGGGCATGACAAGCTAGTACCAACAACTAGCTCTGAATGATCGAGGATATGACTCAGATTCGAAACATATATATACCATTGAGATACATAAAACACATCATGTACCTAGTGCCTAAGCAGCCACTTTCTCCACCACCAATGATAAAAGAGGCGCGCGGAGAGCGACCGCCTAATGCCTAGGCGGCCGCCTCGATCTCCATTTGAAATATTGGTACTCATACTATATATACACTTTTATATACATCTACTCATAACTATATATACTAACACTATAATTACTATATAAATTGCATATATATATATATATATATATATATATATATATATATATACCGAAGGCATTACCCTAGTGGTAATGTGGCGGGACACCTTGGAGTAGACCAAGGTTTGAATCCCCCCTCCGCCGACTGGGTGGCTCTTATAGCCACACGTAGAGCATATATATATATATATATATGAAATAAACAACTGTTTCCACCACTCTACTACCCAGCCAATTTTGTTTCGCTTAATCCCTTTTTTATGGCCACATACCTATACGGCTAAGGATGGAAAATATTTCTCCTATTACCTGAATCTAATGTTTCATTTCATCCAGAAAAAGCTATCTCTTTCTCAACGTCTTTTTCATTTGATCCAATAGCATTCCATTAGATAGAAAGAAATTTGATATATACTGATAACTCTTGGATATAGTATTATGACAGAAAGGTCCATTAGAAAATGAACTATTGGTGCTAAGCCATCTCTGGTGATGAATCAATAATTCAAAGTATTTTCTTGCGTATTTGAATTCTTGATGAACCAGCATTTATATATATATATATATATATATATATATATATATATATATATATATATATATATGCAGAAGATTTATTTGGGAAGTAAGAATCCTCTTTAACTTCTTTACATCTCCAAAGAATTCTCAACGTGAAAACACAAATACAAAGGGATGATCTTTGATTAGGAAAAATAATGGATCCGCAGGGTCCCAAATAAATTAGCTTATTCGAAAAAAGCCTTGTTCTCTGGAAGATCTATCTCATGTCTGGTACTGCATGGTTCCACTCTACAAGAACTCAAAATCATTCTTTTTAAGTTTATCCTCTTTATGAAAATGATAAAGGCAAATTCTATAGGCACTTTAAAAATTTCTTAGGATAGCCTATTACTTCAGGACAACCTAGGCTTTTGTAATTTTTACTCGGGACAGCCCCAAATTTACTTTGGGCTGCCCACCAACAATGGAAATGACTAAAGGGTGGAGGAGGAAGGAGGAGAAAGAGGAAGAGGATAAGGGTAGAGGAAGAAGGAGGAGGCGAAGAAGGTGGAGGATAAGAACGAAGACAAAGAGGGTGGAGAAGGAGGAGGTAGAGGCAACGAGCGGAGGAGGGAGGAGGACGAGGACAAGGCGGAGAGGGTGGAGGAGGAGGAGGGCAGAGAGGGTGGAGGAGGAGGATGAGGCAGAGAGGGTGGAGGAGGAGGACGGGGGTGGAGATGGTGTAGGAGAGGAGAAAGAGGAGGTGGGTGGAGGAGGCAGAGGAGAGAAGAAGGAGGAGGAGACTGTCAAAATATTTGGTAGTCCTTCCAACTTTCAAATTTTTTGACAGTCCTAAAGAATTAGGACTGTCAAAGATTTTGACAGTCCTTCATATTGGAAGGACTATCAAAATATTTGACAGTCGTTCCAATGAGAAGATCTGTCAAAAAATTTGATATTCCTGAAAAAAATTAGGCTAACTTGAAACAATTTTTCCGGTAGCAAACTTGTAAATAACTAAAAAAAAATTGGAATAGCCTCAGTAAAATATGAAAAGTGCCTATAGAATTGTCCATGATAAATGATCCCTTGTCCTGAAAGGGCCTAGCCCAAGAAGTAAATCACAATTCAGTGGGCCTTTCCATACAATCAAATAGATTGCCACAAAGGGTGTCATATTTTATGAGCCCAAACTATGTGATTGAATAAATCCTCCTCTATCTGTTGTCGGTCGAGGGCTCCTTCCCCTTCTTCAAACTTCGATTCAAATTTTACATATAAAAATCTCTGATCAATGATAGAACAAGATACATTTTGCATCACTTCTAACTAATTTTTTAGTTCGGACCGAAGAAGTAATGCCACTCGATTATTATCAAACTGACTGCAATCTTTTTCTATCCATGAGGATCCCATTAGAGCGCCTTTTAGAGTGAGCAAAGAAGTGAGGAATCCTCTTTTCGAATTTGACTCACCCACTCCAGTCGTTTCTTTTCTTTCTATTACTTCGAAAGTAGCTGCTTCAGCTTTAGCTACGCAATTTTTGATATTTCTTTTTATTTCTCATCAAACTAATGTCATCTTCTTTTGGAAATCTTGGATATTCTTAGCATGATATTAGGTAATCTCATTTCTATTACTCAAACATGCATGAAACATATGCTTGTATATTCGTCCATCAGTCAAATCGGATATGTAATTATTAGAATAATTATTGGAGACTCAAAAGATGGATATGCAAGCATGATAACTTATATGATGTTATATATCTCCATAAATCTAGAAAATTTTGCTTGTATTCTATCATTTGGTCTGCGTATCGAGACTGATAACATTTGAGACTATGCAGGATTATACACGAATGATCCTTTTTTCTCTCTTTAGCCCTGTGTCTTTTATCCCTAGGAGGTCTTTCTCCACTAGCAGGTTTTTTTCTGAAAAAACTATCTATTCTGGTGTGGATAGTAGACAGGCCTATATTTCTTGGTTTCAGTGGGACTCCTTACGAGCGTTGTTTCTATCTACTATTATCTAAAAATAATCGAGTTATTAATCACGGGATAAAACCAATAAATAATCCCTTACGTGCGAAATTATAGAAGATCCCCTTTAAGATCAAACAATTTCATCGAATTGAGTATGACTGTAGGTGTGATAGCATCTACTATACCTGGAATATCAATGAACCCAATTCTTACAATTGCTTAGGATACCCACTTGTAGCTTCTAGGCCTATTTCTTAGTTCAATATCCCTCTTACTAACTTAACTAGAATAAAAGAATTAGTGGATCTGTTCCGTCCAAAATAAGAATGGGCTGGGTTATGAACTTATAATCATTGAATTGACTCAATTCTATGATTATAAGTTAATTCCATATTGGACCGACCGGAATAGGTTTATGTACATTCTTATTATGAGAAGGGGTTATTCAAGCATATGTAAATAGATACTATATTTACATATGGATCCCTACGTCATTCATTCTATTTAGGATTATGAATAGGCGTAATTGGAACTGCCTTTGACATATCTATCGTTATTTAGGTACCTCACTTCTTTGGGCTTCCATTGATATTGAACCAAGAAATAGGTTTGATTTTATATCGTTATATATATATATATATATATATATATATATATATATATATATATATATATATATATATATATATATATATATATATATATATATAGGGTATCCTACGGATAATTCAAATCGAAGCAGTTTTATGTCTGACTCAGGCCTATAAGAGATGACTGATCGATAGAAATACTCCACCTTTGTCATATATTCCATATATTATACTAGATAGATATCATATTCATGGAATATAATTCACTGTCAATGTGCCTTGATGGTGAAATGGCAGACACGCAAGACTCAAAATATCGTGCTAAAGAGTGTGGAGGTTCGAGTCCTCTTCAAGGCATAATATAATATTAAGAATGCTCATTGAATGAGAAATTCAATAACAGATTTTGGATCTAATCAATATTGATATACCGACTTATCTATTGATAGGAATGACGATCCCCACAATCCGAGTACAATTAGAATTGGAATAAGTTCGGCAGTGGATCACGAAATCATGGTGATCTTCTCTATCTAATGAATGAGGAGTTCGTTTGAAAATTGTCCGCCTTGCGCCCACCCTCTGAGTATATGATTCAACAGGAATCGTACAAGGGTAGTTTCATAGAAACCTCTGGTAAAATACCCACCAGTACTCGTAACCGAGCAAATAAAGTATATTACATAGGATTCCTTGAGAGATTCCTGGGACAAACCTTGAGAATCTTAATATAAACTCTAATTCAGAATCTGTTTTCACTTGTTCCCATTTACTCTTACTTATTGTTGTTGAATTTGATTCTTGATGTTCGTTGTTGACCTTGTATCGAGATGAATCTTATTGACTAAGTTAAGGTATATTCTAATAATATAAATGGATATGAACAATTAAAAATGTAGCTGTCTGGCTTAGTTATGGATTCAAGAGTTTATCGCAATCATATTAGCTGGTATGGCGAATACATAGACTAATTTTGGATATATTTCTCTTACATATGTAATTTATAGTTTTCGCAGCCAAGCATGCGGTAGGAAAAGAAATTTAGATACCATGATTCTAGAGGTATGTACCTTAGTTATACACTCTATATTTTATCGCCGCTATGCTTACTGGCGTGACGAGGATTTTGGGTAACATAATTTTAGATAGACGTTTATGATTATCTGATTATATCTTAAATTTGTTCTTAACATATCATCTCTATCATTCCACTCCTATTATTATAAAATTTTGTTCCATCACCTTCATTACTCAAGATAGAGCTATCTCTAGTTTCTCTAGTTAGTTCCTATAGATTTTTACTATCATTAGTTTCGGAGGTTCCCTGGATAGTACAATAGTTTGGTAACTTGCAAGGTAGGTTGGTGTCTAGTTGAGTATTGGTGTTGATTGATGGGAGCGTAGCTAGTGAGTCTGAGAGTGGTTCCTAGTTTGGCAGCTGAGAATCAGATATCAGTGTATAAGCCTAGAAGTAACTCATAGTGTAGTACCCTTTTTATAGTAATAAACCTAAGACAGGTGTCAGAGTATAGTCAATAGTTTGTATCCTAGAGTATTAAAAGTATAGCTATAGAGTTAGTGCTTGTGTACCAGGAGTACCTAGAGAGTGCAAGTGTCCAAGGTGTATCAGGAATTGATAAGTAATACATAATAGGAGTAGTGTATCAATTTAGTATCAGTATAGTATTGAATATAGGGTATGTAGGGGAGTATCATAAGAGTATGAGTGCAAATGTTTCAAGTAGTGAGAGAGGTATAGTTAGGCCACCTGTGGCACAGCCAAATATAACACACTAGCAGAGGGAGACACCCCAGTAGAGCAAAACTTTTGCGATGACGGTTGAGGGGACCGATGCTATAGTTGATGGGTTAACATGTTATTTCCTGTTCTTTCTTTCTATTCCTTTCCATCTATTTGATTGATTGATTCCTTAGTACCTTAGCTTGCCTAAGTAATTTTTATATTAGAATATAATTAGTAGTAAACTCTGATAGAGACTGCAATATCATGACAAGTAAAGACTATAACCATGCATATTTTTTTCTCTCCATAGAATTGCATGTTATATGATTTAAGATAGGACTTTCGTAGACCATGATTGTTGTGGGTTTGACCGTAATGCAGATTATAATGAATAGGTTATGACTGGCCAGAGAGAGACGAGCTGTCTTAAATTTCGAGGACAAAATTTTTCCAAGGGGAATATTTGATGTTACTACCACATTTCTAGAATATGGATATATTTTTTATTTTGTATTATTATAAATATTGTGTTTATATTTTATTTAATATATAATGTATATGATATATATATATTGTAACTAGTATTATTATTGTTTAGTGGATTAGACTATTTAATTAGACTTAACATTAGTAGACCTAACTAGACTTGACTTGACCCATTGATTCAATTAAATAGTTAGTCATGGTTTGACTCATTAGTTTAGAAGAATGAGTTAGTTATTGAGTTTAGACTATTTGACTTGAGTCATTAGTTAGTCATGACTAGATTAAGTCTATTAAACCTATTTAGACTCAAGAATAGAATATTACTTCTATATGATTAGTTGATCATATTCATGAGAGAATGAGAGGGGCCTTTGTGTCAATTCAAATATTCCTCAACCTAAACCTAACCTTATTAGGAGGCTATATAAGCCTCTTTATTTATGAATAGGCTCCATTTGCTTTTCTAATTAATTCATCCCTAAATTTGGAAGCAAACCCTAATCCACCCATTCTCAAACCTCATACTCTCATTTTTATTCCCATGGAGACATAAGAGCTTGGAATAGCAATGAGAAAGTATTGGAAGGAAGCTAGCTAGACCTATAGGGACCTTCCCTTTCTGTGCAAGTTATTCTTGTATAAGTTATTCTTGTGCAAGTTACTATACAATTTATTCTTGTGGAACGTGTCATAGTTTGGATCCACTGTACTAGTTGGGGGTGGAGAAGTACTAGATAGATGTGTGATCATACCCTTACTGTGCAAGAGAAATTACTATGAGTGTTAATCATACACCTCACGTATAATTAGCCATGCCCTATAGTTTTGTGCAAGTTCCCAAGCCGATCATATGTCAACACTAATACTTCAAAGCACATAGTTAGAATAGTTCCTTTATGTCTATTTTATTTTTATTGAGATATTCTATAAAGCTCTGTCTATTTATTTCTCTGCTATATAGTTGTGTTTATCCATTTTCCATATTGATATTTTTAGTTATAATTCAGTTATTTATTCTCATCTTGTATTGCACTCACTATTACTGTTTTATATTCTTTGCCATTTAATTGGAACTGTTGTTAGAGTTGTGCTCATTCTATCCTGACTGGATATATTTTTCAGTTGATGACTTAGAGGACTGGTGTCCGACGTATTACGGACCGCATGAGGGAGTAACGACCGTGGGCCATGATATTCTGGGTGATTAACGGGAGGACTAGCCGGTGTCACTAGATACCTTAGTTTCATTTACTTAGCTTCTATGCTGTATATGTCTCCAGCTTAGACATTTGGTATGTTATATGTATTTGTGATTCATTATGCTTTTTTGATAGACTATTTAGACTTGGATTTGGTTGTAGTTGTGATTTTTTTATTCCATTCTTCTATTTGATATCGTGCAATTATCTTCCTTTAATTTTATTATGATTGAGTATTGATTTTTATATCATTAACATCTTGTCCTCCGTATGGAGTTTAGATATCATTGACAGGTTTATACATTATTGTGTGAGATGATTAGATAGTATAGTTGACCTAGACAGCATTCTATTATTATGATTGAGTATTGATTTTCATATCATTATCATCTTATCCTCCGTATGGAGTTAAGATATCATTGACAGGTTTATACATTATTGTGTGAGATGATTAGATAATATAGTTGACCTAGACAGCATTCTATCATCGATGTTACGGCATAGACTGGATATACCCATATACTCGTGCCCTCATACCAGGTGCGTGTCGTGACATCTATTGTATTGGCTCTGTATATGGTTAGATTTTTCAAAACTCCATAGACATGTAGAAGAGAAATGATATCCCCACTCAGACAGGGCAGATATATAGAACCTTTCAACGAGTTTCATAAAATGTTCTTGATACTTCCCAAAGACTAAAGTTCTTGATCAATGGAGGAATAATATTACCATTTTTGTTCAAAAAGATACCAAAGTGGATGACTGTGTCATGCACCAGTCCCAAAATATATGGGAATAGGTCACGTGGCAATGGCCAGCTACCTATTAAGTGGACTCTAGTTCAACTCAAATACGTATAAGTTGTTCAGTAATGGTCATTATCTAGATAACATAATAAATATATCTATATCTCAATCCACAAGAAAATAAATATAAGAATAGACAATATGTATCGTGGTGTGCACCCCATACAATACTTGTCCAAATAGACCAGAAATGAACAATATGAGTCTACAAAATTTAGGCTATAACAGCAGATAAATAAGCAATAATAAGTATATGTAACTACGAAAGATATGATAAAAGTACCTAGTCACAATACCTGCATACCGAGACGATACTCATCAGCAGCTCCAGAAGGAATCAACGATAATCAACACTGCAAATCTGGCAGAAAACTAGGTCTCAGGGGACATAGCAAGATACAAAATATACAAGCTTTGTAAACTAAAATAACTCATACTGATGCATGGATGATTCTAACCTCATAAACGTACAATTTAGAAGACCACTTTCGTACGCATGAGTGAGATTCAGGATAACTCGACAAGTCCACGTAGCTCGAGACTAGTGGTGTACATATAATGTCAACAGTCATCTGTATCCGTTTGTTACGATCCAAGAACGTTAGAGGGTATCTACATAACTCATAAAATCCTATAGTTCCTCATAGAGACTATGGTATACTAGTGTGGCTATCCCATACACATAGTGGTTGTTCTCTCCCAAAATCCCATACTGACCAAGTAATATCCATAACATGTCCAGTTTTGTAACTTCTTGAGTCTCTAAAACCTTAATCATAGCAGTTACGTTTCTAACCGTCATACGTCACATATGTATCGATGATCAGTCGGATACCATAATCTGTGTCCTATCATGAATATCATACCATGTTTGGTATGGGTCAAAGTCATGGAGATATAAGAATATCCTACAAGAATATGGTAGTCTGCTAGCAACTAAGTCAATATATATAAAGCAACATAAATCTAGTAACTCGATGAATACCGGCGGTCGCACCCCAGTCTAGATTGGACACACAGTTTATATCTACACAAGTAATCATGCCATGTAACAAAAATTGAATCATAAGTATAAATATGAAATAAAATAGTAAAACTTAAAGGTATACTTGCATGGGGTGTTTACCCACCATTGCTGAGACTGCAAGCCCAAAGTCTGGTCATCCTAGTTACGAACTACTGATGCTATAACACGCAATGAATATCTACCAGAGCCCAACAAACAACCAAGTATCATTATTTCATACATGTATCCAAGCAAGTCCTTATTAGGTTTATTAGGAAAAGAAACATGACTTATTTATACATACAGTAGTAAAATTCCTTGTAAGAGTTTACTCTTGTATATATCTTGTATAACTCTTTAAAAGTAAAATATAGACAAGTGTTCTCATATATAAATATTTCTTTTGGGACAAGATGTGTATATAACTTAAAATTTGACCCAATATTCATAACATGTATATTATATATATGTATATATATATATATATTTATAATAATAATAATAATAATAATAATAATAATAATTATTATTATTATTATTATTATTATTATTGTTATTATTATTATTATTATTATTATTATTATTATTATTATTATTATTATACGATGCATACCCGCAAATAGGATTATACTTGTAATAACGGAATATAGAGAAATACGTATGGAAGTAAATGTACTCAATCATGAAGGTATATAAAACTATACATAAGTAAAAAAGTACAAATATACATAGACGTAGTTTATTGCTACCTATTTATACAACATTTGTATACAACCATATAGGTATAAAATTTTACTTGTACCTATAACATAATATTTGTGTAAAATAACATTTGTACAACGTTACTTACCTATAAATGATAAAATGTAGCAATAAACATATATATATATATATATATATTTACATATGAATTTAAAACATATTTATATTTATACATACATAATAACATATAGATTTAATACTTTGTTTAATACGGATTTGCATAACTAAACATACTTAGATATGATTACACTTAGCTATACATTACAAATATATAAATAGTATACCCATGCATATTCGTTTTGGTACAAATCATATAAATCTTTATGTGTACATTTACATATAGGCAACACATGTAGATAAAAAGATATGAATCCAAACATCTATTTTAAAAATACATATAAGTTTTACATAAATATATGTCTATCTATCTAAAAACTTATATATATATATATATATATATATATATATATATATATATATATATATATATATATATATATATAACAATCTATATGAAATCATATATATCAATCATATGTTCTCTACAATCTACGAATACAAAAACATAGAGGGGAAGGGTAATTCGGTCTTATACCTTTAGTTAGGTAAATAAAATATTAGGGCCTCTCTCTCTCTCTCTCTCTCTCTCTCTCTCTTTATATATATATATATATATATATATATATATATATATATATATATATATACTACAACATATATGAAATCAAATATATCAATCATATGTTCTTTACATTCTACGAATACAAAAACATAGAGGGGAAGGGTAGTTCGGTCTTATACCTTTAGTTAGGTAAATAAATTATTGCGGCCTCCTTATTAATCTTCTCACACGACTAAGGTTTGGCCGCTGCTCCTAACTTCAACTTCTCCTTCGACTTCTTCTACACAGGGTAGCAAAGCGAAGGGAGGTGGAGCTACTACCAAAATAATATATATTAGCGAAGCCAGAAAATGTTGCTAATAGGTACAAAAATGTCTCTAAAATTAATTAGAGATATATATAGCAACTTTTTTGGGTTGTCGCGTAATCCATGGTCGCTGACAATAAAAATATCGTTATTCGTCGCTATAGCGACATATATTTGAGAAGTGTCTATTTCGTCAATTATTTTGTTATTAGCAACGTCCAGCGACTCAACGTTAGTACATTAGTGATAGTGTATATCATTGCATAACATCGCTAAATGAGCAACATTACCAACGACGTTTTGCTGCAGCAATGCTGATATGGCAAAATTTGCTATGTCAGATATTTAGCGACGTGTAGAGACATTTTAACATAGGTTAGCGACGTCGCTACTACCAATCTGCAATATTTTGACATATTTTAGCGATATACTGTCACATCGGTAGACGTCGATAAACGTCGCAGAACGTCGTTAATTTAAAAAAACAGAAAAAAGCATTCAGTTTCAAAAATTATTTTCCAACAAAAGTCTGCCAGCAGTTATAAATCACAGTTTATATAAATAAACCCGGAGCAACTCTCCGTTGAATTTTCTGGGTTTGTCGACCCCTTCGGTGGAATACTCAATACCGGTAAATACACAAACATGTCAAGAATATCCAAATATGCAAGAATATCCCAACAAATAAATAAATGAATCTAAAATAATGTCACATCCGTCTTATCCAAATAATGTATAAAAAGTAAGAAATAAGTACATGAAAGATCGAAGAATGGGCCAATACACACAAACAAACTAAAAATGTCCCAATAAGAACTACTGCGGATCATGAGGAGGAGGAGCACTGTCGCACATCTTGTATAAGAGAAAGCCATATTACTTCTGAGAAAGCGTCACCGGTCCTGATAAAGGAGGCAATGGAATTGATGGAGTCGGTGTCGATGCCGGCAGACCAGGAGGACGTATCTGCTCTAATGCTAACAGTCGAGCATTATATGAATCCATGGCAGATACCACCCTCAAAGTATTCTCTGCCACCGACCGACTCAATAAATCATATACCGCATGTATCCTTGCAAGAGAGTCGCTCATGGCTGTATGCGACCCCTCAATTTTTGTCTGTCTGTGCTTCATAGACGCGACCATAGTTGCTCAGCTGTACTTTCTTGTCTGGCTTATAGTCCTGAGCTCCATAAGGCTGTGCTCTGTCATCTAGATCAGAGTCCTGAACTCCATAAGGCTACTCTCGAGCGTATCAAAATATGTAGTGATCATCGTATTGCTCGTCTGCGGTGCAGGCTGAGGCTGCTCCATAATCCTCCGTAGCAACTTGACACACAGGTCAACAAAATAACAGTCACTGCTCTCTTGGGCTCGTACTGACACCTGCAAAGGCTGCGAGGAATGCACACTGATAGAGGGGGCCCTGGATAACTACGTTGCAGCAAAGGCGCTGTAGGATCCCGTACCGTAGTACGTACCCCTCTGAAGATCACCATCGGCGATCATCCAGAGCTCGTCTCCCAATGGAGCTATAGAGGGCTGCAAGGAATTACCAGCCCCTCCCTCTGCAGGTATACTAGCAGTCTTCCTCTCACGTAGTTTAAGATACTCGTCCTAGAAAAATGGTTTCTAACGTCTAAGGTACTTATTACTAACTATATAGATATCTATTTTCATATTTTCTAAGTTAGATTTAAACTAACACAGGGTAGTAAAACATACCTAGATCTGCGTGGCCTTCTCATTGATGAGCTTTCAACAAAAGAGTTAAGGAAAGAGCATTTCAAGTTGGTGACCTCATCTTAACAGTGAGAAGACTAATGGTCATGACACACAAGACAACCGAAAAATTCTAAGCTAAGTAGGAAGGTCCATTCGTTGTCGAATTGGTGTATTCCAACAGCGCATACAGGCTCGTAAAACCTAATAGAGATTTGTTAACGATGCCAATTATCAAAAAATTCTTACAGAAGTACTATGACTAAGCTAGACTTGTACTCCCGCTATCCCCAGTGGAACCCTCTTCAGGCCCAATGAAACGCTCTCGTTGGGGCCACTCAAAATTTATTTCCTCTAGCAAATGAACATGCCCTCGAAGCCTAGCTGCTTCCCGGATATCTTGTCTTGCGATCCCCAGATGGATCGGAGATGCTCTCTCCTCGGGGATTTCTTTCCCCCAAGTAGGAAGGGATCACCCTAAGCAAATATTTCACGTCCATATTCCCTTTAAACTATAATCTCGTCATTTTCCCCAGTAGAGTGAATCTATTATCCAAAAGAAAATGGTCACGTCCACATCACACTTGCCCTATTTTCTTCTTTCCTATATAATTTTATCTTATAATGACCATATTATCTCTGAGTAAGATACTTCTAACAAAATTCTAAGTTAAGGAAGTTTGCCACGTCCATATTACCTCTGAGCAAATATTTTTTGTTATCGATTTCCTACCATCATGTCCATCTTACCTCTGACGGTGCCTGTTGTTTCAACTTATCATCTGCACTTAACCCTAAGTACGCCAGGTAGGACCTGATCAGGCCCACTTGGAGCAGCACCGAAGCCTTGGCCACATAAAAATATCGATCCCTCTCCAGGACACTTGACTCTTCCCTCCTTAGGATGGTATAAAAAACTTGATATAGATCTTGGCATATTCATCTACATCGGCCAGAGTCAAGGGGGTCATTGGAGGCATCATTAGCGAGGGTCCCGTTGAAGATAGGACCGTAGCAGTCATGGGGAGAGCTGCAAGTAAGACAAAAAAGGGAAAAAATTGGGTTAATGAAAAAGAAGTCATAACATGAGAGACTAAGCACTCAGCCCGTTACTTACCTGAAGAAGCTGAAGGTCGTGAAGTGACCGCTCGTGGTGCTGTTACTATCCTAAATAAATGCACGTCTGCTGCCTTTTTGATACCCGAAGGTGACTTCCCAACCAAGTATGCTCTGGGACTGGCTCCTGTAGTGTCGAATTATGGATCAGGTTCTCCTGCGACCGGGTCTCTACCGACACCATCGTCTTCGCGGTAAGGCCAGAAGGTAATCCGACTATAGATGGAGCCTCGAAAGGGGTCGCCTCAACACCGGCTCCCGAGAGGATGGGTTATTATTCAAAATCCCCCGTGACACGGGCCTCTTCACCTCCCGGCCCTGAAACTTCGGCGACAGGAATTGGGTCTGACGCCCTCAGAAGTACGGAAGACTCTCCTACCGCTATCCTTGAACATAGCCATTATATCAAAAAATTCTTCCATTATAAAGTCAAAAGGAGAGTTGGCATCAACCAAGATTTCCTCGTCTTCCTGGCTGTCCCAATCTTCAACTTTCGCAGCTAGGGGTACCATAGGCGTAGGTTCCTTAGGAGAAGTAGTGATAACTTTGACATCTAGGTCAGGAGATGAAGAAGCTTTACGTAATTTCCTCTTGGGGTGCTTGGTTTTTACCGTAACCTCCTACACAAATGGAAAGAAAGTCAGTAGAGAGAATCTTTTGAAGAGAATTTGAAAACATAGGATAAAACATTAGTACCGATAAAAATGATGCTAGAGACTGTCCCTTTTCCCCCTCCGTAGGAGCCTCACTACTCATGTCATCTTCGATATGATGGCTTTCTTTTTCCTCTTGAGGGTTGGTGAACTCGTCCCCGATAGGGCTCGTAGTTTTGGAGTGGCAGCGGCTGGCCCAGCTGATAGATCGTCTTCCTAGGAGGTTGTCGAGCTCTCCACTACCACCTTGATGCCCGGAGGAAGGTATGATCGATCCTTCATAACAACGTCCTACGACGCATCGATCTTGGTTCTGGCAATAAAGCTTCATTCCCGATTATAGCTAGGGGACAAGTTGTTAGCCGAGCAATAGACGCAATAGAACTTAAAAGTGGCATACAAGACATGCATTTTGCGCCTTTAGTTGGGCACCATAAAGCATGCCCGGGTGCATTTGGCATTTTAGTACTGCCACACCCGGGATCCATCAAGAGGGCATCCTTCAAATCCAAGGCCAAAGCTCGGATTGCTCAGCAATAACTGACTGTAACCGAATTGATGAGCAAATTGACTCAGAAAATATGGCTCCAGAAATACCCGATTCCTATTCTGGGAGACCAGATGGGAGGGCCAGATTGACAACAGCCGATAAAATGCTCCCTCTGGAGAAATTAGAAGCGCTGGTCCCACTGCCCGTTAGATCCTCGCCTTCGGTAAACCCCACATAAGAAGGGGGTATCTTGAAGAAGCCATATATCTTCGTATAACTCAACACTCTTCGGCAAACTAGGATACCCGTGTGAAGCCATTTTATTATGCGGTAGCGACGAATGAAGGCATCCCCTTCCAGAGTACCCTCCTTCATGCCACGATTCATCACGGATGGGTGGTACAATATTAACCAACCTATCAGGTAGTGGTAGGGTAACTCCACACAAGCGAAGTTACCACTGGTTCCTTCGTACTTTATTATTTCCCCACAAATTCCCGTAAACTTTGATGGATGTTATAGACCATCGCGGGAAGGAGAGCAAGCTGGTGATCGAATACGAGCTTTATGGTGGGCATGATGAGGTTTCTGCTCACTCTCTCAAATGACCCTAACCCTCCAGAGACAATGCAATTGTGAAGCTATATCATCAAGTACCAGCTATTACCGCCTTCGGGGAAAGTTTGAACATGTCGTGGCAGAAATAAGCATAGTTCTCGAGGTCCAACTTGCCAAAATCATCGGCCTTGGGATTCTTCTCGCCTAGAGTTATCATCAGTGTAGTAATATCATCCGAAAATAAGGCAGAATGGGTAGTAAAGTGAACCTTCTTTTGTTGTGCTTTTTGATCTTCAAAGGTATGTCTCTTCCAAGCAGTGATAAGGGGGAGAAGCTCTCATTTTGATAAATTATTGACACATGTGATGATGAAATAACAACTCCTTATATACAGCCATCATCGCCGGCTCCTTCACCTCCAAGGCCCTAAGTTTCTCGTTACAGGGAGAGTACTCCTCATATGGCTTTGTGCCCCTACGGAAGCTTCGAGATCGCGTGCATCTCATGGAGAGCCAAGCCCATTTCCCCACCAGGCGTAAAGAATGTAGCAATTTTAAATCTCGACCAAAGCGAGAAACATATGATGATTGACCTCCAACCCGTACTGGGTAGCTCTCAAAGCATAGTACAAACCCAGTTCCTTAAAGACTGCCTCATGCTTCATCAGAATCCATAAAGTCATGCCACTCACAGTCACTATGAGTCCAGTTGGTGGCCCGAATGGCACCAGGTGGATACGAAAGTTTGTCTTCCAAAAGTTGGTTCGTAAAAGTAGCGGCACCAAAATCTAAGGAGTCAGGACCCACGTCACTGACCAGACTGCCCAAGTGTAGCACCCACAGTGTGTAAGACAGCCCGTCCCTAGCATATCCAAAAATATCTCTCTGATAGGTGTTGGATTTGATCTTGAATTGTCCATTCAATACTCCAATTTGGGTGGGAGTGAGCTCCCAATCCATCCTCCTCTTTGAGGCTAGGTATGTCCTGACCCGCACCCAGAATTTGGGTATGAGCCATGGGTACGTCCAGCCTACGTCACAGCATCGGCGGTAGAACGCTGTCTAGGTCTCAATACTACTAACACAACTCACAAAAATAACCTGTTAATAATCTTAACTCTATAAGGAGTATAATGAATATGCATATAATCATCAATTCATAAGGTACTCAATCACAATAACTATAAGAAGGTTAATGGCACGATAATATATGAAAGATATAAAGAAGTTCTGACATAAGTCTAGAACACAGCTCAAATAACAAAAGTTTAGAGTCTAGCTATCTCAACATAATAAGGTCTCAACATAATACAACCCAAGTCTCAAAGTTAGAACAATCCAATACATAAATAAATTAGGCTAAGTGTTGTCTAAACAACTGCGGGTGGTGTCTCCTCTAAAGAGAGTGGCTCCTCTGAAATCTCCGGGATACAATCTCCATCTACTCCTGGACCATAATGGGTAGGACAGAAATTCTTAAGATCCTCTAAAAAAGATTATCCAGTCAGGATTGGAGCGAAGCACAAACACTAACAGCAATTTCAGTTATATTGACAAAAACTATAAAAAAGTATAAGAAAATGCATGATAAAAGAAATACTGGAAGATAAGAAATACTGGAGAGATATGTAATCATCATATGGAACTAACCAGCAATGAATAGATATATGTGAAAGCTAGAAATAAATGTACTAAAATAAAAGAATAGAAATTCTAGCTAAGTGTTGTGAAATATCAGTTTGCTATGTGATCGACTTGGGACTAGATCAGACTTGTTATATATGATTTGCTATGATACATACGAGCTCAGGCTAACCATCTGGTTAGCTATGATGCAAGCAAAAGTCAGGCTAATCATATATAACAGGCTATGAGGCATGTAAATGGTTAGGCTACACCCTATGTGATGTGTGGGTGAGCTATGATGCATGTAAAGTAGGGTATGATCACGTAGCTTGCTAATATTTCTCCATTCCCAGCTAGTACGATGGATTCCAATCACGATTCCTTATGACAGGTATCTATGATACTAGCCTGTGTATCCGCTGTGTCTGAGTCAAGTATACACTACAACTAGAATCATAGTAATGATCAAAATAATAAAAATGTCAGAGAATGTACTCGCCTGAGGTCATGAGCTGACAATACCAATCTGTGTCTGGACTGCTGTCACACTGACCTATATATGAAAAATTATATCATTTGGGTGCAATGAAGAGATAGAAGCTTAAATAAACAAAATATGATTTTTTTAGGTGAAGACTAGGTCATATTAGTCAAACTAGATCAACTCTAAGCGAAACTAGTCAACTCTATGAAATACTAGTCTATACCTAGGTTTCTACGTCAATACTAATCCAATACCTTGCTTATCTATGTTTTATAAGTTTATAATAAAGTAACTTAACTTATATAGGTCAATCTAGTCAATATTTTAACTTATAATAGTTATCACTACTAACTAAGTTAATATTAGCTATACTAAGTACAAATAATATATATAGCTCATAGCTATTGGTACTAAGTTAATACCTAACTCTAATATCATAATACTACTCATATGATACCTTAACTAATTATCTCAACTAACACTTATCCTTACACTTGACACCAAATTGGTATCAGTGATTCTCCCACAAACTAATACCCAAAACTGCCACACCAGACTTCCAGGTACCCCCTTCAATATCTGCCACTCTGCTTGATCCCATCATATTGTACTGATACACTACTCCATAATCATAGACACTATGTGATAGCCATCTTATATTTCTAATACTCTAATACACTCTGGTTCTGCATATACTTATACTAACACCCACACACATGAACGCTCATAAACACTTGGATACTCACTGTCACGCCCCAGTCCCAAAAATATGTAGGACTAGGACACGTAAGCATGCCAGCCGCATGGATATGGCAACTCCAATATATGGAAACCAATTCTATACATACGCTGTAATATGAATATAAAATCCACAAGTGGTATAAAATGTAATACAAGTCACAGGGTAAAATCTAAATCTCATCTACCAAAATTATATAGAAATAAATAACCAGTATCTATGAAACTAGATCTCAATAAGAAGTATCTAAGGATGAGAGTTGGATGGAAACAAATCCACTACCAACTCGAATATAAGAGCAAATACAATATGAGTAGAACACCACAACACAATATAAGAATACCAGTTATCCATCACAGCCCGAACAGAAGACATCCTCGGATCACATGTAACCATCCAAATCTGCGCTCCTGCAAATACTCAAGAAAAGATACACCTGGCAGCGGACCAGATCCTCAGAGGGACGTAACAAGATACAGAAAATACGAGCCAATTGAATACAGTAAACATGCATATGGTTTGAAAATAGATAAGTACGCTGTACATGACAATCTATATGAATGCAAATAAGGACAACTTTTTGACGTATGAGCAAGGGTAGGCTACTCGATCTACCTCACAACTCACACACACGTCAATGGACATCAGAAATCGACATACCGCGGGGGTAGCGACCAGAGAGACTCCAGAAATCGACATACCGCGGGAGTAGCGACCAGCGCGACACACGCCCATAGTGCAAACTATATACTATGGTTTACCAGAGTGGTTAAAAGCCCATACGCCTAATGATTGTCCTCTCATGATACTAGGTGTCAAGTGTGTGTCAACATATCTAATATATATAGTAATGACTGAACGAACTACACATACAATGAATAAACAGAAATATAAATAGCATGCAAAGTACTGTAAACAATTTGGCAAGGTATCTTGCCTGGGGTCCTGCTGCTGGTATAAATCAGAGTCCAAGTCACAGTCCAAATAGCCTATGTATTACAAATTTATCACGTCAAAAGATAATTTATTTTAATTTATTTAATTCTGGAATAATTACTCTAAAATCCAATTTTAATCTTATTTTTCTGATTTTTATGTTAATTCCTAAATTTTGTCTAAAGAAACTAAATTTTATCAACTCGAGACTCATGGCACGCAAATCGAGGCGATCTGTTGACCGAAAAGTCAACCGACACAAACTCAACTTTCATGCATGATTTCCTGTAGATTTCAGCTTCAAAAATATGCTGGAATTTACGGCTCGTCCGAATTCAAATTCGTTTGGGAATTATGGCACATACAAATTTTGTATTGTGCACCGATGGTTAAATTCTAACCTAGAAGTTCTACAGAATTAACAGTATGTAAATACTTTGAAATAAATTCTGGGAAAAATATATGTCGATTATCTCGACATTAGCTTTCCAAAACTTTAAACGGTTCATGATTCTAATTCCTGGTTCTCCCGGAATCGCGAATACATCGAAATACGTCTATTTTCGGACATACTAAGCTCTATGAATTTTCCAGAATTTAATACTAATAATTTAGAAAAACAATTTATATAATCAGAAATCTAACCTCATTATCGTTCTAACAAAAAAAACTGGAGCACGTTTGGAGTCCGGAGCTAGGAGATATCGTCTTTTTAATTCGTCATAACTAGTAGAAAATGAGGCTGCATTTATGACGAATTTTGACTATTTTTGGACGAAAAAGAGAGGAATTTGGAGAAGAAAAATATGAAGGATGAGTTATTTATAATGGTGGACACTACTTAATTAAATACGACTAGGATTGGTTAATTTGAATAGGATTATGATGAATTTAAATTAGGATAGGATATGCATGAAGTTGATTTCCTAGTAGGTTCAGGATTTGAATTAATTTAAAATAGATTTTGAATTTATCTCAATAATTTATAATCTTAAATATAATTAAATATAATACAAATAATTTATAAAATCTTATTAATATCTATTAACACTAAATTAGCATCTACCTAATATTAAGACTATATATATCCAAATAAATTCTAATTAACTTCAAAAATCTAAAATAACCTAAAAATGATTCTAAATAAATATTTATATAAGTAAATATATCAAGAAATTCATTTGCTAATTAAATAACAGAATACTCTAAAGAAATTCAATATCTATAATAATATAAAATATACATAAAATATTTATTTTGGGTGAGGGGGTTTACAATCTACCCAACTTACAAAAATTTCGTCCTCGAAATTAAAATAGAACATGGTTTCTCTCTATCTAATCTCACTTGATCATAATCTAAAAGAATTTACCTCAAGTTTAATAATGCAATTTCTACCCAACTTAGAATTTACCCATCTATCACATAAGGCTCTTACACTTAAGAAAATATTCCTCAATTTATTTTCTCTTGTCATTCAATCCTCAAAACTTTAACACCAACTATATCATATGTGATATGCCGTTAATTAATTATGAAAGATAGTCACCAAATAATATGATTGGCCTATGGGGTATATCTTGTACTATCCGTGTATCACTTATATCCAAGCACGAGATTTCGTCTTTCCGAAACAAGGGAAGACAGAAAGCAACGGAAAAGAGTTCAAGGAGGGGTAATAGAATGGAAGTATGGGAATCAAAGCGTTTAAAGAATTCAAATGGGAATTGTCAAGACAGTTTTGGATTGAAATCTTAATTTGGTAATTTTCTATTCGCATGCTTACATCGTTACAGTTATGTACTTGATATGATATGATTTGTCGTATCTAGAGAGTAAGTATATTTGTCTACTAGTCAACTATATATCTCAATCCACGTAAAGTATTATTGCGAAGGGCGAATCAAGCGCATTATGGCTAGCTAGACCATAATACACTGATTCTGATTAGACAATTTGTATTAGTGTGGTTGATCAGGCCCCAATAACACATATGTCGTGAACAAGCTCGATATAAGATTAAGCTTGCAAAAACTAGGCTATAATAGCAGCATAATTCAAGGTAGCACAAAAAATATAACGCTGGATTATGATGTGAGAAGTTACAAAATAATTCAAGTTCGTAAAAGCAAAAATAACATAAGCAATAATAATAAAAGACTCTACAATCTCTACAGTTATCATACAACCTCCTTATCTAAGTCGCTAGTCGACCAAATAGGGCAAGGACCTCTAAATTCTTTGGTCTGAATAAACACTGTCGTCTTTTGCTAGCATGCGATAATTATCATTCGGTTACACTTCAATTAATAGGTCAAAAGACTATGTGATACTAGGTGTCAAACATTATGGTAAAACTTCTAACTAACTCTAGTAGTGTCTATACTACTCTCAAGTCTTCTTAATACATCAAGGGGTAATGGTATAACAATCTAAAGATAAGGAATTCGAGGTTCACTAGATATTCTAAACTTAGTGGTGTGTCTATATTCTCGTTGTATTCTTAATAGGTGTGCTACTCTAATTATCATCCTAATAACAGGGGTTCCTATATTCTAGCAGAAGACTATACTCAAGGAACTATTAGGGAAGCACATGAATCAAGCAGGATACAATTGTTCAAAATAGAACAGATAGGAGAAGATGAATCACAGTCAATTATGGATGAGATCCTATACTCTAGTCCTAAGGGCAGGCTTGTTCGGTACAGTAACGTAACCGAGACAATATGCTCTCGACCTGCATGGGCCACCACAAAAACATGTCATGCCCCAGTCCCAAAAATACGTAGGACTAGGACACGTAAGCATGCCAGCCGCATGGATATGGCAACTCCAATATATGGAAACCAATTCCATACGTACGCTGTAATATGAATATAAAATCCACATGTGGTATAAAATATAATACAAGTCACAGGATAAAATCTAAATCTCATCCACCAAAATCATATAGAAATAAATAACTAGTATCTATGAAACTAGATCTCAATAAGAAGTATCTAAGGATGATAGTTGGATGGAAACAAATCCACTACCAACTCGAATATAAGAGCAAATACAATATGAGTACAACACCACAACACAATATAAGAATACCAGCTATCCATCACAGCTCGAAGAAAAGACATCCTCGGATCACATGTAACCATCCAAATCTGCGCTCCTGCAAATACTCAAGAAAAGATACACCTGGCAGCGGACCAGGTCCTTAGAGGGACGTAACAAGATACAGAAAATACGAGCCAATTTGAATATAGTAAACATGCATATAGTTTGAAAATAGATAAGTATGCTGTACATGACAATCTATATGAATGCAAATGAGGACAACTTTTTAACGTATGGGCAAGGGTAGGCTACTCGATCTACCTCACAACTCACACACACGTCAATGGACATCAAAAATTGACATACCGCGGGGGTAGCGACCAGCGAGACTCCAGAAATTGACATACCGCGGGGGTAGCGACCAGCGCGACACACGCCCGTAGTGCAAACTATATACTACGGTTTACCAGAGTGGTTAAAAGACCATATGCCTAATGATTGTCCTCTCATGATACTAGGTGTCAAGTGTGTGTCAACATATCTAATATATATAGTAATGACTGAACGAACTACACATGCAATGAATAAACAGAAATATAAATAGCATGCAAAGTACTGTAAATAATTTGACAAGGTATCTTGTCTGGGGTCCTGCTGCTGGTATGAATCAGAGTCCAAGTCACAGTCCAAATAGCCTATGTATTACAAATTTATCACGTCAAAAGATAATTTATTTTAATTTATTTAATTCTAGAATAATTACTCTAAAATTCTATTTTAATCTTATTATTCTAATTTTTATGTTAATTCCTAAATTTTGTCCAAAGAAACTAAATTTTATCAACTTGAGACTCATGGCACGCAAATCGAGGCAATCTGTTGACCGAAAAGTCAACCGACACAAACTCAACTTTCATGCATGATTTCTTGTAGATTTCAGCTTCAAAAATATGATGGAATTTACAGCTCGTCCGAATTCAAATTCGTTTGGGAATTATGGCACATACAAATTTTGTATTGTGCACCGATGGTTAAATTCTAACCTTGAAGTTCTAGAGAATTAACAGTATGTAAATACTTTGAAATAAATTCTGGAAAAAATATATGTCGATTATCTCGATATTAGCTTTCCGAAACTTTAAACGGTTCATGATTCTGATTCCTGGTTCTCCCGGAATCGTGAATACATCGAAACACATCTATTTTTGGACATGCTGAGCTCTATGAATTTTTCAGAATTTAATACTAATAATTTAGAAAAACAATTTATATAATCAGAAATCTAACCTCATTATCGTTCTAACAAAAAAAACTGGAGCACGTTTGGAGTCCGGAGCTAGGAGATATCGTCTTTTTAATTCGTCATAACTAGTAGAAAATGAGGCTGAATTTATGACGAATTTTAACTATTTTTGGACGAAAAAGAGAGGAATTTGGGAAAGAAAAATATGAAGGATGAGTTATTTATAATGGTGGACACTACTTAATTAAATACGACTAGGATTGGTTAATTTGGATAGGATTATGATGAATTTAAATAAGGATAGGATATGCATGAAGTTGATTTCCTAGTAGGTTCAGGATTTGAATTAATTTAAAATAGATTTTGAATTTATCTCAATAATTTATAATCTTAAATATAATTAAATATAATACAAATAATTTATAAAATCTTATTAATATCTATTAACACTAAATTAGCATCTATCTAATATTAAGACTATATATATCCAAATAAATCCTAATTAATTTCAAAAATCTAAAATAACCTAAAAATGATTCTAAATAAATATTTATATAAGTAAATATATCAAGAAATTCATTTGCTAATTAAATAACAGAATACTCTAAAGAAATTCAATATCTATAATAATATAAAATATACACAAAATATTTATTTTGGGTGAGGGGGTTTACACTCACACCCATGAACACTTGTACACTCACTGTCAACTCTCACCACTGCAAACACACACACACACACACATGCACACTTGTATATGGATCTGGCACCTATCCCTACTGTTGTTTTGGCAACCCACTATTGTCACATTGCTAACTGTATTTGCAGTGCACCAACATCTGACAGCAACCCGAGCATTTGCTCTGATACCCACTGCTACTAACACTGACCATTAACCCCACACATACGAGATAACTCAGGACACTACTAACTGATCTCAGTTCTTCTCTTCTCCTCTGAATTGATACATAACATGATACTTCATATCTCAATTACCATGACCCCTTTACCTCATCCTAAAACCCCTTTATAGTATATTGTAGTTGCTGATACTCTATTTCTCCCCCATCATTTACTTGTAGTATAATGAGGGCACTGCACAACTCCTCCAGCAACACACACCCTTCTTAATTGAAACTTATATCCCAAGCAATATACCATACACCTGACCTTACTAGTACTCTAGGTACTTACCTATAACATACACTAACACATCCTTTAGTCCCCTACCCGATATCCTGCACTCCACCTCTGTGTTCAGCCCTAACCATTTCCCAAATCAGTCCCACAGTCCAAGTGTTGACCTGCTGCTGTGTACAACAGTAGCACAGTTGCTCCTCCCTTTTACCACTGTATTTGTTGTTTCTTTCTGCATGTACATCAATTTCCACTCGAGTATCCCTCTATATTGATTTTCCTTGCCAAGTACTCACTTGGAACACCCAGGCTGTAGATGCTCGTACATTCTAGCATGACATCCTCACTCCAAAACTGAAATGGCTCAAATGCTTACCTTATACCACTATAATAATTCCCTCCATGTGCAACTGTGTGTAGCTCCATATTGCACCAATCGACAGTGCAGAGCTCCTAGCATACAAGCCTTACACCCAACCAGGTATCAGTGTGTAACAAACACACTATTAACTAACACAAAGTTTATACTACACTAACACATTAACCCATTACCTGATATCAAGTATATTAGGATACACCATATACTACATCTTCACTAGTATTAACAATAAAATAGTAGCAACACAACAACTACTACCCCTCGTTTGTGCACTACAATGTTCACAACCCAACTGTGCACTCTTGGACCACAGACCCGCACCCCTCTAGCATATCCCATACACACTTGTGTGTGTGTATATATATATATATATATATATATATATATATATATATATATATATATATATATATATATATATATAGATGTGCATCACTAATATATATACATTTATATATCTACATTAGGATACCCACACTATTAATAGTCATTTCATCAAACACCTTAAGTGCACAAGTCAAGATACTCTCTATAGTGTCATGATACTCTATTAACCATATGTCAAATCCCCAAATATACAACTAATGGCATATACACATATCAAATATTTATATATATATATATATATATATATATATATATATATAATATGATTAGTTATAATGAACAATAGAGAAAAAATTTATTCTTAAACACAAAATCCCAAATGTGAACACAACTTCATGAAGAAACACCATGGAAACCAATAGAGACTCATTCACTCCCCTTGTGGCTATTCATAGATCATGGGTGGGCTCCTAATGGTCAACAAAATAAATAAAATATAATTTAAAAGAGAGATTTCAGAATTTTACCTTTTGGGACCTGGATTCCCAATGCAAACCAATTATTCTCTTGCCAAACTTCTTCTTCCCTAATGTTCCTTGAGACCTAAGCTTCTAGGCTTATTAGATGAGAGAAATGAGAGGAATTGGGGTTTAATTTTTTAAAATTTGGTAGAGGAATAAAGGGTTTTGGGGAAGAACTAAATCTAGGGTTTCATGAACACAAAAATGGAGCTTGAGGGAGGCTCCCTCATCTCCTATATAGGGCCGGCCACTAGTCAAAGAAATTATTAAACTAGACATTGTTAATGCATAATGTTCCCTTTGCCCTCAATGGTTTATCATGAAGAGTTATTTGATTTGTGAGATTTTCATTCCAAATGAGGGTTTAACAATTTTTTTAATTAAAATAAAGGGGATTAACTAGTGGGTCCCAAAATGTCTAGTCTAAGGTTGAGTCTATGGTCATATCAAGTGTAGCCCACTAACCCATATCATTAATACTAATAATATAATATATTATACATATTATGTAACTACAAACATAATATATATAAATATTATAAATGACAACAATGCCCCTACTCTAGAAATGTGGTAGTGACAAGGTAAGTGAAGACCGAGAGAGGCAATTGGCACTCGGTCTTGGGTAGGTACATCTTGAGGTTGTTCGCTTCAAAATACCAATCCTCCTTGATCTTCATGATCTCTTCACCAATGGAGACCACTTTATCCCCAAACAAGAATTGGGGATTCTTGAAATACTCTTCGGTACCATCCTCCACCGGAATCTTGCTAGAGTCCATCAGTCGCTGAAGGAAGACATAGTCTTGCTTCTCGATGAGTTTTACCCTTCTCGAGGGCTGGCCTTTCATGATGAGAGCTTTGGCGGGATTAACTACCTCCTCGGTGAAATCCATAGCCAATATGCCAAGAGAAGACCCGAAAAGGACCTCGCCTAGGGAAGGCATGACCATGGATACTGAACAAAGAATAAAAGAGGATTAGATCTCTAACAAATCATAAGTCCCAAAGTTCATGCTCGTAACTCAGTCATGCGCATCATTTTTTTTGGAAGAATCATAGGTAAATTTCATACGCTGTAAGCCCCCTTATTTTTTGAATAGGATTATTTTAGTAATTTTCAATTATTTTAAATATTTTAATTATTTTATTTAATTTAATAGATTAGAGTAGTAATTTCTAAACCTTCTTTTAGATATATGACCCTTTGCCATGGCTTTAATATTTTGAGCAATGCACGACATTTTTTCTTCCAACAAAATTTATAATATTAATTTTGATTGAGTCTAATATTGTTGAAACAAGGATGTTGTATTTATTTGATCTCTCCTATGCTCCAAAAATATTGACGAACGTCTAGAAATACGGTTACCGTAAAATTATCTCCTTTTGACTAGAACTTGACCCAAACCCGACCCAAACACTTGTAGGCATGTACTGCACCCAAATATCTCCATGTAAATATATATATATATTATATTTAAATTAATTTTTTTCTATTTATAGGGGATCTATCTATAGAAAGTGGTATAGGTGGCATCCTAGTTGGCAAATAACTACCTAACCAATTTCTTCACCAGCCCAACAGCCAAACCTTATCCAATCCTAACCATAACAACCAACCCCCCCTCTCATTTTTGGCCAAGAGTAGCCACCCTTATGGTCGAACCCTAGTAGAACTAGGAAACCCCCTAATATATTTAAATCTTTTTAAAAAGCTCATATGTATATCAACTTATCACCAAACCCTAACCCTAACCCTAACCCTAACCCTAATAATAACAAACCTCTTTCCCCCTCTTGTGGCTGACCCCTCCCCTCTCTCCAATATGTAAGAGCAGCCCCCTTACGATCTCTCCCTCACAACATCATCTCCTTCATCAAAAATCCCCTCATCTCTTCCAAAAGCTCTACTTTTCATCATTCTTCCACCATCTCTCCATCCAAACACCATTAAACCTCCAAGAAGAAACCCAGCTTCCCCATAAATATATCAAGAATCTATTTTTATTATCAATAATCCATCAAGAAGGTAGTAGCAAGCCAAGCACAAGCAAGAAGGAGTATTTCTTGGACAAGAAGATGCACTGTCATCCAATCCTCCAAAGATTTCGGTAAATCTTAAATCTTTTTTTCTCAAATCCCATGACATGATCCTTTTATATTATGTAAAATTATTGATTTAGAATCCATACTTTACCATCTTGTTCTCATATTAGAAAATATAAATTTTTCATGATAGGTTGGTGATAATTTACTTGTCGGTAGAACTAGTTTGAGACTTTTAATGTGACTACTTGAGGGAATCATTATTAATTTTTAAAACTGAAATAAAAGGTGTTTATTTTCTGGAAATTAAATATTTTAAAATTTAATTTCTATTATTATAATATCAAATCTAAACCCTATAATTAAGGTTCACTAGCCTAGGTTTTCGGGTAATTTTGAGGCATTATTTTGCTAGTAAATAGAGCATGATTTGGATGGAATAAAGAGGTAAATATTTTTTGAGATTAATCAGAATATAATATGATATAAAATATTTTTTTATAAGTATAAACTATACTAATGGACTGGCAATGTCTCGAACAAGTTTCGGACAAAACTAGTCAACCTAAAGTAGCCATAATCTTGAAATATGTTTATTTTGTCCAATTTAGAATTTATTAAAAAAAATCATATAAATCATGTTTAAATCTGGATTATATAATTTATTATGATTTATGTTCATGTCCTTTAATTGGGGACTTAAACTTAAAATTTTGAAAGTTAAAAACAAAGAAACTATGTTACGATACATAGTAAAAGTAAGCAAAGTTGTTAGAAATAATAATGGGCTAGGTTATGCATGGCATCGAATAAATTATATAATTAAGTTATAATTACAAGAATTCATGATTGGACCATTAAGCGTATTAATTGATTGATAGGTCAATTGAGTCCCGAAGGAGTGATCGCGGGATCATATTTATCACCACTGACTGCAGAAACAAGCAAGGGTACCTTGCCAAGATATTTATAATTCTAAATTATTTATTTAATATTATTTATGAATTAGACATTATATTTGTGTGGCTTGGTTGATGTACTTATTGAGCCTAGGGCCGTCATACGATACTTTGTGTCCGAACAAGATTCGGGTAGTGACATCCCCTGCGGAGTCGAGTAGCGTAGTCAGAGAGTCATATTTACGAACCCATGTTAGTGCAAACATTATTTTCATATACATCCATAGGACACTGGACACGATATTCATGTGACGGAGTCTTTCTCAACTTGTTCGTGGTACTTAGACTCTGGATAGGACTACATGATGCATGATATAGGGATGATTATAGTGATACATAGTGACTAAGACTTGTGTTGATAGTTAGAGGTCATGAGCCTGCGTGTCTTAATTGAGACGTGAGGTTACATTAGGTGGGGAGAGTCTTCATCGTGCTATGAGCATATTTTACTTATTACTATTTATTATGTATTAGGCTTTAGGTTCCCTATGCAAAATTTAAGGTATTATATATATATATATATATATATATATATATGTATATATATATATGTATATATATATATATGTATATATATATATATATATATATATATATACAACTTTCTCCTGGTTCCCCCACACGAAGCCTTGAGTGTACTATTAGATTACGGAAGTGTCCCTTGAGATCTTCCGTGAGTACCAGCCCGGGGTACGATGCCATACTCTCATTTGCATATCACATAGTTGGTTGTTGTAGCTTTCCCTATTTTTATAACGTTATATTGTTTACTTCTGGCTTGACTATTTATTGTACCTTGTTATGTCCCATGAGGACCTGAATATGGATTATGTCCCCAAGTATAGACGAGGAGGTTTACTCCGAGGTTTATGGGTCAGGAGCAGAAATCAGAGCCGTACCAGCAGCCAAGGACGAAGTAGTACCGAAGGACTTCTCTTTAATTCTGCCTTATGATTCTTAATTATGGATTTGGATATTTTCTCTCTCATTATTTTGATACAGGTTATTTTTTGTAATATTTATTATATTGTGATAGACACTTTTATTTATGTTATTTATGGTTGAGACTGGTTTATCATCTTGCCTCTTGTTTATGAATTGGTGAATAAGATTAGATATATAGACTATGATATATATTATAGATTATTTTAGTTGTATTACAGCTTAAGTGCACTCTAAAGGGTTCATTAAATTGGATTTGCTTATTGGAGTTGTGTTGCTGGCCATTGCCACGAGGCTAGTCCCTTGGTATTTTGGGACTGGGATGTGACATTGTTTTTGTGGTGGCCCATATAGCCCATACGAATATATTGCTTCAATTTTAACTAAGGGACCGAGCATGCCTGCAATTAGGATATGATAGACTTATAGGATCTCATCCACAAGTTGATACGTTCTTGACCTCTATATTGAATTCAAATTTAATCTCTTGTCTTGCATCATGCTTTGATTCGTCTATGTAGTCCTCATAATTACTTGTGTGCAGAGAAATGGATCCACGATCCAGCAACGAGACTCCTGCGGGTATACCACCAGGTGGTGTGGTTATTTACGACGATGGGGTAACAACAGAGGGTGGAGATCCATCCACTCATCAGAGCAACCCTGCAGATCAGCCTGCCTCGAGGTTTCGGAGAGACGACCTTCCACCACCACCATAATTCAATCCCCCAATACCACCGCTACCATCTTTTTTGCCCGGGCAGACTATGGACGGACATCAGTTATTTCAGGTATTCTATGTAATGATGCAAGCCCAATAACAGGTTCAGCAAGAGGCCCAGCAACGCTAGGCAAAGAACTTGAGAGAGAGTATATTGACAACACTAGAGCAGGCAATCCTACCAGTTAGACAACCATCGACGGGATCATCTCAGACTTACACCAACTGAAGCCACGTACCTTTTTACGCTAGGAGGAGTCCACTGAAGTTCATGAGTGGGTAACTAACATCCAAAACCAATTGGAAGCAGCTGAGCTTTCGTAGGAGAGCTTGATGACTGCCGTCAAGATATAGCTAACGGACAGCGTACATCACTGGTAGCTCTCTGAAGAGAAACGACTTGGGCCAGACCGTAGTTAGAAGGAGTTATCTAGACTCTTCCAGGAGATGTACATTCCATCTATTGCTCGAGCAGAACTTAAAAAAAGTTCAATCGCCTCACTAAGGGCAATATGATAGTAGAAGAGTATAATACGGAGTTCATACGGTTGAGCCGCTTCACCCCTATTCTGATCCCGACAGAAAAAGAAAAGGCAAAGAAATTTTTTGACACACTGAGGTTTGAGTTACAGAGACAGATTGGCTCCGTTGCACCCACTTCTTATACGGACGTCCTTGTTGCAATTCGATGCATGGAACGCATCCACAGAAGGGAGTCCAGCCTGAAGTGGCCATATATAGCGCCAGTTCGAGTACCACATGGAGGTCTAGTGAAGCGACCTTCGATGCCTCAACCACAACAAGCAGCCCTACAACCAGCGCTAAATACCCCTACTTGTAATTACTGTGGTAAGGTAGGACATCTTGCAAGGGATTGTCGATGCAAGTTGGGACTATGTCTATTTTGTTGATCCAGCTAACATACAGTCAGAGATTGCCAAGCGCGTCAAGGAGGAGCACCAATGGAATATCGACCCACTTTACTAACGTCGAGGCCGATCTAGCAGCCACAGAGACCAACTTATCCAAGACCAGGAGCACCACAGGTAGGAGTTGGAGGAGTCAAACTACCAGCTCCGGGAGGATATCAGTCGAGACCACCCTTGGCAACACAGACAGCACTTTTTTAGCAGGTACAGCAGTAGAAAGCACCAGCTCAGGGAAGAGGTCAGGCATTCGCCATGAATATTGAGGAGGTAGGGACTGTAGAAGAGGTCATCGCAGGTACTATAGTAGTAGCTTTGTTACCTGCTACAGCATTATTTGATTTAGGAGCATCTCATTTATTAATAGCTGCAAGTTTTATAGCCACACATAGAGTAGCTACCTCACCTATCCCGAAGACTATGAGAATTCTTACGGGGGGCGGTATCATCCCCGTTAGTGACACTTGTAGATATTGTTGGGTAGTAGTTTGTGGTCGGGAGATGCGAGCTCAATTCTTAATTTTTTCTATGCCAGATTATGACGTTGTACTTGGTATGGACTGGTTGAGTCAGTACCATACAACTTTGGACTGCCGGTGTGGATGTGTTATCTTTAGACCGCCAGGACATCCGGAGTTTGAGTTTCTTCGGGGAGCTAGAGAGCAGGGTGCCCAGCCTACTTTTAAGGCACTCACTGCGGAAGGGAAGCCAAAATACTCGAAGTTTATATCAGAATTTGTGGATGTATTTTCCGATGGTCTTTCAGGCTTACCACCTTATCGAAAAATAGAATTCACTATAGAATTGACTCCAAGAGCAGAGCCCATTACTTTATATGTGTAATAGTAAGCGCCAAAGGAATTAATAGAACTGAAGATACAGATTGATAATCTCTTGGAGAAGGGATTTATTCGAGCCAGTATTTCACCTTTGGGTACGCCTATCCTATTTTTACCAAAGAAGGATGGGACGATATGCTTTTATATTAATTACAGAGCATTGAATGTTGTAATAATCAAGAACATGTATCCTTTATCGTATATTTATGATCTGTTCGATCAATTAAGTGGTGCTTGTGTATTCTAAAAAATTGATCACAGATCCGGTTATCATCAGATCAGGGTCCGGAAGGAAGATATACCAAAGACAGCCTTCAGGACTAAGTACGGTCATTATGAGTTCTTAGTCATACAGTTTGGTTTAACAAACATGCCAGTTGTATTTATGAGCTTAATGAATAAGGTCTTCCACCAGTACTTGGACAAGTCCGTGGTCGTATTTATAAATGACATCTTGGTATACTCCAAAAACTATGAAGAACACGAGGAGCGTCTTAGAATCGTGTTGGAGACGCTAAGATAGGAGATGATGTACGCCAAGCTCAGCAAATGTGAGTTCTGCTTGGACAAAGTACCTTTTTCTGGACACATAATTTTAGGGGAAGTACTTTCAGTTGATCCGGAAAAGGTTGCTGCAATTGAGAGATGGCCTACACCTACATCAGTTGCAGAGGTTAGGGATTTTCTCATACTTGTCGGATATTATCGGAGGTTCGTATAGAACTTCTCGAGGATTGCAGATCCTATAACACGGTTGACGCGTAAGGACCAGGAGTTTGTATAGGCAGAGGTGTGTCAGAAGGCCTTTGAAGAGTTAAAGAAGCGGTTAACGACTGCACCGATCTTGACCCTTCCTTCAGGATCGGGAGAATTTATAGTATATAGTGATGCATCAGGAAGTGGATTAGGATGTGTTTTGATGCAACATGGCAAAGTTATCACTTATGCATCAAGACAATTAAAGGTTCATAAGAATAATTACCCAACGCACGATCTTGAGCTAGCTGCAATAATTTTTGCATTAAAGATATGGAGGCACAACCTTTCTGGAGAGCGAGTGGAGATTTTTACTGATCACAAGAGTCTAAAGTATGTCTACACTCAGAAGGAGCTCAACTTGAGACAGAGGTGATGGTTAGAGTTAATGGTTGATTACGATATAGATTTACAGTACCATCCAAGCAAAACAAACATCATAGCAGATGCACTCACCAGGAAGCCCACGACTTATTTCTTGACGATGCAGCCCCAGCTATTAGAGGACCTTCAGGAGCTTAGGATAGAGGTTATTCTGCCAGGACATGGTGGAAAGTTGGCTAACCTTAAGGTTCAGCCTTCATTAGTTGAGAGGATCAATGCGCCTTTTTTGACAGATACTAGATTTTAGAGACTTAGAGAAAGGACTGAAGTCGATATACAGAAGGGACTTCGGATCCATGAGGACAGAATACTAAGGTATAGAAATCGCCTATATATGCCGAATGGAGAATTGAGTCAGGAGTTGATGAAGGAGACACATAGCTCTATTTACTCATTCATCAGGGAGGTACGAAGATGTACCAAGATTTGAGACAGTATTACTGGTGGCATGGGATGAAGAGAGAGATCGCAAGTTTTATGGCAAAATATTTGGTTTTTCAGCAAGTTAAGGCCGAGCATCAGAGGACCGCGGGTATGTTACAGCCACTCCCCATCCCTGAATGGAAGTGGGAACATATTACCATAGATTTTGTTATAGGATTTTTGAGAAGCCCCAATGGGAAGGACGCAGTGTGGGTTATTATGGACCATCTCACAAAGTCGACACATTTCTTATCGTTCTGAGTTGGGCAGTCCACAGAGATTCTAGTTGATATGTATATGCGATAGATTATGAGGTTGCATGGAGTGCCAGTTAGTATTATATCAGATCATGATTCTAGATTCACATCCTACTTTTGGTGGAGTATGCAGAAGAGTCTAGACA
Source organism: Iris macrosiphon (assembly GCA_036927795.1). NCBI lineage: Eukaryota > Viridiplantae > Streptophyta > Magnoliopsida > Asparagales > Iridaceae > Iris > Iris macrosiphon. The sequence continues at coordinate 95,798,979 of JAYESA010000018.1, read as the reverse complement.
CTCGACTTAAGTTCAGTACTGCTTACCATCCGCAGACTGATGCCGAGTCAGAGCGCACGATCCAGATCTTAGAGAATATATTGTGATATTATAATTTATACTTTGAATGGTCTTGGGAAGACCATTTGTATCTGGTAGAGTTCAACTATAATAGTAGATATCAAACAAGCATCCATATGGCACCTTTTGAAGCGTTGTATGGTAGGAAATGCATGTCTCCTATATGTTGGAGCGTTGTAGGTGAACGACAGATACTCGGTCCAGAGTTGGTGATGCGGACAGTTGAGAAGGTAAAGCAAATCAAGAGCCATCTTCGTGCAGCTCAGGACAGGCAAAAGCATTGGGCATACACGCACCACCAACCTTTAGAGTTCAAGGATAGCGAACACATATTTATGAGGATCTCACCTACTCGAGGAACTATTAGATTCGAAAACAGAGGCAAGCTGAGTCTAAGGTACATTGGACCTTTTGATATCTTGGAGCGTATTGGTGCGGTGGCATTTCATCTTGCATTACCCCCATCTCTAGAGGGAGTGCATGATGTATGTCTTACAACTGAGGAGGTACGTGACCGACCCAAGTCACGTAGTTGATCATTCCGAGATTGAGGTAGGTCCAAGTTTGAGATATGAGAAGCAGCCCATGGGGATACTGGATACTAGTGAGAAGACGCTGTGGGGTCAGACGATCAAACTGGTTCGCATAGCTTGAAAGCATCACTCTTCAGATGAATCCACTTGGGAGCGAGAGGATGTCGTACGATAGTGTTATCCTCACTTATTCGAGAATACAGGTATGGCCTTAGAACTTTCTTAGTTATTATGTCATTATATCTTCATAGAGTAGCTTTATTCTTAATTACGATGACGCAATTCTTTTAAGGTGGGTAGATTATAAGCCCCCTCATTTTTTGAATAGGGTTATTTTAGTATGTTTTAATTTATTTTAATTTATTTATTTAATTTAATAGATTAGAGTAGTAATTTCTAAAACCTTCTTTTAGATATATGATCCTTTGCCATGGCTTCCATTTTGAGCAATGCATGACTTTTTTCCTTCCAACAAAATTTATAATATTAATTTTGATTGAGTCTAATATAGTTGAAACATGGATGTTATATTTATTTGATCTCTCCCATGCTCCAAAAATATTGACGAACATCTAGAATTACGGTTACCGTAAAATTATCTCATTTTGATTAGAACTTGACCCAAACCTAACCCAAACACATGTAGGCATGTAGTGCACCCAAATATTCCCATATAAATATATATATATATATATATATATATTATATTTAAATTAATTTGTTCCTATTTATAGGAGATCTATCTATAGAAAGTGGTATATGTGGCATTCTAGTTGGCAAATAACTACCTAACCAATTCTCTAACCAACCCAACAACCAAACCTTATCCAATCCTAACCATAACAACCAACCCCCCCCCCCTCTCTTATTTTCAGCAAAGAGCAGCCCCCCCACTTGTGGCAAAACCCTAGTAGCACTAGGAAACCCCCTCCGATATTTAAATCTATTTAAAAAGCTCATATATATATATATATCAACTTATCACCAAACCCTAGCCCTAACAATAACAAACCTCTTTCCCCCTCTTGTGGATGACCCCTCCCCTCTCTCCAATGTGTAAGAGCATCCTCTTTACCATCTCTCCCTCACAACATCATCTCCTTCACCAAAAATCCCCTCCTCTCTTTCAAAATCTCCACATTTTATCATCCTTCCACCATCTCTCCATCCAAACACCATTAAACCTCTAAGAAGAATCCCATATTCCTCATAAACATATAAAGAATCCATTGTTATCATCAACAACCCATCAAGAAGGGATTAGCAAGCCAAGCACAAGCATGAAGGAGTATTTCTTGGACAAGAAGAAGCACCGTCATCCAATCCTCCAAAGTTTTCAGTAAATCTTAAATCTTTCTTTCTCAAATTATATTGCATGATCCTTTTAGGTTATATAAAATTATTGATTTAGAACCCATACTTTGCCATCTTGTTCTCATATTAGAAAATATGAATTTTTCACGATAGGTTGGTGATAATTCGCTTATCGGTATTACTAGTTTGAGACTTTTAATGCGATTACTTGAGGGAATCATTATTAATTTTTAAAACTAAATGAATAGGTATTTAATTGCTGAAAATTAAGTATTTTAAAATATTTTTTTATTTTAATGTCAAATATGAACCCTATAATTAAGGGCCACTAGCCTAGGTTTTTGGGTAATTTTGAGGCATTGTTTTGCTAGTAAATAGAGGATGATTTGGATGGAATAAAGCGGTAAATATTTTTTGAGATTAAATCAGAATATAATATGATCCAAAATAATTTTTCATAAATATAAACTATACTAATGGACAGGCAATGTCTCGAACAAGATTCGGACAAAACTAGTCAACCTAAAGTAGCCATAATCTTGAAATATCTTTATTTTGTCAAATATGGAATTTATTGATAAAAATTCATATAAATCATGTTTAAATCTGGATTATATGATTTATTATGATTTATGTTCATGTCCTTTAATTGGGGACTTAAACTTAAATTTTTGGAAGTTAAAAACCAAGAAACTAAGTTCTAGTACCCTGTAAAAATAAGCAAAGTTGTTAGAAATAATAACGAACTTGGTTATGCATGGCATCAAATAAATTATATAATTAAGTTATAATTACAAGAATTCGTGATTAGACCCTTAAGCATATTATTGGATTGATAGGTCAATTGAATCCCGAAGGAGTGGACGCGGGATCATCTATACCACCACTGACTGCAGAACCTGGCAAGTGTACCTTGCCAAGATATTTACAGTTCTAAATTATTTATTTGAAATTTTTTATGCATTAAAAATTATATTTGTGTGGCTTGGTTGATGTACTTGTTGAGCCTAGGGCCGTCATATAATACTTTGTGTCCAAACAAGATTCGGGTACCGACATCCCCTGCGGAGTCGAGTAGCGTAGTCAGAGAGTCATATTTACGAACCCATGTTGGTGCAAACATTATTTGTAGATACACCCATAGGAAACTGGATACGATATTCATGTGACAGAGTCTTTTTCGACTTGTTCGTGGTACTTGGACTCTGGACAGGAATACACGATGCATGATATAGGGATAATTATAGTGATACATAGTGACTAAGACTTGTGCTGATAGTTAGAGGTCATGAGCTATCTATTTATTGATTGAGACATGAGGTTACATTGGGTGGGGAGAGTCTTCATCGTGCTCTAGGTATATTTTACTTATTACTATTTATTGTGTATTAGGCTTTAGGTTCCCTACACGAAAACTAAGGTATTATATATATATATATATATATATATATATATATATATATACAACTTCCTCCTGGTTCCTCCACAAGGATCCTTGAGTGTACTATTAGATTACGGAAGTGTCCCTTGAGATCTTCCATGAGTACCAGCCCGGGGTACGATGCCATACTCTCATTTGCATATCACATAGTTGATTGTTGTAGCTTTTCTAATTTTTATAACATTATATTGTTTACTTATGGCTTGAGTGTTTATTGTACCTTGCTATGACCCCTGAGGACCTGGATATGGATTATGTCCCCAGGTATAGAGGAGGAGGTTTACTTCAAGGTTTACAGGTCAGGAGCTAATATCGGAGCAGTACCAACAGCCGAGGACGTGGTAGAGGTAGTACTGGAGGACTTCTCTTAAGTTCTCAGATTATCTTTATATATGATGTCTTGTGATTCTTAGTAATGGATTTGGATATTTTCTCTCTTATTATTTTGAAACGGGTTATTCCCCATAATATTTATTTATTATATTGTGATAGACAATTTTATTTATGGTATTGATGGTTGAGACTGGTTTATCATCTTGCCTCTTGATTATGAATAGGTGGATGAGATTAGATACATAGACTATGACATATATTATAGATTATTTTAGTTGTATTACAGCTTAAGTGCACTCTAAAGGGTCCATTAAATTGGGTTTTCCCATTGGAGTTGTACTGCTGGCCATTGCCACGAGGCTAGTTCCTTGGTATTTTAGGACTGGGGCATGACATATACACAGTACGCCATGCGCATAATTAAATCGCTTTGTAAATATGCACGGGTGAGTTACAGCGCATGTTCATGATGCAGCGCCTCAAAATGAGACAGCCGCATCCACATGGAGAGCGGTGGCACATTACTTTTTGGTGCATCTTCACGACAGGAGTCCCAAGATAGCCACATCTATGCAGAAATGAAAAGTATAGTGAGCCATCAGCGCATCTTCAAGATGAAGCTTTTCGGTAATGCCCATACGCATCAGCAGTAGGATTGTCCGCACATGTTTTCAATAGTCACCCGTCCATGCAGCAGACTGTGAACAAAGTGTCTATGTGTTCAAAGAAAGAGCGAATAAGCACATAATGTGACCGCCACATTCCCTGAGCGCTAAGGGAAGGGGGATCCTCACCTTTAACCTCCTTACGCACATCAGGGTACGTCTTATCAACAATGATCGGCTTAGTAGCAGCCTCGACTGCCTTGGCCTTGGCCTTAGCCTTGCTTGCAACAGCGGAGGGAGCCTTGGGAGCCATGGCACAGAAAATTATGGAGGCTTGAGAAAAAAGAAGAAGGAAGGAAAATTTTCAAAGGCAGAATAAAGCTCTCTCTACTATAGGGTCCGTATATATAGGTAGATTCATACGACATTGGATGACGATAAGTTATACAGCTGTCATTTTGATCCCCGCACGTCACATCCAACTACGAAACCATCGCTTCGGATCATGTGTCAACTGACAGCACAGAATCCCAAGAAATCTTCTTGAAAATCGAGAAGCATCTTTATCTACAAAAATTTTTAAAGCCTAGCAAACTTGTCTATGCGACAGACAGTCCATGCGGCAGGCAATCTATGCGGCATGAATACTTATGCGTCAAGAGTAAGATCACCCATGCTTCTTTTCAAAGTATTTCAAACTTATGTAAAGTTTAAAAAATTTAAAGGCGGTCTTGTTGAAGCATGGAGAATATCGGTCCACGCGACAAAAGATAGCAGGCAGCCAATGCGGCAAAAGTCACTCAATACTAACATTGCGGCAAAAGTCATTCAGCACTAATGATGCGGCAAAGTCGAAGCCCAAAAAGGCATACGACTAAATGCCTCAACCGCACCTAAAATTACTTATGACACTGACAGCATTTATTGCTCCGAATGCCTCGTATTCGGCACAAACAGCAAATGTCAACACTCACGTCAAACGTCATAAAAACTCTTGATAGCCACAGCTAGTTGTGCCATGTGTTTTGATAAAAGAAACCTCCCTGTAGAATTTCCCTAATGCGTCAAACCCTCCATACGGTATTATTTTGATGCGGCGGACCCTCCATGCGGCATTGCCCTGATGCGGCGAACCCTCCATGCGGCAATTCCCTCATACGACGGACCCTCCATGCCACAATGACCTCATATGGTGGACCCTCCATGCGGCATATTCTTTATGTGGTTTATCCCTGAGTGTCCCCTTTGAAACCTTCATATGGCAGAGTCTCCATGCGATAGCGATCCCGTGAGCCTCCATGCGGCAGAATCTTTCTGTTGTAACCAACAAAAGATACTCAAATAGTCGACATATGTCACGTGTCAAGTTCACTAGGTCATGCATGCAATAAATATAAATGACCCAGATCACATGGACACACTCCAAGATCTCAGCAATAGCCAACCCTAACAAATACCACATGGCAGTTAAACCGTGATATGCGCACACATGTTGTAACTGTATTCCATTGAGAATGCCATGCGACAGCCCAAAATCTATGCGTATAGACTAAAAATAGTGACTTTTTAATCCATGCACGCACGCAGCCATTCAGTGTAAATGACTATAAATAGCAGGAACCCATACATTCAAACAGACACGCAAGAAAGCGGAGAGAGCAAATCCAAGAGCCCAATTATGGTCTTTCGTGCCAATGAGCCAGAGACTTTGTAATCTCCTTCGTTGGTCGATCGTCAACAGAGTAAATGAGTCAGCTGCAGTACTCGATCTACCCCGTCATACTTTTTTAGAATCAATTGTACTTAGAGTTTCTGTCTAGGAATTATTTATACTTTTTTCTTTGTTTTATTTATAATACCTACATACCAAGACGATACTCATCAACAATAATAATAAGTATTTGTAACTATGGAAGATATGATATATGTACCTAGTCACAATACCTATATACCAAGACGATACTCATCAACAACTCCAGAAGGACTCAACAACAATCGACATTATAAATCTGGAAGGAAGCAAGGTCATCAGTGGACATAGCAAGATACAAAATATACAAGCTGTGTAAACTGAAATAGCTCATACTGATGCATGAGCGATTCTAACCTCCTAAACGTGCAATTTAGAGGACAACTTTTATATGCATTAGTGGTATTCCAGCTAACTCAACAAGTCCATGTAGCTCAAGGCCAGTGGTGTACATATACTATCAATAGTTATCTGTATCCATCCGTAATAATCCAAGAATGTTATAGGGCATCTACATAACTCATAAAATCATATAGTTCATCCTCCCCCACAATCTCATACTGACCAAGTTATATCCATAACATGTCCAGTTTTATAACTGCTTGAGTCTCTAATACCTTAATCATAGCAGTTACATTTATAACCGTCATAAGTCACATATGTATCGATGATCAGTCGGATACCATGATCTGTGTACTATCATGAATATCATACCGTGTCTGATGTGTGTCAAGATCATGGAGATATTCTCATATCCTACAAGAATATGGTAGTCTGTTAGCAATAAGTTGATATATATATAAAGTAACATGAATCCAATAATTCAACGAACATCGTCGGTCGCACCAAAGTCTAGATTGGCCGAACAGTTTATATCTACACAAGTAATCATTACATGTAACATAAACTGAATCATTAGCATAAATATGAAATAAACAATAAGGTATACTTGCCTGGGGTGCTTGCCCATTACTGCTAAGACTGCAAGCCTAAAGTCTAGTCATCCTAGTCTCAAACTACAGATGCTATAGCCCACAAAAAAGCTACCAGAGCCCAACAAACAACCAAGTATCACTATTTCAAACATTTATCCAACCAAGTACTTATTAGGTTTATTTGGAAAAGCAACGTGCCTTATTTACATATACAGTAGATAAGTTCTTTGTAAGAGTCTACTCTTGAAAATAATACATTTATAGTTTATAGTCTTGAAAATCATATTGTATATATCTTGTCTAACTCTTTAAAAGTAATATATAGATAAGTGTTCTCATATTCTTTTGGGACAAGATGTGTATATAACTAAAAATTTGACCCAATATTCATAACATATATATATATATATATATATATATATGTATATATATATATATATATACATATATATATATATATATATATATATATATATATATATATATATATATATATATATAGAGAGAGAGAGAGAGAGAGAGAGAGAGAGTAGAGGAATCCACATTCCCAATTTTTGTATCCCCAAGCATCCCCATTGTTATCAACCATTGAATTTTGTTTAAGTCATCTAATCTTAACCATTTGAATGGTTCAAATCAAATATTTAGATTATATGACTTAAACAAGATCCAACGGTTGTAAACATGGGATGCTTGGTGATAAATAATAGGAGGGGATGTGGATCCTTCCTTATATATATATATATATATATATATATATATTATAGCTTGTATATTGGCATAAATAATAATTATATGATGCATACCCGTATATAGGATTATACTTGTAATACCAGAATATAGAAAAATACATATGGAAGAGTAAACGTACTCAATCATGAAGGTATATAAAACTATACATAAGTAAAAAGTAAAAATATAAATAGACGTAGTTCATTGCTACCTATTTATACAACATTTGTATACAACCCTATAGGTATAAAATTTTACTTACACCTATAACATAATATTTATGTAAAATCATATTTATACAAGGTTACTTACCTATATATGATAAAATGTAGCAATAAATATATGAATTTACATATGAATTTAAAACACATTTATATTTATAAAAACATAATAACTTATAGATTTAATACTTTTGTTTGATTGCGGACTTGCATATTTAAACATACTTCGGTATGATTTTACTTCGCGCTATACATGCCTATATATAAATATTATAATTATGCATATTTGTTTTGGTATAAATCATATAAATCTTTATGTGTATATTTACATACAGACAATACTTGTCTAGATTAAAAAATATGAATCCAAACATCTATTTTGAAAATACATATATGTTTTACATAAATATATATCCATCTAAAAACTTTTATATTATATTATATATATATACTATAACATATTTAAAATCATATATATCATTCATATGTTCTCTACAACCTACGAATACAAAAACAGAGAGGGGGAGGGTAGTTCGGTCTTATACCTTTTGTTAGGTAAATAAAATATTGTGGTATCTATATTAGTCTTCTCACGCGACTAAGGTTTGGCCGCTACTCCTAACTTCATCTTCTACGCAGGGCAGCGAGGCAAAGGGAGGTGGAGGATCATTGTCGTAGTGAAATAATGATTGTAAAGGGACTACCTGGAGATGGTGGTGGATTGAACTAGAGTTCAAGAAAGAGAAGAAAATGACAAAAAAATGTTAAACTTCTTAATTTGATGGTATGAAGAAGAAGGTAAACATCTACCATTATATAAAGCGACTTCTAGAAGGCTCAAAAGTTAGCCGTCTAAGTTGTAATTAAATACTCAACCAATTAAATTTTTAAAAATTACTTACGATAGATAAATAAAATCTTAAAACAACTTTCATCTTATTCATCCAAACTCTTAATAAATACTCAATCAATTTAATTAACAAAAAAAATTAACGAGAGATTGAAAAAAATCTAAAACCAACATCCTTCTCATCATCCTTAACCCACTCTTTTCTTCCATGAAACATAGATACTAAATTTAAAATTGTTTAAATACTATATTTAAAAATTAATTTGAAAGAGAAATATCAAAAATATTAAAATTGTTTAAAAAAAATTTGATTCGTATATATTTAAATTTTTGAAAGTACATGGTATTATCTGACTTACATATCCAAAACTGTAAAAACATATCTATAAAAAATTATAATTAAATATATTTAAGGGCTATTTGATACTACCCCCTCTTAGATTAGGTATATTGATATTATCCCCTGTTAGATTAAATATTGAGAATACCCCCTGAAAGTGTCATTAAAAACTCTTTAACGACACTTTTAAAACTCATTAACGCTACTTTCAGGTTTTTAACAATACTTTCAGGGGGGTATTCTCAACTTTTAATCTAACATGGGGTAATATCAATATACCTAATCTAAGAGGGGAATAATATCAAATAGCCCTATATTTAATTATATTTTAAATATTTTAAAATATTTTATATTTTTTTATAGTTTTGTTTTTGTACGTGCAACGCACGTGGAGGTAACTAGTAAGCTATAATGTAGGGCTTAGGGATATGAAGAAGGATGTAGGTTATTTATGGAGGAAAGTAAATGAAAAGTAAATACTATGAAAAAAATATATTTCTAAAGAATGATTGTGGTGCAAAATAGGAAGGGTGGTTGTGGGTTCATGGGACTTGATTTGTGTAATTATGGAATAGAAGGGTGGGACTTATCATGACAAGACGTTGATTGAGCCATGAATAATTCAATCAATATGTTGTTATGGAGAATAAGTTGGTAAGTTTATATAGGCTAATGAATAATTAAATTAGAATATTTAATGGCTGAATATGGACAGAACTAAGGCTATGGTGAGTTGTTTGTACTTTGTGAATTATGTAGTAAATATTTAGATACTAATAAGAGCAAATAAAATTATTCAAAAACTATATATAGTAATGGTTATACATTTGGAAATGATTCAAAATGGTTAGTTGTTGAATGGAGGATGTGGGAAAAGAAAAGTTTTTGAATTATTATTGGTGGTTGGTGCAAAGAATATGATAGGTGCTTAAGGTTTGAACAAGAGTTTAGGACGTTAAGTTTTTAAATGACACATTGGTGATGGTTTTAATAAATGGAAAGGAATAAAGAAAAAAATTTAATTAAGGTTAAAATGGTAGATTTTAAAGGGGATTGATATGGCGTACAAATGGAATTGTTTTGAATGTTTAGGCGTGAGGTTAGATATAGAGTAAGTAAATTGAATTAAATTGATTAGAATGAAAGGTTATTAATATGGAAGTATTTTGAATGGTAACATAATTGATGGAAAAAATATAGAAATTATTTAAAATAGCTGAGTTGTGGTATTCAATTTAGGAAGATGATAATATAATATTTTGAATCATAATAAAAGCTAATCCAATTAGAATCAATTTGAATATAAATATAAGATGTTAGAAATTAAAATAGATAACGGGATTACGGAATGTAATTGAGTGACCTATCTAATATTAATAGAAAGAATTTAAAATAAATGGGTTGGTATATGCACCTGGTTGGAATATGGTATTGATGGTAGTAATAAATTATGAGAAATTTTTTGGAACGTAAGTGATGGTGTGGGTGGCTTAAATGAAAGATTGATATGTAGAAATATGTGCTGGAATGATAGAGCGGTTTGTATGGAATAAACTAGAGGGAAAGAATAGTGATAGTTTTAAAATAATACAAAGACGATAATATGCATTCGATAATTAATGTAAATTTAATATAGTACATATGGTTATGTGTTTATATGGAAAAGAGGGTGGGGTTTATCATGGAAAGTACTAAATAGTAATAGTTATAGAAAAAAATGAATTGGCAAGTAATTAAGTTTGTAAGGAATTCAAATTGGGGTAATAGAATAAAGGAGGGTGGAGATGGAATATTTCATATCAGTTGTTGCTTAGTTGTTATCATGGAAAGCAATGATGATCGAAAAAAATAGTAAGTAGAAAATGGATGCGTAATTGAAAGATTTATAAATGGTAGGCTTCTAGCATGTTTAATAGTTTAATATGGTGTGAACCTATAAAATTAATGGAAAGGGTTAACATGGTAAGTGTTGATGGTGAAGAGACTAAAGAAAGTTTTTGAATGGTTGTAGGAAAAAATAGAATATAATAGCTACTTGATTTGCTAATGAATAAGTTATTTGACGGTTTAAAATGTGGGTATGAGGATGAAAATGAGATTAAGGGGAATGATGAGGCTAATTATTAAATAAATTAAAAGTGTAAGTCAGGAAGGAGTGAATGTATAGTTGACAATGCCGAATCTATTCTTGCTATTATGGTGCCATGGCATAAAATTATTTAATAAATTTTGTGTACTACTTAAGTTAGGAAATAACCACCTTATTAGTAGGCAAATGAACTCAAATTTTTATTTGGATATAAACTAGGGTTAAAATATTTATCTATTTTTGGATTAATTAGATTAGAATATACACAAAATTAATCAATCGAGATTCTGGATGTTTATAGACTGACTCATTTTATACTAGAAAGAATCGCAGGAAATCCTTTGTTAACAGGGATTCCTATTTCTCAATGATATCCCACGATTGGGACAATTGGTTGAATCCCGTGAAACCCTTCCATAGAAGTTCATTGATATCTTCTTTTTATAAATCAAATCAACTTAGATTTTTGAATGATCCACATCACTTCTAGTTCTATTGTAATAAAAGATTCCTTCTTTACGTGGGAAATGCCTTACCTTTGAGTGTGGTTTGAACTATTAATTTACGCAATTGGTCGAAGTAACCAATTATGTTTACGACGAAACCAAGAAATCGATCATTGATCCAATTTGGGTACCACTACGGGATAAACCTCAACAGAAAACTATTAAGTAACTGCAGCAAGTGGTTGAGTTCAGTAGTTTCTCATAAAAAAATTATTGACTCTAGATATATAGTAATATGGATAAGACAAAATTGTTTGAAGCACGCACAGAACCGGAAGTTCCCCTTGTTTTAAAGAGAGGAGGACTGGTTATTCACATTTAATTTGATGGTCAGAGGCGAATTGAAGTTGTAGCAGTGATAATTATAAAGATACCCCGGGGGAAAAATAGAGATGTTTCCTACATTGCCCGTAATATGTGGAAGTATCAACGTAATTTCATAGTCATAATTTCATAGTCATTCGGTTTGAATGCTACATGAAGAACATAATCCAGATGACGGAATAGAAAAATCTAGGATGTAGAAGATCATACATGAGTGATTCAACAGATTTGGATTCCTATATGTCCACTCATGTGGTACTTCGTCATACGATTCATATAAGATCCATCTGTTTAGATATCATCATATACATCTAGAAAGCCCTATGCTTTGGAAGAAGCTTATACAGTTTGGGAAGGGATTTTTGTTGATAAAAAAAGAATCTACTTCAACTGATATGCCCTTAGGAACGACCATACATAACATAGAAATCACACTAGAAATGGTGGATAATTAGCTAGAGAAAATGGCGCTGTAAATGGTTGGATTTTTCAAAACTCCATAGACATGCAGAAGAGAAATGATAATGAGCAAAGAATATCCGTCTTTCTGCTAAACATGATCCATTAAACTCATAATTCATTAGATACTTTTTATGAATGTCAACTAAGTACCATAAGTAAATTGATCCCGATTGTTCAATCATTTGATAACCAGAGTCATTCTTTGATAAATGATCACTGTGAGTCAGACTAAATAAAATTTTCTCAATCCTTTTTTTCTGTTAAGGTAGAGAACTGAACCAAGAATTCTATTTCTTCATCATCAATTGAATCGTTGTTCGCAACCCAGAATTCTATTTTATCATCAATCCAATCACCATTCATGTTTTTTTATCAATGAATAGATCTTTTTACTTACACGACTTAGATGTCTCATATTTCTCGAAAAAGTGATTCGATTGATGGGATTTGGTATGATACTTATGGGATCGATGAGATTGATATTCAAATATTTCTTCTTATAACGTATTGATTTGACCCTATAAGCGGGACCATCACCCATAGCATGTTTCTACCAAAAGCACAACCTCATATTTCTTCCAAAAAATCGCATAATTGTTCCAGAGCAACTAGAAAGAGATTCTTTAAGAAGAAAGAATTCAGTTTAGATATATGATACCTATCCAGAAGTTTTCGCAACTCAATTATGTATGATAGAATTCAAATATTTGATCTTTTCTAACTATGTCTATAACTCACTAGAGGCTCGAGAAACAAAAAGAAGATGCATACGAATGAGATATATAGCAACAAGAAGAAGGAAACAGATTGAATAGAGAAACTCCCGAGCATTTATTGATTTCAGATGCGCCCATATCGATGGAAGAGGTGACCCATTATTTCGATGAATCATTTCTTTGGACAAAAGATTCTGTAAACACTTATTCGAAATCTCACTTATCATAGTCCATTATGGAAGAATCATCTAAGGAATTGGCCGTAATATATTTGATCCATACATAATATCATAAAAATGGTTAAAAATTTTGGACTACTACTTAGTATTAGCAATGGGTCTGAAATAGTATCTAAAATGGTAAAATTTAGATATTTGTACTCTGTCGAAGTAAGGAACCATGACATATATATTTTGGAACAGATTCCATTTGGAGAGATTTTAAAAAGCACTTTCTCATTAAAAGGTTCTATACATTTGCCCTTACTCTACGCATTTCTTTAGACAAAGACTCCAATTTTTCCTCATTTTGGATGGTAAATATTTCTCAGAACATGGAGTATGAATCAAACACATGCTTGAATTAAAATTGAAATATTGATGCAAGTTCTTCCCTTCTGAATTAGATAGATTCATATCTGAAAGAGGCAGAAAATAAGTTCTTCCAAAATTGATTATTTGTTCCTCTCTTAGAGGTGTTGCAGAAATATCTATGATCGAGTAAATAGCGCTACAAACGAATAGATCAGATCAAATTGAAAAATTAAAAGATTTGTACAAGTTATACATTTCATCAACACTTTATAGAAAATCGTTAGGTATGAATATGTCAGATACCTGTGACTCAATTGGTGAAACAGTCTCTCTCCAAAAAAAAAATTTACCGACGCACAAAGAAAATATTTTGTTGCGAATGAACAAAATATTAAGGAATTTTCCATATGCAAGATCATTATTATTGATACGGGTCTTTTCCACATAAAAAGGGAATCTTTTGTTATAATATAACCAGAAGTGATGTGGATCATTTAAGAATCAAAATCGATTTGCTTTATAAAAAGAAGTTATCAATGAACTTATATGAAAGGGTTTCATGGGATTTATCCAGTTGTCTCGATCGTGGGATATCATTAAGAAATAGGAATCCGCGTTATTAAAGGATTTCATGCAATTATTTCTAGTATGGAATGAGTCCGTCATCCACTTTGGTATTTTTTTGAACAAAAATGGTTATATTGTTCCTCCATTGATCAAGAATTGTAGTCTTTGGGAAGTATCATGATCATCCAATAAGAAGGGTTTTAATTTATTCAAATGAACGATTTGAACAACTATTAATTAATACGTAATCGATCAAACACTACTTGAAAATGGCCTTTTTGCTCAGAAACAAAATATTCCAAATGTTCCTAAAAATTCTTGCTCCCATTGGACCATTTGTATCTATAGTCGTCAGGATCCCGATTCATGGATCTCTCAGTTTGAGAAATAAGAGGAGCAAACCATTTCTTCTTACTCTTTTTCAAATTTGATAAATATTGGTTGATCATATATTTCATTATAGTTATATGATTCAGAGTATCATTTCCTATTTTATTCCATTGAATTCCATATTCAAAGTTGCAATAGGATCTATTCATTAAAAATAATCAATTCGATACATTTCTTATGTACCCATAGGTGCAATATTAGATTTGAATCAAATTTCGGATCAATCTATATTGATTAATTTTCTCCATTATGTTGTTGCTAGAAAATACTTCTATTTTTAGCTTTGGATTTTCCAAATTATTCCCGCAGTAGATCCGGACCAATTTTTTTAGATCCTTCGATAAAAAGATTCATTCTCTTCATAAAAAAGAGGAGGTAGAATCAATAAAGAATTCTTTTTTTGATTCATCTCTGGAGTTGAATACCTCATTCAAGAATTTTTTTGATCCAACCAGTAGGAATCAATAGAAAAGATAAATCTCCTATGATATACCAAATTTGGCTCGGTTATTGATAGAGTGAATAGATCTGCATTTCTTGAAATCTCTCTTCTGATTCAAAATTGTGGGGTAACTTGTACCCCCCCTGTTTCGATCATGGAATAGATAAAATAAATCAAAAAATAAATTTTTGTTCAAGAATAAAATTTTATTGGAACTATCTATATTCGGTTCATCCTTCGAAACTATATCACATCCTGTATCTGATGAAATAGGATGAATTAAGACGGTATTTTGTAAATATGTAATTATCTTGAATATATCAACCATTTGTTTTTTTTTGTCGCTTAGAAGGGACCCAAGAAACATCTTATCTTTTCTTTAAAAATTTCTGATCTCTAGTGGACTTCTCAGTAGGATTCGAACCCAGATGAATTTATGGCTGTCTGTCAGAGAAAAAGAATGAATTGATCTTGTAGGATTTTAGAGAAATTCTTTGATTTCTTTCGGAAGAAGATGATTATTCATCTGCTTCTCACGTTCTGCGAATAGCGGAGACAATGAGGAAGATCCAAAATATTTTAGGAATCGATCTAATTCTATCTCTGTTTGTTCCGTTTGAAAAAAGCAAGGATCCCAATCCCAAAGAATCGATCTTTCTTTTAGTTGCTAAATCTATGTATGATCGATCAATGTGTTATTTTGAATCATCATTTCTAATAAAATTGAAATAATCTATGGATTGACCAGAAGATCCTTTCAATTGGCTAGAATCCATTATTTGAATGAAAATAGATCTTGTGAGATTATATTGAATATTTATTTGGCAATATATTTAGTACCTTGCTAAAAAATTGATCCGTCTTTACCAACCACACATTGTCTAACCAAATCAAATTCTCTCTCGACACGTTCTTCAAAATGTCTGATTTGTCTTGTAACCATCACTTTTCAGAATAGGGGTATTTATGTCATCAGTATTATATTTATTAATTTAAATAATAATTGGTATGGTTGTTATATATATTAATTAGTATAGAGGGTGGTACATAATTAGCCATTAGTTAGACTAGTTGCTAATGAACCCAACTACACTTGTCATGACCAATAGAGTAACCCATTAATTAGTCTTGGTTAATTAGTTAAAATAGAGGGAATGAATAGAATCCTCATTCATTTAATATTAGAATATTCATTAGTTAAACCCCTCGTTAGCTAAACTCTTCATGACAACCCTTGGAGGGCAATTTGGACATTTTGCATAGACCAACCCTAACCTATATGTGGCCGACCCTATTTAGGAGGAGGGAGCCCCCTCTTCCTCATTAGTTGTTCATGAAGAAACCCTAAGTGAGTTTTTTCCTCCAAGCTTCTTTCCTCTACCAAATTTCTCCAAATCAATCAAAATTTCTCTCATTTTATCCCCAAGGAGAGCTAGAAGCTTGAAGGTTGCAAAAGACTTGAGGAAGAGGAGTTTGGCTAGAGATTGGTGCTCATTCCTCACTCTTGTGCTCTTTGGAGGAACCACATTGAGAATCCATCTTCCAATAGATAAGAATCTTATTTTCTCTTGTCATTTCAGATTTTAATGGTGAAATAAACCCCTAGAAACCCTCCCTTTATTTAAGACTACCCATAGAAAGAAGAACTAGGTCCATAGGAGTCGTATGGAGGAAGTTACATTAGATTTTGTGTCCATTTGGAGAAAACTCCGGGGTGGCACACCAAGTGTTTGATGAAATACCTAATATGTCATTCTTCACTATTTTATATTGCTCATTGGTATTTTTGAGGTATCATGAAGATTTGGTTGTGTTTGGGAGTGATTTGAGTGTATATCCTAGAGTATCACCTGAGTGAGCACCAAGTGTTTGATTTAATGCACTTAGTGCATGTGTACCACATGTACCTATAGATAGGTGTTATATATATATATATATATATATATATATATATATATATATATATATATATATATGATTATATATTTAATGATATGTATATATGTGTGTGTGTGTGTGTGTGTGTGTGTGTGTGTATGTGAAATTGAAGTGGGTGTGAGTGTATAGTGCTCACTGTGCAGTGTGTGCACTGTGTTGTGCACAATGTCTAGTGCGTATGAGCTCACTGTGATAGTATTGTGAAGTAGGATTTTGTAGTGTGGTGGTTGTTGAGGAGGTGTGCTCATGAGGAGGAGAATTGGTAGTTCACAGCAAGGTGTAAGGGGAGGAGAGTGGCACAATAGTTAGACAGAACTGGGGGAGCAATTGCTCAGTTGTTGGGCAGCAACTTGATGCAAACGACTTAAGTATCAGATGTCAAGATATGACTGCATATTAGCAGCTGTGTGCTTGTGCACATGTGTGTTAGATAGGTGTGTATCTCAGTATAGTGCATAGGTTTGTGGGTGTGTGTATATGATACTTATATGTATTAGTAGCCTTATAGTTGAGAAGATTGGTAAATTATCTAGAGTAAGGGATATGCAGTGTGTGATACTATGGTGAAGTGGGTTGAGTATTAGGCAGCAATGACATCAGTTGGTTTGCATTGTGTGCACAATCAGTGCACCATGCACTGCTATGATTTAGGGAATTCAGAAACAACAGCAGTAGTGCACTGTTATGCACTGTGATCGGACAACAACAGTGCAGGCAAGATAGGCAAGTGAATGAGTACCAGAGGAGAGGGGCACTACCTTCAGTATAAGCCAGTGCACGAGTATCAGTGTAGTGGGTATATCATGTGGAATGTGTATGCTTTGTTTTGCCCACAACAGTGATGTCATGTATGGATTGAATGAGTATAAGTGTTGAGTGCAAGTGAAGTGAGTTTATGTGTGTGTAGCCTAAACATTTGAGTGAGGTTATTTAGTGGGTATTTAAACTTAGGGTATCCATGGGGTATGTGTCCTAGTCAAGGCATAGCAAGGTATTAGGTATTACCTTGATTTAATATCAATGTGTGGTTATTAGTTGAGGTATTGACAATAGACTTGGGTATAGCTAAGTTATGAGTATAAATCCCCATATAGGCCAAAGGTTTGACTAAGGTAAGTGAGGTATTAAGCTCATAGTTAAGGTATGTTATAAATACCAAGTTAATAAGTTGAAATAATCTATAAACTAAGGTATTAGTGTCATGTGTAGGTTGGATACCAATACTTGAGTTAGTATTAAGGTACTGATACTCAAGGTATCAATGTGACACTTGTAGTAGGTATTGATTATAGCTAAGGTATTAGTACACTATAGTAGCATTGGATAGATATGCAAGTTAATGATTATATATACATACAATCTCCTTATAGTCTATATATAGTATATATGATATTTTGTTGTATTTATTAACTGGTGTATTATATTAACTAGTATTGATACCAGTTTTAGATACCTAGTACCCATTTATGAAGTTGTTATGACCTAGAACTTAGAGTTGACCTAGTGTTAGCTTGTATGACTCTAAAAACCAAACTAGAAGTTAGGTATGGACCAAAAATTAGAATGTTGACCTAGTGTTGATTATTTTGACCCTAAAAGTCAACATTTGACCTAGTTTGACTAGAGGAGCCGAGATTTGACCTAGAAATCCCATTTTAACTTATTTAAACTTGTTTATCCCTTCATTACACCGTATAACATAATATTTCATATATAGGTCTGTGACACGAGTTCGGACACCGTTTTGTGTCATTTGCTCAGGACCTCAGGTGAGTACATTCTCTGTTAGTTTTTAGTACTTGATAGTGTATATATCGCATGTTCTAGATCTGTTTACTTGATTCTGACACCATGATTACATGGGATGATATTATATGGATCGAGTCAGGAGATGTTATTTATTTGATGCGTGCATCGTATACTCCTTGCACATGTACCTTATGTGTGCTTCGGGTATTCCTTGTGCACGTATCTATTCATGTACTCTGTGTGCTCATTTTATATTCGTGTGCGTAACGTGTCATGATTTGATCCATGAATATTAGTCGGTATGGGGGAGTAGGAGTTGGTTATGTGATCAAATATTTAGCATATTCGTGTGCATGCTAATTATATGATACACTTATAATTGAGTTACCATAGTATAGACTTGTGCAACCCATCCCGATCACATCTTAGATAGTATCACCAGTTTTCTTATTTACAGTTCACACCATATTGCTTATATTTACTTTTCCAGTTATCCTTCATGTTTATCTACTTAGTCCCATTATGTTTCCATTTCATAGTACATGTGCATCTTGTATTCTTTTATATTGTTGTTATATATTCTCTACCATGTATATGAAACTTCTTTCAGAGTATTGTACTTCTCTCCAATCCTGACTAGATATATTTTCTAGACGGCTATTTAGAGGATTGGTGTCCTACCTACTATGGCCCGCAGGACGGAGATCTAGCTGAGGTAGCACCCTTAGCCCAGGACGATCCGGCACTAGTTGTCGAGGAGACACACCTAGCTATAGCAGACCCTTAGCTAGTATTTTTTGTACTGGATATGTCTCCAGCATTAGACTTTGGCATGTTGATTACAATGAGACCATTTATGTTTATTGTTCGACTCTAGACTTGTTATTATTATTATTGTGATTTCTCTTCAGCTTATGATATCGTGCCATTATCTATCTCTAGATTGGTGATTGATTATTGATGTTATATATTCATCTTGTCCTTATTATGGAGTTGAGTTATCATTGACAGGTTGTATATATATCTTGAGTGAGTTTTTAGATAATATTGTGGACCTTTACAGTATTTTACCGTCGATGCTGCGGCGTAGGCTGGACGTACCCATGACTCATGCCCAATTTTTTGGTGTGGGTCGTGACACATTTTTAGTGGTGGTCATGCAAGGTCGAGGTCACAACTAGTGCAATATCGTAATAGTAATCCATGTTTGAAAATTATTACGAGCATGCTATAGGACTTAGGATATAGGACGAGAGAATACTCAATCACAACTAGAAAAGTTTCCAATCAATTGAATTTTGCTAATTCTCAGTCATTCTAAATGTTTGCTTTCTTTGAATATTGCTGTCCTTCCTTGATGATATCATATCTTGTGCTTATTAATCCTTTTTTATGATCTGTCTTCAGGATTCCTCCGAAGACCAGGTCACAGCGATCAGCAACAGCTACGGAGAGGTCGACAATTTCTCAACCACCTGTCCGAGCAGTAGCAGATATTGTTCCACCTCTACCAGTTCGTAGGGCTGCCTCACCAGTTCTTGTGGGAACCTCAAATATTTTTGGGAGTCCTCCTCCCCCACCTGTTCAGAGGATTGTTCAAGCCACTGCGGAGGGTTATCCTCCTTCTTCTTTGGCAGTTCAGAGGGTTTTTTCAGCAGGATCGGAGGGTCTTCCACCCCCGCCACCAGTGCTAGCTGATGGGGCACAGATGTTCATCATATTCCGAGAGATGATGGCAGCATAGTAGAGACATACTGATGTAATATGGCAGGGCATTAAGAATGCCCACCATGTTGCATTGGCTGCAGTGGAGAAGGCAGCGTCGCCCTAGCTACAGGGTGTACAGCCCAGACCAGACAATATACAAGATTTCAAGAAGTTGGGTCCCCGCGACTTCAAAGGGACGGAGGGTATTATTTACGCTGACGACTGGCTCAAGCACCTCGAGCATATTACGCGCTTGTCCCGCCTTGCCGAGGACCTGAGGATAGAGGCGATTGGATTGCAGATGTCAGATATTTCTACCACTTGGTTTCGGAATGAACCACAGATTTTTGATCCAGGGTTGACATGGGATGGCTTCAAGGACATGTTCAAGAGGAAGTTCTTCCCACGCACGGAGAAACTCAACCTGGACCGACTGTTTCAGGACCTCCAAAAGGAGGGTATGTTGGTAGAGGAGTATGCCTCAGAGTTTGGCAGGCTGAGTAGGTATGCGAGGAACATGTTACGAGATCCGGAGGACAGAGCGAGCCATTTCAGGGAGGGCCTAAACTGGGACGTGAAGGCCCTTATTTCTTCGAACCATGAGACGTACGCGACGATTCTTGCGGAGGCCCGCAAGGGCAAGAGGGACCTGAGTTTGAAGCCCAAGAGGGACCGATAGATATTTGGCAGCAGTAGCGCGGGCACAGCCAAGTGGCCCCAGTTCCAGCAACAGCAGGGAACTTCCAGCCTCAGCATCAGCATACTCAGAGGTATCAGTAGCATCCTCTTATTTATTCTTTCTGTAAAAAGCCAGGACACGGATGGGACGTCTGCAGAAAGAGGTTGGAAGTGTGTTTATTTTTTAGAGCGACAGATCTCCAGCTGAGAGACTATCATCTGGCAGCAGCTCGTCTAGGTCAGGGTGGAGCTCCTACTCAGAGTGCACCATTTAGAGCACCAGCAGCACCTACAACACAACAGAGGGGACCTCCAGTCCTGACCCAGCAGCAGTATTTCGTTTAGCATCAGCAGCAGATGGGAGCATCACAGGAGCGAGCTTTCGCCATGATGATTGAGGAGACAGAGCTAGTTGGAGAAGTCATCGCAGGTTCGGTTCTCCTAGATTTTATTCCAGCATTAGCTTTGTTTGATTCAGGTACTTTCCATAGTTTTGTATCAGTTTCTTTTGCTCTTAAGCACCATTTAGTAGTTGAATCCTTGAGTAGGACTTGCAAGATAACGACGGGGGGTGGTATCATCCGGGTTAGTGAAGTTTATATGGATCGGATAGTTACTTTGGGAGGCTGGGAGTTGAGTGTGTGCTTCCTCGTAATGACACTTCCAAGCTATGACATTGTACTCGGGATGGATTGGTTGAGTATGCACCTTGCTAGCATAGATTATCATGGAGGCAGAGTTTTGTTTCGTCCGCCGGGAGAGCCAGAGTTTGAGATTTCCAGAGGAGCAGTAGAGCAAAGCGAGGGAGTCATCTGTGGAGCCCTAGTGGAAGAGAAGGAGTTTCCATATCCTTTGATTGCAGAGTTCTTGGATGTCTTTCCAAAGGAGTTGTCGGGGTTGCCGCTAGACAGAGACTTTAATTTCTCTATAGACTTGGTACCAGGCACAAAGTCGATATCACAGCATATCTATAGGGTGAACAACAGTAAGCTGGCAGAGTTGAAGAAGTAGGTGGACGATTTACAGGACAAGGGCTTCATCAAATCCAGTTTATCACCATGGGGTGCTCCGGTATTATTTGTACTGAAGGATAGGTCGGTACGCATGTGTATCGACTACAGGGCTCTGAACAACCTCATTATCAAGAACAGATACCCGCTATCAAGGAGAGATGATCTCTTCGATCAGTTGAGCAGATCGAAGATATTCTCGATGATAGACTTAAGGTCAGGCTACCACCAGGTGTAGATAAAGAGGGAGAATATTTTGAAGACAGCTTTTTGGACTCAGTATGGCCAGTTCGAGTTCATGGTGATGCCGTTTGGGTTGACCAATGCTCCAACGGTATTCACGAACCTGATAAACAAGGTGTTCTACCAGTACCTTGATAAGTTCGTTATGGTGTTCATCGATGATATCCTCGTGTATTCAAAGATGCCGGAGGAGCATGAGGAGCACCTTAGGATAGTTTTAGAGACTCTTAGAAAGGAGAAGCTTTATGGAAAGCTTTTGAAGTGTAAGTTCTTCCTAGACAAGATCAAATTCCTTGGACATGTAGTGACAGGAGATGGGATCTCAGTTAAACCAAGGAAGATTGCGGCAATATAGTCATGGGCTACTCCAAGTTCAATGGCCGAGATCAGGAGCTTTCTGGGTCTGGAAGGATACTAAGAGAGGTTTGTACAGGACTTCTCCAGAATTGTAGAGCCGATGACTAGGCTGACCAAGAAGGACATGGAGTTTGTGTGGTTAGAGGAGTGACAGGCCACTTTTGATAAGACAAAGAAGAGACTGATGATAGCTCCAGTGTTGACGTTGCCATCAGGGTTATGTGGATTCATTATTTATAGTGATGCTTGAGGAAAGGGTTTGGGTTGCGTTCTGCAGCAGAATGGGAAGGTGATTGCCTATGCTTTATGTCATGTTCCAATTTTTGCTAAATCAATAATCGTCCCACGGACGTGATGTCGTGCACGCGTATGGCGCGCGCGCACAAGGCCTAGGCAAAATGGTATACTTTAGAAAAATATGCAACAGAGTACGCAAATGAGATATCACACATTGAGATATAGAAAAATTCTCTTTATTGATAATGAACATATGGTTACAGACTCTTGACTCAAAAGAAATAACGATGTCGTACGGACTTACAACTTGGACACAAAATGAGATAGTCGATCCATATATTACACCCCTTACTAATATTTCAAAAGTGTAAACCACCTTGGATGCGTGTTAGCACCATCGCCTAGGAGCTTCAAAACGTATGTGCGAGCTTCTTGAGATTAGGTAGTTGCGCTCCAAAAGTCACAAACACGAACGCGCCAGATCAGTAAAATATTGGGGGAAGCTTCAGCTCCTCACCGCGTCGCCTTGCCTCAGAGAACCTACTACAACAAGGGTCAGTACTTCAAAAAGTACCGGTGAGGGTGAGCTAACACAACATACCAAATCGACATTGTATTCATGTAAACATGCAATATTATTATTATGTGATCTTTCTATCTTGTCTTAGTTTAATTCTTTATATATACGATAGAATGGAATGACATAACAAAATGTGCCACCGTTCGGTGACTTTTACCTGCACCGTCTGAACCACCAGTACAAAACTTACCATAATCTTCCCAGCCACGAAGACATAGTTAGTTTGCACAATTTAGATATACATAAGGATCACAGTCTTGACTATCCATCTGGACTATAGTCTGGGTAGACGGCGATGCTTGCAGCGCAGGTAGCGAGCCCCGCTATAAACTCTCGCCTCACCCGTGATAAGTTGCTAGCACGACTAATTGTTGTTCCGTCCGGGACGAATTGGCCCTAGTGCAGGAACCATATACTTGTGCACAAGTTGTCCATGACCATTGATGATCTAAACACTAAGTTAGCATACGAAGCATTTTAAGACATCAACATGAACATAACTACTTGAGCACAGTGTGATGGCATAGTCTACTAGCTGATATGGTCAAATAATAAGTTATATACAATCCATTGAATAGTTACAGATGAATAAGTTCTAACTATAACTGAACACAAAATAGATACATGTATAGAATACAAGCACACAACAATATGACCGTATAAAAATTTATGTGACATGAAGGAATAAGTTCTAACTCTAACTTCAAATGGGCTAACGAATCTCGGAATTAACTTTTCCTTTACTCCGAATCTTATAACTCCTTGCATGGGCGAGACCCTCAAAAACACATGGTCACCTTTAAAGAACTCAAGGGGTCGACGACGAATGTCGGCATAGCTCTTCTGCCAGCTTTGTGCTACTTTTAGTCGCTCTCGGATCAACCAAACCTTTTGGATTGTTTGTTCAACTAGTTCCAGGCCAAGGATTTGATGCTCCCCAACTTTATCCTAGCAGATCAGTGACCTACACTTTAGCCCATATTGAGCCTCGTACGGAGCCATTTGGATGCTGGACTGATAACTGTTGTTCTATTCAAATTTGGCCAACGGTAGGTGGACGTCCCAACTTGACGTTGAATCGATTGTATAGAGACACAACATGTCTTCGAGTACCAGATTCACCCGCTCTATTTAGCTATCGGTTTGAGGATGATAGGCTGAGTTATACTTTAACTTGGTCTGCATCGCTGACTGAAGGCTCTCCCAGAAACGAGATAGGAATCGTCTGTCCCGATCTGACACAATAGAAACTGGCACTCCGTGCAGCCAAACTATCTCATCAAGGTAGGTTTGGTTGAGGTGATCGATGCTCCATATAACTTTAATGGCAATAAAGTACGCTGACTTGGTTAACCGGTCGACGATGACCCAGACTGCGTCGTTCTCCCGTTGCGTCTTTGGTAAACCAACAATGAAGTCCATGCTTATGGGCTTCCATTTCCATTCCGGGATAGCAAGATTCTGCATCTCTCTGCCCGGTCTCTGATGTTCTGCTTTTACCCTCTGTCAGGTTATGTATTATGATACGAAGAGCGTCATATCTCTCTTTATGCCGTGCCACCAGAAAACAGTACTAAGGTGTTTATACATCTTCGTGCTCGATGGACTGTGTAGGCTGTATAGTAAGCTTCTGCAAGGATTTTCTTTCTAAGTTCTGCTTCATTGGGGACGCATAGACTTCCCTTCACTCACAATACTCTATTCTCATCTACTGAAAATTCCTTCGCCTTTTCTACTAGAATCTGCTCGCACATTTTTCATAGGAATGGGTCGTCCCTCTGAGTAGATGTGACTCTCTCTAACAGGTTGGGTACGAATCGCATCTGAGCAACTCGCGTGTCGGGGTATAAAATTCGGAGTTTAATGCCCATTTCCTCAAAGTCTCTTTGCAACCTATGATCAACGGACAGGGATCTCGCAAACACTCGACCCAACGCATCTGCTACAATATTTTCTTTGCCAGGAGTATAGTCGATCGTCAAGTCATAGTCTTTGATCAATTCTAGCCAATGCCATTGTCGTAAGTTAAGGTCCATTTGGGTGAATAGCTACTTTAGGATTTTGTGATCAGTATAAATTTGGCAAGCCACTCCATAGAGGTAGTGTCGCCATAATTTTACCGCGAACATAATTGCCGCTAGTTCCAGGTCATTGATAATTTTTCTTATAGTTTTTTAGTTGTCTAGATGTGTAGGCTATCACCCTATCATTCTATATGAGTACACACCCCAAGCCCTACCCTGATACGTCACTGAATATTTGGAACCCCGAGGTCTCGTCTGGTAGCACAAGTAGTGGGCAAAGGTGAGGCGCTGCTTTAACTATTCAAACGAAGCTTTATAATTGGTGGACCACTCGAATACGACTCCCTTCTGTGTGAGGCAAGTCAGAGATGATGCTAACTTGGAAACATCTTTCACGAAATGCCTGTAGTAGCCCGCTAGCCCGAGGAAGATTAGAATCTCACTAACGGATGCAGGACGCTTCCACTCGACGATGGTTTCAACATTCTTTGGATCGACCGAAATACCTCCCGCAGAAATGATGTGCGCAAGGAAAGATACACTGCTCAGCCAGAATTCGCCCTTACTCAGTTTTGCATATAGCTTGTTGTCACGAAGAGTCTGTAGCACGGTCTGCAAGTTCTCTGTATGTTCCTCCCTATTCTTCGAGTAAACCAAGATATCATCAATAAACCCTACTATAAACTTGTCATGATTTGGCCGGAACATGATTCATTAAGTCCATAAAGGCGGCAGGGACATTGGTCAGTCCGAATGGCATTACCAAAAACTCATAGTGGGCATAGCGAGTGCGAAGGCTGACTTTGGCACGTCGTCCGGCTTGATCTTGAGCTGATGGTAACCCGAGCGAAGATTATTTTTTGAAAATAATGTCGCACCTTGTAGTTAATCAAAGAAGTCATCGATCTTGGGAAGGGGGTACTTGTTTTGAACAGTGGTCTTATTCAATTCATGATAGTCGATGCAGAGCTGTATGGAGCCATCCTTTTTTTTACAAATAATACAGACATACCCACGGAGACACGCTAGGAAAAATATACCCATGATCTAATAATTCTTGCAACTGGACCTTTAACTCATTTAGTTCTGCCGGGGCCATTCGATAAGAAAACCTTGGAAATTGGTCGAGTATTTAGAAATATATCAATAGTGAACTCTATCTCTCGGTCGGGCGACATACCGAGCAATTCACTTGGAAATACATTAGGAAAATCTACCACAACAGAAGTAGACTCTACGTTTGCGCAATCTCGTTGTGTGTCTTGAACGGACGCCAAGTACCCATCACAGCCATAATGTAACATCCACGGAGTAGACATTGCAGAGATTTCCATGTAGGCATTCTGTGCTTTCGATGGTGGACTGCAAGCATAGTAAAATTCGATCTCGCTTGGTAGACAAAATATGACTTTCTTTTTCGCATAATCAATGGTAGCCGAGCAAGCGCTGAGCCAATCTATCTCCAAAATAATGTCGTAGTCCCTGATGTCTAAGACTACTTCATCAAGTGATAATTTTCTTCCTACGATGCAAATATTACCTTCACGACAAACTAAGTGAGCCTATAAATCCATACCCGATGGAGTACTGACGCTAAGGTTTAGGCCTAGCAGTGCCATAGGAAATATGTTCTCGGCGGCAAAATTTGTCGCAATGAAACTATGTGTGGCACCAGAATTAAACAATACTCGAGCAGGTACATTATTGAAAAGTAATATACCTGACTCCGTCGTGTTTGATGTGAATGCCTTTTCTCGAGTCAGAGCATAGACCCGGCCTTGAGCATTCTATGGTGTCGTCTGGTTTGCTCGAGGTATTTGACCCTAATTCTGAGGAGGACTATGTTGTTGCCGTGGACAGCACGGAGGGGGATCGTTGGGGCGATCCCGACAATCGCGAGCTACGTGGCCAAACTTACCACAAACAAAACCTTCCCCTTTTCAAATACGACAGTCATTGTCATGGTGTCCTGGCCTATGGAAGTAGGCACAAGGTGGCCCCTGGTTCTTCCCTGGATCATGGTCTTGAGAGCCACCGTTATTGTAGTGCTTGTGTGCATTGTTACCAACTATGTTGCTAGGGTTCTTGTGATAAAAATTTTGCACAACGCCAGTGCGAATTGGGGGGTTCTGCGACTCTAGGGAGTGGGCGTGATTTAGAGACTCTCGCATGGTATGGTACTGAGGGATGACGATATGGGCACGAATAGATGGTTGCAGTCCTATCTCAAACCTTCGAGTTCGACTTTCGGCGTCACAAAGATGAGACTTAGCAAATTTTGCAAGTCTGTTGAATTATGTGGCATACTACCGCACTGTCATATTTTCTTGTTGAAGATGTATAAATTCATCTTCCTTCTCTCGACGGACGGCGGGTGGAAGGTACACCTCTTCAAAGGCTTTACGGAATACGGACTAAGAGAAAATCGTCTTGTCATCTTCACTAAATATAGCTTATTTGTGAACATCCCACCAATCATGTGTATTTAAATAGAGCTAAAGCTAAGCTCAAGCAACCCTCTTCGTCTCATCCATGAGAAACACTTTAAAGTGGTCCTCTAACTCAACCAGCCAATCCAACGCCACGGAGGGGTCCTCAGCCCCTTTGACCCTCAGCCCCTTTGACGGTAGCATGACATCTTCTTAATATCTGATATTTGAAGGATGAAACCCTTCTCTTCTGAGGGTGGAGGTTCCTGAGAGCCCTGAAGTCCCACGCTCTCGGCTTCAACTGGCACTGTCATGGCGGCCGTTGATGCAGAATGGTTGTTGGCGACAAGCATCGTCACAATCGTTTGCAAGGTATCCATTTGCTTCTATTGGGCGTCGGCCTAAGTCTGTTGTGCTTGAAATTGAGCCTTAATTTGGGACTCAAATTGGCTCTGACGTAGTTTCACCTGCCTCTGTTGTGTTTCCATTGAATGTATCATCCGCTCGAACGGATCAACCGAGGGCAAAGTTGCTAGACTTCGTAAGCTGCCCGAAGCGCCGGAACTGCTCCCTTGTACCTGCGCCACTACCTGCGCTTGTGCCTCTGGCTCTGAGATTGTTCCTTGAAAGAAAAGTAACAAACATCAGTCTCAAAATATATTATGGACTCACTGTATGGAACGTATCTCATTTTGGCCAAGCGAATTCAAGAGTTCAACTGGGAGGGACAGGGTCGTTTCAAAAAACTCTTCTGACACGAAGGTCAAAGGATCTGAAGTCATGCACTGTACCAATATATCACGCCCTAATTTTCGCTGAATTGATAATCGTCCCACGGACGTGATGTCGTGCACGGGTAAGGCGCGTGCGCACAAGGCCTAGGCATAATGATATACTTTAGAAATAAATGCAACCGAGTACGCAAATGAGATATCACACATTGAGATATAGAAAAGTTTTCTTTATTGATAATGAACATCTGGTTATAGACTCTTGACTCAAAAGAAATAAGGATGTTGCACGGGCTTACAACTTGGACACAAAATGAGATAGCTGATCCATACATTACATTCCTTCCTAATATTTTAAAAGAGCAAACCACCTTAGGTGCGTGTTAGCACCATCGCCTAGGAGCTTCAAAAGGTATGTGCCAGCCCCTTGAGATTAGGTACTTGTGCTCCAAAATTCACAAATACGAATGCGCCAGATCATTAAAAGGTTGGGGGAAACTTCAACTCCTCACTGCGTCGCCTTGCTCGGGGAACCTACTACAACGAGGGTCAGTACTTCGAAAAGTACTAGTGAGGGCGAGCTAACCCAACATACCAAATCGATATCGTATTCATGTGAATATGTATCATTATTATTATGTGATATTTCTATCTTGCCTTAGTTCAATTCTTTATATATACGATAGAATAGAATGACATAACAAAATATGCTACCATTCGGTGACTTTTACCTGCACTGTCTGAACCACCTGTACAAAACTTACCAAGACCTTCCCTGTCACCAAGACATAGTTAGTTTGCACAGTTTAAATATACATAAGGATCACTGTCTTGACTAGACATCATTGACTATAGTCTGGATAGACGGTGATGCTTGCAGCACAAGTAGCGAGCCCCGCTAAAAACTCCCGTCTCACCCGTGCTAAGTTGCTAGCACGACTAATTATTTTTCCATCTGGACGAATCGACCCTGGTACCCCGGCGACCATTCGCAGGAACCATATACCTTGTGCACAAGTTGTCCATGACCATTGACGATCTAAATACTAAGTTAGCATACGAAGCATTTCAAGACATCAACATGAATATAACTATTTTAACACAGTGCGATAGCATAGTCTGCTAGCTGATATGATCAAATCACAAGTCATGTACTACCCATTGAACAGTTATAGATAAAAAAGTTCAACTACAACTGAACACAAAATAGATACATGTATAGCGGACAAGCACGCAACAATATGACCGTATAGAAATTTATGTGACAAGCATTAAGTATTCAAGTCTACTTCTTCTCTTATCTTGACTCAAATTTTATTTTTTTGGTATCATTGATCGGAATGCACGAAAGAGTCAAATTATTAGGAATGAAGACTTGGAAGAAGGGCACAAATTCAGGATTAAGGCCACTCACTTAATTGGTGAATCAGGAAAGAGAAAGGGGAGATTTTCAAGGCTTCGCTTGTGTGTCTCCTACGCAATCACCTGCACGCACCAACAGATGATCAATATCTTCTGCCTCGGTCTCCAAGGGTTCGATACAAAATAAGAAAT
Organism: Iris macrosiphon; assembly: GCA_036927795.1. NCBI lineage: Eukaryota > Viridiplantae > Streptophyta > Magnoliopsida > Asparagales > Iridaceae > Iris > Iris macrosiphon. The sequence goes on along the minus strand of JAYESA010000018.1, from coordinate 95,768,599 downwards.
TTAAAGAACGAAGACAATAAAATTATCAAAATCGTTCAAGAAAACGCAAGTCACAAAACCAGCGCAACGGAAAGGCCCCTCTCGACTCTGCCTCCGAGTCCTTCCTTGAGGCACGATCCGCTAAATATGGGACCTGATTTCGAAAAAACCAATCCATACGAGGAAAGGATCTTGATTCAATATGTCCCAATCGAACGATACCAAGTATTTCTTAGTTGCACTCTCCGAATAGGGTGAATAGGGTACTACACTTCCAGGCAATTGCGTTCCCATTAGAAGAACTATCCCACCCATGATCTGGAGTTAGCAGCAGTCATTTTTGCTCTAAAGCTATGGAAACGCTATATGTATGGAGAGCGTGTGGAGATATTCACAAACCACAAGAGCTTGAAGTATGTGTTCACACAGAAAGATCTAAACATGAGACAGTGGCGGTGGTTGGAATTGATGACAGATTTTGATATATCATTGCAGTACCATCCAGGGAAGGCCAACATAGTCGCCGATGCCTTGAGCAGGTATCTGGTGGCAATATTCTTGACATCAGACATATATTTGTTGGCCAACCTTGAGAGCTTGGATATTTAGGTAATAGTTTTCAGTATCGAGATAAAGATATGGGGATTACAGATACAGTCAGAGCTGATGGATATGATCAGGACCATACAGTATGATGATGTGACTCTGAGGAGCATCAGAGCACAGGTTCAAGTCAGGTTATTGGATGACTTCACCATTGCTGAGGACGCTTTCTGGCGGCACAATACGAGGTTGTGTGTATCGAGTGGAGATTTGTGCGAGGAGGTTCTGTAGGAGGAGCATCGCTCTCAGTACTCTATGCATCCGAGTGCCAATAAGATGTATAGGGATCTGAGGGAGCATGTGTGGTGGTATGGTATGAAATGGGAGATGGTGCGCTTCGTATCCAGATGCTTAGTGTGCTAGCAGGTGAAAGCGGAGAGGCAGAGGCCAGGCAATTTACTTCAGCCCTTACCCATTCCAGAGTGGAAGTGGAAGCATGTTACTATAGATTTTGTTTCGAGGCTTGTGCGATCACCAGAAGAAAAAGACGCAATTTGGGTCATCGTAGACAGGATGACCAAATAAGCCAACTTTTTGCCATTTCAAGTGGGTACGTCTACGGAGAAACTGGCAGAGATGTATGTGCGACAGATTGTCAGATTTTACGGGGTCCTTGTGAGCATAGTCTCAGATCGGGATAGTCGCTTCACGTCCTATTTTTGAAAGAGTTATAGGCTAGCTTGGACACCCAGCTCAAGTTCAGTACGCATATCACCCCCAGACGGACGGACAGTCGAAGAGGACTATTCAGACCCTCGAGGATATGCTACGCACCTGTGTTTTGGACTTTGGAGGTTCTTGGGAGGATCATCTCTACCTGGTAGAATTTTCTTACAACAACAGTTACCAGGCCAGTATTGAAATATCACCATTCGAGGCATTTTATGGACAGAGATGTCCCACTCCCTTATTTTGGGATGATGTTGGTGAGAGAGCATTGCTAGGACCAGAGATGGTTGTGGATGCAGCTGAGAAGGTAAAGCTTATTAGAGATAGACTTCGGGTGGCGTAGGACAGACAGCGGCATTGGGTCGACAGCCATTGGAGACCGTTAGAGTTTGAGGTAGGTTTTGTTTTGTATTTCTTATAATTGTTTTATTGTAGATTGGGTGTTAAGACGGTATTTTGTTCTACGTTGGCGATATGGTGTTCTTGTGGATTTCTCTAACACGGGACACGATTCTCTTTGGTGGAGGCGGAAAGCTTAATCCACGGTACATCAGACCCTTCAATATTCTTGTGAGGGATGGTGCAGTGGTCTATAGACTAGCTTATCTTCTGTACTAGAGGGAGTACATGAGGTATTCTATGTGTCACAATTGAGACGATACATGACAGATTCTAGTCACGTATTAGATCACTCAAAGATCGAGGTGGGTCCAACTCTCAGTTATCCAGAGCAGCCAGTGGAGGTTCTGGATCGTCGGAAGAAGGTATTATGGAACCAAACGATTCCCTTGGTATGCGTCGCATGGAGGCATCACTCTCTGGGAGAGTCTACCTGGGAGAGGAAAGCCGAGATGCATGAGTGGTACCCTTATCTTTTCGAGACGTGAGATATTTTCTTTTCTTGCTATGATTGCTTGTTGTAGTGTTAGTTTCTTCTATAAATTTTGAGGGCAAACTTTTTCTTAGGAGGGTAGGATTGTAACCATCACTTTTCAGAATAGGAATATTAATATCATTAGTATTATATTTATTAATTTAAATAATAATTGGTATGGTTGTTATATATAATTAATTAGTATAGAAGGTGGTGCATGATTAGCCCCTTAGTTAGACTAGTTGCTAATGAACCCAACTAGACTTGAAACCAACTAAACTTGTCATGACCAATAGAGTAACACATTAAGTAGTCTTGGTTAATTAGTTAAAATAGAGGGAATGAATAGAATCCTTATTCATTTAATATTAGAACATTCATTAGTTAAATCCCTTATTAGATAAACTCTTCATGACAACCCTTGGAGGGCAATTTGGATATTTTGCATAGACCAACCCTAACCTATATGTGGTTGGCCCTATTTAGGAGGAGGGAGCCCCCCTCTTCTTCATTAGTTGTTCATGAAGAAACCCTAAGTGAGTTCTTCCCTCCAAGCTTCTTTCCTCCACCAAATTTCTTCAAATCAATCCCAATCCCTCTTATTTTATCCCCAATAAGAACTAGAAGCTTGAAGGTTGCAAGAGACTTGAGAAAGAGGAGTTTGGCTAGAGATTTTTGCTTACTCCTCACTCTTGTGCTCATTGGAGGAACCACATTGGGAATCCATCTTCCAATAGGTAAGAACCCTATTTTCTCTTATAATTTTAGATTTTAATGGTAAAATAATCCCCTAGAAACTCTTCCTTCATTTAAATCTACCTATAGGAAGAACAAGGTCCATAGGAGTCCTATGGAGGAAGTTACATTAGATTTTGTGTTCATTTGGAGAAAACTCCGAGTTGGCATACCAAGTGTTTGATGAAATATCTAATGGGTCATTCTTTACTATTTCATTAAGGATTTGGTTGTGTTTGGGAGTGATTTCAGTGTGTATCCTAGAGTATCACATGAGTGAGTACCAAGTGTTTGATTTAATGCACTTAGTATATATGTATGACATATACCTACAGATAGGTATTATATATATATATATATATATATATATATATATATATATATATATATATATATATAGGTTAATTTAATGATACGTAACTATATATATGTGTAAGAAATTGAAGTGGGTGTGAGTGCACAGTGCTGATTGTGCAGTGTGTGTACTGTGCTGTGCACAGTGTCCAGTGTGTATGAGCTTATTGTGACAGTGTTGTCAAGTATGATTTTGTATATGTGGTGGTTGTTGAGGAGGTATGCTCGTGAGAAAAAGAATTGGTAGTTCACATCAAGGTGTAAGGGGGGAGAGTGGCACAGCAGTTAGAGAGAATTGGTGGAGCAACTACTCGATTGCTTTGCAGCAACTTGATGCAAGGGACTTAAGTATCAGATGTCAAGGTATGACTGCACATTAGCAGTTGTGTGCTTGTACACATATGTGTAAGATAGGTGTGTATCTCAGTATAGTGCATAGCTGTGTGGGTGTGTGTATATGATACTTATAAGTAACAGTCACCTTATAGTTGAGAAGATTGGTAAATTTTTTGAGTATAGGATATTCAATGTGTGACACTATAGTGAAATGGGTTGAGTATTAGGCAGAAATGGCAGCAGTTGGCCTGCATTTTGTGCACAATCAGTGCACTGTGCACTGCTATGATTTAGGGAATTCAGAAATAGCAGTAGCATTACACCTCAGTGCATTATTGTGCACTGTGATCAGAGAACAGCACTGCAGGAAAGATAGGCCAGTGCATGAGTACCAAAGGAGAGGGGAACTACCTTCAGTACAGGCCAGTGCACGAGTATCAATACAGTGGGTATATTATGAGGAATGTGTATGCTTTGTGTTACCTACAGCAGCGATGTCATGTGTGGGTTGCATGAGTATAAGTGTTGAGTGCAAGTGAAGTGAGTTTATGTGTGTATAGCCTAAATATTTGAGTGAGGGTATTAAGTGGGTATTTGAACTTAGGGTATCCATGTGGTATGTGTCCTAGTCGAGGCATAGCAAGGTATTAGGTATTACCTTGAGGTAATATCAAAGTATGGTTATTAGTTGAGGTATTGACAATAGACTTCGGTATATCTAAGTTATGAGTATAAATCCCTATATAGGCTAAAGGTTTGACTAAGGTAAGTATGGTAATAAGCTTATAGTTTAGGTTTGTTATAAATATCAAGTTAATTAGTTGAAACAATCTATAAACTAAGTTATTAGTGTCATGTTTAGGTTGGATACCAATACTTGAGTTAGTATTAAGGTATTGATACTCAAGGTATCAATGTGACACTTGGAGTAGGTATTGATTATAGCTAAGGTATTATTACACTATAGTAGCATTGGACAGATATGCAAGTTAATAATTATATATACATATAATCTCCATATAGTCTATATATAGTATATATGGTATTATGGTGTATTTATTAATTGGTGTATTATATTAACTAGTATTGATACCAGTTTTAGATACCTAGTACCCATTTATGAAGTTATGACCTAGAACTTAGAGTTGACCTAGTGTTAGCTTGCATGACTCTAAAAATCAACCTACAAGTTAGGTATGGACCAAAAATCAGGATGTTGACCTAGTGTTGACTAGAGTTAACTATTTTAACCCTAGAAGTCAATATTTGACCTAGTTTGACTAGAGGAGCCTAGATTTCACCTAGAAATATTATTTTAACTTATTTTAACTTGTTTATCCCTTCATTACACCGTATAACATGATATTTCATATATAGGTCAGTGTGACACTAGTTCGGATACTTTTTCGTGTTATTTGCTCAGGACCTCAGGCGAGTACATTCTCTATTAGTTTAAGTATATATATCACATGTTCTAGATATGTTTACTTGATTCTAACACCATGATTACACGGACTGGTATTATATGGATCGAGTCAGAAGATGTTATTTATTTGACACGTGCATCGGATACTCCTTACACATGTACCTTATCGTGTGCTTCGGGTATTCCTTGTGCTCGTATCTATTCGTGTGCTCTGTGTGCTCATATTATATTCATGTGCATAACGTATCGTGATTTGATACATGAATATTAGTCTGGGCGGGGGAGTAGGTGTTGGTTATGTGATCAAATATTTAGCGCATTTGTGTGCATTCTAATTATACGACGATATACGTATAATTGAGTTACCATAGTATAGACTTGTGCAACCCAACCCGATCACATAATAAACTTGTACTCTAAATCACTTAGGTAATATCACTAGTTCTCTTATCTATAGTTCACACTATATTGCTTATATTTACTTTTTCAGTTATCCTTTGTATTTATCTACTTATTTCCGTTATATTTCTATTTCATAGTACATATGCAACTTGTATTCTTTTATATTGTTGTTATATATTCTCTATCATGTATATGAAACAGCTTTCAGAGTATTGTACTTCACTCCAATCCTGACTGGATATATTTTTCAGATGGCTATTTAGAGGTTTGGTATCCTACCTACTATGGCTCGCAGGACGGAGAGCTAGCTGAGGTAGCACCCTTAGTCCAGGACGATCCGACACCAGTTGTCGAGGAGATACACCTAGCTATAGCTGTCACTACCACATTCCAGAATAGGAGTATTTTCATCTTTTCATTTATTTAATTTAATATGTTAATATTGCATGATATTTTTTTATATTTAATTGCTGTAATTTTATTTGACTGATTGTACCTTACCGTTGCTTCGATAATTGGAGCACTACTCTAGCCATTGCCTTCCTACAAATTTTATACCCTTGTCCTAGACATGCCAGCCTTCTATTTTGATCTTGTGTGACTTATAACTATGCCCTTGTGTGCTTCATTTTAGTCGCACAATATTCGTTGTAAACAATTGTATTTAATTCTATATAAATCCAACTTTACATCTTTGTGCATTCCATTCGAAATTGGAGACACAATCTTGACCCATTTTGTGCAACCCATATTATGATAATATTTTATTCTGAGTCTTCTTCATTCATGACACTTGTGTCCCACCTTATTCTAGCCCTATGTACTTCTAATTAATTTTAGAACACCAATTATATTAATTTTAATTAAATTAATCCAAAAACCCCACTTTGTGCAATTTTCTAATTGTTGGGCACTTTTATGCAAAAGTGCATTGAGGTGTTCATACACTATTGGACCAACACATGAAGAAACCCCATTTTTCTTCATGTAAATTTTCTCCATAATTTGGAGTGTGTAACACTCGACATCAACCCATCATCAAACCTTAGCCCTCCATTTTAAAACTATGCAAATCCTAGCCTTTGAAATATCTACATGAAATGCCAAAGCCCTTTTTAAGGAGTTGACCGGACCCCACCCTAGGTCAACCTCAAAACCCTATTTCCTACACACACACACACACACACACACACACACACACACACACACACACATATATATATATATCTTTTCTTTTTTTCATTCACCATCAAAAAGTTAGACCTAGCCGACTTCCTATTCATCTTCTTCACCGCGACCGGAGCAGACCCGCCGAGCCAGTCTTCCCAACCTGCCAGATCCCTGCCGAGTAGCCCACGCCAGAGCCCGGACCTCGACCCCGTTGCTCATCGCCAGCACAACTGCCTCCCATCACCAACATCTCCACCAGATCCATCCGATGACACCTTCCGCCGGTCACCCCAACCCGACTGATCAGCCGATCACATGAACCCATCCATCCCTCCTCGACTGAATGCCCGCGGCCATCCATCCTTTCGCTGACCGCCTGAACATGCCCTCACGACTCGACTGAATGCTTCTATCACCGCCTGAACCACCATCACCTGTCCTGACCACCCATCCATCCTCCTGTCAATGACCGCCATCCCTTCCCTCGACCGCAACTGAACCCGCCGGACCCTGCTGAACCACCCCCTCGATGACAGCAGCACCCCTCCCTCAACGCTGAATCGACGACCACAATACTTTGCCTGAGCCCCTCCTCGACTAAACATCACCAGCACGCCTGAAACCCTACCTCGCCTGAGACGCTGGACAACAGCAGCAGCAGAAGCAGTCGAGCCTCTCCGTGACGCAACCGAGCACCACCTCAACGTCGAACACCCCCTCGTTCACGTGCGTTGTTAGGATTTTAGCGTGTCGCTTCATGCCAAGTTTGTTAGATAATGATTGCTAGACATTATGCAAATAAGCCAAACTCATATGCGTATAACTACGCGTATGTGTATAATATTCAAATTAGTATATATATATATATATATATATATATATATATATATATAATATATATAAATATATATATATATATTGTGTGAGGAATTAAATGCTAATACTAGTTATGATTATAATTTGTATATGTACTGTATGACCCTAGTTTAACTGTAGATTTTTTCGTATAATTTCATTGACCATGTGACCATGAATATTGTGAGTTGACTGCCTTATGTACACTGATGTACTGGCGAGACATATATTAGTGTTTGACTGTCTGATTATGCACCGCATTTGAGGACGTGACACCCGTACATCTAGACGCACACTTGACCCTGTTAGATGACAAGTAGCACCCTTAGCGTAGTCTCTGAGTTCAGTGTATTTATTATTGTGTGTATGTTAGTGTATCGACTGATGCAATACTATTATTAAATAATGTCTACAGGACTGTTGGATTATCCAGATAAGACCTCGGAAATAGGACATTGGTATTTCCAGCAGAGGACCACAGGCGAGTACATTCTATGACAGTTTTTATTATGTTGATTATCTCTATGATTCTAGTTGTATAGCTTACATGATTCTGACACTATGTATACATGAGCTGGCATCATCGAGATCGGTCACGAGGAGCCGTGATTGGGATCCATCGTGCTAGCTGAGGACGGGAAGATATTAGTAGATTATGTGATCATACCCAACTCTACATACATCATAGCTAACCCATACCTCACGTCGGTGCAGCCTGACCATTACATACCTCATAGCCTGTTATGTATGATTAGCCTGACTATTACTTGCATCATAGCTATCCGGATGGTTAGCCTGACCTTACATGAATTATAGCTAGTCATACATAGCAAGCCTGATCAGTCCCAAGCCGATCACATGATATGCTGATGTTTCTCACACTTAGCTAGATAGTCTCTACATGTATTTCCAGATCATAGTTCTAGTATTTCCTTATATTCTAGTTATTGTTCTAGTATTCATTTATATTCTAGTTTATTGTTCTAGCATGCATTTGTATTTATGTTCATTGCTACTTATACCATTGATGATGACATAAGCTCCAGTATTTCTATTTCCAGTATTTCATTATCTCCAGAATTTCTTATTACCAGTATTTATATCCATCTTGTATTTCTTTACACTGTATTATAGTTTTTGTCAATATATGTGGAACTACTGTTAGTGCTTGTACTTCGCTCCAATCCTGACTGGATATTTTTTCCAAAGGATCTTGATGACTTCTGTCCTACAAATTATGGACCAGGTATAGATGCTGACTACACACAAGAGATATTAGAGGAGTCTATTCTATTAGAGGAGACACTACCTATATCTGTTTAGACAGAATTTATCTTATGCATTTGAGACTTATTTTGAGGTTATTTTAGTTATGTTGAGACTTATGTTAAGTTTAAATTGTGGCTTGTGGAGACTTATTATGTTGGACAACTAGACTGTGGTTTATCTCTATTTTGAGATATTGTGTTTGACTATGTCATTCTTTCTTATGTTTTATCGTGCCATTTATATTCTAATAGCTATTTTGATTGAGTATACATTATGAGATGTTGAGAGATGTTTATTTCATTGTACTCCTTATGGAGTTGATATCATTGACAGGTTGCGGGTAGTGTTTAGTATATTGTTGAGACCTAGACAGCGTTCTACCGTCGATGCTGCGGCATAGGCTGCACGTACCCATGACTCATGCCCAAATTTTGGGTGCGTGTCGTGACACATTTTTAGTGGTGGCCCATGTAGGTCTAGCTTCGCAAGTTGTGCGATATCGTGGTAGTGCTACAATTTAGTTGTGCTACTGCGAGCCTGCGATAGGATATAGGAAATAGGATTTAGGATGAGAGTATGCTCAATCACAACTAGGAATTCTGATCTTTACAATATTATTTTGAATAATTGCTTCCTTTAGAATTTTACTATCCTTCCTTGATGATATCGTATCTATTACCTTAATTAATTTTTCGTATGTCTTCAGGATGCCGCCGAAGACTAGGTCTTTGAGACTGGGAGCAGCAGCTTCAGAGAGGTCTGCCACCTCTCGACCTGACGAACAGACATCTGGAGTTCCTCCTACATCTCCTGTTCATGTGGGAGTATCTGCAGCTATAGGGATTTCTCCTCCACCTGTTCAGAGGATTGCCCCAGCTATGACAGACAACCTTCCACCACCATCGGCTCCGATTCCCGGAGGTATTCCCACTGACGGGGCACAGATGTTCACACTGATCCAAGGCAAGTTAGAGGCCCAGAGAGTGACATTAGAAGCTCAGCGTGTTCAAGCTGAGGCTCAGGGGGTGCAAGCAGAGGTGCACCAGGCACAGACAGAGCTGGTGAGAGAGAGCATGGAGAATGCTCATCAGGTGGCTCTCCAGGCTGTGGAGAGAGTAGCACGACAACAGAAGCATCCTGGCCAGCAGCACCAGAGACCAGGTACTATAGTGGAGTTCAAGAGGATGATGCCTCGAGAGTTCAAAGGCACCGAAGGGATACTTTACGCAGACGAATGGCTAGAGGATATAGAGAGAAACTTACATTTGGCACAGATTCTGGAGATTCTTCAGATCGAGGCCGCTGGCAGTCAGATTTTTGATATTGCACTGATGTGGTATCGTACATAGCCGAGGCTCGCTGACGAAGGACTTACTTTGGAGGCCTTCAATGATCTCTTCAAGGAGAAGTTCTTTTCTAATGTAGCTTTGGGAGCATTGGAAAGTCAGTTCCATGACTTAGTCCAAAGAAGCATGTCAGTCGACGAATACGTCGCAGAGTTTTGCCGTTTGAGTCAATTTATGCCATCGATGATTCGAGACCCAGGAGACAGAGCCCAAAAATTCAGGAAGGGGTTGAATACAGAGATCAAGTCTCGTACTTCTGGACGACACACTTCTACATTTGAGGGTATTCTGATGGATGCCCAGATTACTGAAGATGACTAGGACCTAAGGCCTAAGAGAGGACGCAACACTTCTGGAGGAACAAGTGGTAGTACAGGACCGACCAAGCGCCCATACTTTCAACAACAATAGAGGTCGTACCAGCATCAGTATCAGCAACACTAGGCACTAGTTCGAGGATACATCCAGCAGCAGCAGCCACAGAGACAGAATCAGCCCGTTGCCCAGTGTGCATATTATGGGAAGATGGGACATACTAGAGACATCTGCAGGAAGAGGTTGGGTACATGCTTGTCTTGTGGATCATCAGCACATCAGCTGAGGGACTGTCCATCTATTCAGACTCGTCAGGGAGAAACAACCGCTCAGAGAGGACCAGCCAGAGTACCTACTATGCCAGGAGGCCAGCAGAGGGGACCTTCACTTCCACCACAGCAGCAGAGGTTTGTCCAGTACCAGCAACAGTAGAGAGGAGCACCATAGGGACGCGTATACGCTATAAGGATTTAGGAGGCTGAGCCAGTTGAAGACATGATTTTAAGTTCAGTTTCTCTCGATTCTATTCCAGCACTTACATTATTTGATTCTGGAGCTTCCTATAGTTTTGTATCTGTATCTTATGCTCTTAAGCATCGTTTAGAAACAGAACCATTAGATAGGACTTGCAAGATCACGACTGGAGGAGGCATTATCCTAGTCCGTGATTATTGCAAGGATCGGAGAGTATCATTAGGAGGCCAAGAGTTGAGCATGAGTTTACTCGTCATGCCATTTCTGGGATACAATATTGTACTCGAAATGGACTGGTTGAGTAGGCACCATGCTACTATAGATTATCATGAAGGCAAAGTAATATTTCGACTACCAGGAGAGCCGAAGTTTGAGGTCGCCAGAGGAGAAGCAAAACAGAGTAGAGGCATTTTTTGCGAAGCCATAAAGAAAGAAGAGGAGTTACCACATTCTCTGATAGCGGAGTTCCTGGATGTATTTCCAGAGGAGTTGCCAGGCTTGCTGCTAGACAGAGATGTTGAATTTTCTATAGACTTGGTGCCAGGAGCAGAGCCCATTTCACAATATGTCTATAGAGTCAACAACAGCGAGCTGGAAGAACTGAAGAAGCAAGTTGAGGAGCTGTAGGACAAAGGTTTCATTAGATCTTCATCACCATGGAGAGCTCCAGTATTGTTCGTACCGAAGAAGAATGGCACGGTACGCATGTGTATCGATTATAGAGCTCTAAACAACCTCACTATCAAGAATAAATATCCGCTGCCGAGGATAGATGATCTTCTCGATCAATTGAGCGGAGCGAAGGTGTTTTCAAAGATAGACTTGAGGTCAGGCTATCACCAGGTGAAGGTGAACAGAGAAGACATACCAAAGACAGCTTTTCAGACCAGATATGGCCAGTTTGAATTCACGATAATGCCGTTTGGTTTAACCAATGCACCAGCAGTATTCATGAACTTAATGAACAAGGTATTCCACCAGTATCTTGACAAGTTCGTAGTGGTGTTCATTGACGACATTCTTGTGTATTCAAAGACCCCAGAGGAGCACGAAGAGCACCTGAGGATGGTCTTGGAGACTCTCAGGAAAGAGGAGTTATACGGGAAGCTTTCAAAGTGTGAGTTCTTCCTTGACAAGGTTGAATTTCTTGGACATATGGTAATGGGTGACAGAATTTCAGTTAACCCAAAGAAGATAGAGGCAGTAGAGTCATGGGCTACCCCAAGTTCGGTAGCTGAGATCAAGAGCTTTCTCGGACTAGCAGGATACTACAGGAGATTTATACAAGACTTCTCCAAGATTTCAGAGCCGATGACTAGGCTAACCAAGAAAGATGTGGATTTTGTCTGGACAGAGGAATATTAGGCCGTGTTTGATGAGCTGAAGAAAAGATTGACGATAGCTCCAGTTTTGACGTTGCCATCAGGGACTGGTGGTTTCACTATCTACAGTGATGCTTCAGGAAAAGGTTTGGGATGCGTCCTTCAGCAGCACAGGAAAGTAATTGCCTATGCTTCAAGACAATTATGCCCTCATGAAAAGAACTACCCCACTCACGATTTGGAGTTGACAACAGTTATCTTTGCTCTGAAGCTGTGGAAATACTATCTGTACGGAGAGCGTGTGGAAATCTTCACTGACCACAAGAGCTTAAAGCACGTATTTACACAGAAGGAGTTGAACATAAGACAGAGAAGGTGGTTAGAGTTGATAAAATACTTCGATATCTCATTATAGTACCATCTAGGAAAGGCCAACGTAGTCGCTGATGCCTTGAGCAGGTATCCGATGGCTATGTACTTTACTACAGATAGACACTTATTGGCCGATCTTGAGAGCTTGTGACTTGAAATGCTAGTTCCAGGTGTTGAGATTCAAATATGGGGATTGTAGATACAATCAGAGCTAATGGATAGAATTAGAGCTGCACAGTATGATGATGAGACTCTGAGGAGTATCAGGGCACAAGTTCGGACAGGATTGATAGATGACTTCACTATTGCGGATGATGGATCTTTACGACATGGCACGAGGATGTGTGTGCCAAGAAGAGAGCTGCACGAAGAAGTTTTGCAAGAGGCACATTGCTTTCAGTACTTGATGCATCCCGATGCCAATAAGATGTATCAAGATCTGAGGGAGCACGTATGGTGGTTGGTGTGAAGCGCGAGATAGCACGCTTTATATCTTGATGTTTAGTGTGCCAGCAGGTAAAGACAGATCGACAGAGGCCAGGTGGACTGCTTCAACCTTTACCCATTCCAAAATGGAAGTGGGAGCACGTGACTATGGACTTCGTTTTAGGGCTTCCACGTTCTCCAGGAGGAAAGGACACGATTTGGATCATCGTAGATAGATTGACCAAATCAGCCCACTTCTTACCATTCAAAGTGGGTACATTGATAGAGAGGCTAGCAGAGATGTATGTACGACAGATTATCAGATTACATGGAGTTCCAGTGGGTATCATCTCAGATTGGGATAGTCGTTTCACTTCCCATTTTTGGAGGAGTCTGCAGGCTAGATTGGGCACTCAGCTCAAGTTCAGTACCGCGTATCACCCCAGACAGACGGGCAGTCTGAAAGGACTATTCAGACTCTTGAAGATATGCTACGCACTTGCGTGTTGGATCTCGAAGGTTTTTAGGAGGATCATCTATACCTAGTAGAGTTTGCTTACAACAACAGCTACCAGGCCAGTATTGAGATGTCATATTTGATGCTTTATATAGACGGAGGTATCGTACACCGTTATCTTGGGATAATGTCAGAGAAAGAGCTTTGTTAGGACCAGAAATGGTCGTGGATGCAACAGAAAAGGTAAAAATTATCAGAGACAAAATGTGAGTGGCGCAGGCCAGACATCGGCATTGGACCGATAGCCACCGTAGACCCCTCGAGTTTCAGGTATAGGTTTTGTATTTTGGTTGGTTTGTGATTATTTTATTTTAGATTGCGTGTTAAGATCGTTTGTTCTAGGTTGGCAATTTGGTGTTCCTACGGATTTCTCCGATACGGGGCACGATTCATTTTGGTAGAGGCAGAAAGCTTAGTCCATGATACATCGTACCTTTCGGTATTCTTGTAAGGGTCAGTGCAGTAGCCTATAGACTGGACTTACCGCCTGTGCTAGATGGAGTACATGACGTACTCCACGTGTCATAGCTGAGACTGTACGTGGCAGATCCTAGTCACGTACTAGATCACTCGAAGATCGAGGTTGGACCGACTCTCAGCTATCCCAAACAGCCTGTAGAGATCTTGGATCGTAGAGATCTTGGATCGTAGAGAGAAGTTATTGCGGAACTAGACTATTCCTTTAGTTCGTGTTGCATGCAGACATCACACTCCAGACGAGTCAACCTGGGAAAGAGAGGACGAAATGTGCGAGCAGTATCCGTATCTCTCCGAGACTTGAGGTATAATACCTTGTTTGATTGTTTGTTCTTATACTAGTTTATTTTAATTTTGAGGACGAAATTCTTTTAAGGAGGGTAGACTTGTCACTATCACATTTCAGAATAGGAGTATTTTCGTCTTTTCATTTATTTAATTTAATGTGTTAATATTGCATGATATTTATTTATATTTAATAGCTATGATTTTATTTGATTGATTATACCGTTGCCTAGATAATTGTAGCACTACTCTAGCCATTGCCTTCCTACAAATTTCACACCCTTGTCCTAGACATGCCAGCCGTCTATTTTGATCTTGTGTGACTTATAACTATGCCCTTGTGTGCTTTATTTTAGTTGTACAATATTTGTTGTAAATAATTGTATTTAATTCTTTATAAATCCAACTTTATATCTTTGTGCATTCCAATCGAAATTGGAGACACAATCTTGACCCATTTTGTGCAACCCAAATTATGATAATATTCTATTATGAGTCTTCTTTATTCATGACACTTGTGTCCCACCTTATTCTAGCCCCATGTACTTCCAATTAATTTTAGAACACAAATTATATTAATTTTAATTAAATTAATCCAAAAACCCCACTTTGTGTAATTTTTCAATTGTTGGGCACTTTTATGCAAAAGTGTATTGAGGTGTCCACATCCCATTGGACCAACACATGAAGAAATCCCATTTTCCTTTATGTGAATTTTTTCCATAATTTGGAGTGTGTAACACTCGACATCAACCCCTCATCAAACCTTAGCCCTCCATTTTGAAACAATGCAAATCCTAGCCTTTAAAATATCTACATGAAAAGCCAAAGCCCTTTTCAAGGAGTTGACCAGCCCCCACACTAGGTCAACCTCAAAACCCTATTTTCCACACATATATATATCTTTTCTTTTTTATTCACTATTAAAAAGTTAGACCTAGCCGACTTTCTATTCATCTTCTTCACCGCGACCGGAGCAGACCCGCCGGAGCTAGTCTTCCCAACCCGCCTGATCCCTGCCGAGAAGCCCATGTCGGAGCCCGGACCTCGACCCCGCTGCTCATCGCCAGTACAACCGCCTCCCTTCACCAATACCTCCACCGGATCCACCGGACACCACCTTTCG
This sequence comes from Iris macrosiphon, assembly GCA_036927795.1. Classification (NCBI taxonomy): domain Eukaryota; kingdom Viridiplantae; phylum Streptophyta; class Magnoliopsida; order Asparagales; family Iridaceae; genus Iris; species Iris macrosiphon. The sequence goes on along the minus strand of JAYESA010000018.1, from coordinate 95,753,267 downwards.
TCGGTCACCCCAACCTGACTGATCAGCCGATCATCTGAACCCATCTATCCCTCCTCGAATGAACACCCGCGGCCATCCATCCTTCCGCCAACTGCCTAAACATCCCCTCATGACTCGACTGAATGCTGCCATCACTCCCTGAACCACCATCACCTGTCCCGACCACCCATCCATCCTTCCGTCGACGACCGCCATCCCTTCCCTAGATAGCAACTGAACCCGCCGGACCCCGCTGAAGCACCCCCTCGACGACAGCAACACCCTTCCCTCAACGCTGAATCGACGACCACAGCGCTTCGCCTGAGCCCCTCCTCGAATGAACATCACCAGCACGCCTGAAATCCGACCTCACCTGAGATACCGGACAGCAGCAGTAGGAGCAGCCGAGCCTCTCCGTGACGCAACCGAGCGCTACCTCGATCGAACACCCCCTCGTTTATGTGCATGCAGGTTTGAGTTTTTCTCTTCATGTTTGTGTATATGTACGTGATTGATGTTAGGATTTTAGTGTGTCACTTTATGCCAAGTTTTTAGATATTGATTGCTAGACGTTATGCAAATAAACCAAACTCATATGCGTATACGTACGCGTATGTGTATAATATTCAAATTGGTATATATATATATATATATATATATATATATTGTGTGAGGAATTAAATGCTAATACTAGTTATGATTATAATTTGTATATGTACTATATGACCCTAGTTTAACTGTGGATTTTTTCGTATAATTTTATTGACCATGTGACCCTGAATATTGTGAGTTGACTGCCTTATGTACACTGACGTACTGGCGAGACATATGTTAGTGTTTGACTGTCTGATTATGCACCGCATTTGAGGACGTGACACCCGTGCATCTAGACGCACACTTGACCCTGTTAGATGGCACGTAGCACCCTTAGCGTAGTCTCTGAGTTTAGTGTATTTATGATTATGTGTATGTTAGTGTATCTACTGATGCAATACTATTATTAAATAATGTCTATAGGACTGTTGGATTATCCAGACAAGACCTCGGAAACAGGATATTGGTATTTTCAGCAGAGGACCACAGGCGAGTACATACTCTGACAGTTTTTATTATGTTGATTATCTCTATGATTCTAGTTGTAGAGCGTACATAATTCTGACACTATGTATACACGAGTTGGCATCATCGAGACAGGTCACAAGGATTCGTGATTGGGATCCATCGTGCTGGCTAGGGACGGGGAGATATTAGTAGATTATGTGATCAAATCTAACTCTACATGCATCATAGCTCACCCAAACCTCACGTCGGTGCAGCCTGACCATTGCATGCCTCATAGTCTGTTATGTATGATTAGCCTGACTATTGCACGCATCATAGCTATTCGGATGGTTAGCCTGACCTTATATGAATCATAGCTAGTCATACATAGCAAGCCTGATCAGTCCCAAACCGATCACATGATATGCTGATGTATTACACACTTAGCTAGATAGTCTCTACATGTATTTCCATATCATAGTTTTTGCATTTTCTTATATTCTAGTTATTGTTCTAGTATTCACTTATATTCCAGTTCATTGTTCTAGCATGCACTTATATTTTTGTTCATTGCTAGTTGTACCATTGATGATGACATATACTCCAGTATTTCTATTTCCAGTATTTTATTATCTCCAGTATTTTTTATTGCCAGTATTTATATCCATCTTGTATTTCTTTACACTATATTATAGTTTTTGTCAATATATGTGGAACTGCTGTTAGTGCTTGTACTTCGCTCCAATCCTAACTGGATATTTTTTCCAGAGGATCTTGAGGACTTCTGTCCTACACATTATGGACCAGGTATAGACGCAGACTACACACCAGAGATATTAGAGGAGTCTATTCCATTAGAGAAGGCACTACCTACAGCTATTTAGACAGCATTTATCTTATGCATTTGAGACTTATTTTGAGGTTATTTTAGTTTTGTTGAGATTTATGTTAAGTTTAAATTGAGACTTGTGGAGACTTATATGTTGGACAGCTAGACTGTAGTTTATCTCTATTTTGAGACATTGTATTTGACTATGTCATTATTTCTTATCTTTTATCGTGCCATTTATATTCTTATAGCTATTGTGATTGAGTATACATTATGAGATATTGGGAGATGTTTA
>JAYESA010000018.1:95141123-95146123 GCA_036927795.1 Iris macrosiphon | reverse complement strand
TCCTCATCAGTTGCTCAGGACATCAGGCGAGTACCTACCTCTGATAGTTTCTATTTCATGATAGCGTTTATATCACCTGTTCTAGGACTGTGATACTTGATTCTGACATATTGTTACACGAGCTGGTACTAGTGGATCCCGTCATAAGATGCTATCCCCCTTACCGTGTTCAGCGGGTACTCTATCACGTGTATTTCATCATGTACTTCGGGTATTGATTCTCATGTGTTATCATGTGCTTCTTGTGCTCTCGCCTTCGTGTGCGCGAGCTATTATCATATACATAGCGTGTTGTGGTTGGATCCAAGAGTATTAGTGGGGGAGGGGAGTAGGAGTTGGTTATGTGATTAAAGCCAAACAATATTTATGTGTATGTCAGTTATGCAACTCACGCATAACGGAGTTATCGTAGTATTTTTCATGTGCAACCTAAGTCGATCACATAACGAACTTGTGCTCAAGGTACTTAGCTAGTATTCATGTTTTCTCACATGTAGTTACTTCTCTACTTATATTGTTCTCCAGTTTACTTTGCAGCTACTTATTCTGCTCCAGCTTGTATTTATTTCTTGTGCATCTTGTATACTTTTCTATTGCTCGTCATATACACCTTACCATGTATTTGGAGTTGCTTTCAGAGTTATGTACTTCGCTCCAGTCCTGACTGGGCATATTTTTTACTGAGGATCCTGAGGATTATTGCCCGACGTTCTACGGGCCGGGTGTTGACGAGTGATGTGACCCCGAGACTGAGGAGGAGAGCACCGAGGAGACGTCGTTAGCGTCCTAGTTAGCTAGGTGGGTTTCCTGGGTTGTTCCCAATGGTTTATTTCTGGATGATTGTACTTATTCTTTTGTTGCCTGTGAGATGTTGTAGCTACTATAGACTTGGACTGTATATTTGAATATTGTCTTGCTCTCTTTGGTTCTGTTTCTTTGTTGATATCATATCGTGCTTTATTCTTCCCCTAGTTATTGTGATTGAGAGATTATATATATTGCGTGTTTGTCCTCCTTTTGGAGAGGATATTGTCAGATTTTTGTGAGATATATAGATAGATGGTTGACCTAGAACGGACCTTTACAGCGTTCTACCGCCGATTCTGTGGCGTAGGCTGGAAGTACCCACGACTCATGCCTAATTTTTTGGGTGCGAATCATGACACGTTTATGGTGGCGGCCCATGCAGGTCTAGTTTTTAGGTTACCTGCAATAGGATATAGGATATAGGCTGAGAGAGTGTGTGCTCAATCACAACTATGACCCTTCCTAATTTCTTTTGCTATCTTTAATTTTTCTGAAATTGTTTTCTTTTGCAATATTACTGTCCTTCTTTGATGATATCGTTTCTTGCACTGTATTGACTTCTTTTGATCTGTGTTCAGCATGCCTCCGAAGACACGGTCTCAGCGCACTGTTCTAGCAGCTGCCACCGAGAGGTCTGCCACCTCTCGTCCTGCTCGACTTTCGACAGCCACTACCGCTCCACTCGCCACTCCTACGGTTGAGGGAGCGTCTATTTCTCTCAGAGATCCTCTTACTCCCATTGATCTGAGAGTCACCCCAGTTGTTCCGGTGGTACCTCCTCCACCACCGCCTGCACCAGTTGATGCCACGTAGTTGTTCGCGTTCTTCCGAGAGATGATGGACACGCAGCACCGCCAGGTGGACTTTATGAGGATGGGCATTGAGAATGCTCATCAGGTGGCCATGACAGCGGTGGACAGAGTGGCTCAGATCCAGCCACAGGCAGAGCAGGCTCAGCATCCTAGGCCGGGCACTATTATCGACTTCCAGAGGATGCGGTCCAAGGAGTTCCGGGATACAGAGGGGATCATGTACGCCGACGACTGGATCGAGCATATAGAGGGCATCTTTAGGCTGGCGATGATCCCAGCCAGCATGCAGATCGAGGTAGCGGGCAACCAGATATTCGACCTTGCCCTTACTTGGTACCGCACGGATACGCGGATAGCAGTACCGGGACTGACTTGGAAGGCTTTCAAGAAGCTTTTCAAGGAGAAGTTCTTACTAGATGTGGCTCTAAGTGCCTTAGAGAGCCAGTTTAAGGCGCTCGTCTAGGGGAGTATTCTAGTGGACGAGTATGGAGCAGAGTTCTGCCGTCTGGGCATATTTGTTGAGGGTTTGTCTGAGGCAGCGAAGGCGCGAAAGTTCTGCAAGGGTTTTGCCATGGCGGTCAAGTCCTTGACTAGGAGTGACCGCGAGGCAACCTTCGAGCAGATTGTGAGCGACGCTCAGAGGGCTGAGGACGACTTGGAGATGAAGACCAAGAGGAGCAGAGATGCTTTCGAAGCAGGCAGCAGTGCAGGCCCAGCCAAGAGGCCATTCCAGCAGACCCAGCAGCACCAGGGTCAGGGTCGTGCGCCCTTCCGTTAGGTGCCCCAGCAGCAGAGGCAGGGATAGTAGCAGGGCCAGAGGCAGCCCATCATTTGCCTTTTCTGTAGGAAGCCAGGGCACGGATGGGACATCTGCAGAAAGAGGCTTGGCAGATGTTTATTGTGTGGAGCAGCAGATCACCAGTTGAAGGATTGTCCTTCAGCACTTGTTCATACAGCTCATGGCGGAGGAGCCACCCAGAGGAGACCAGCCAGAGCACCTGCAGCACAGTAGAGAGGACAGCCTTTGCAGACTCAGCAGCAGAGGTTTGCTCAGCACCAGCAGCAGCACCGAGGAGGACAGTAGGGGCGAGCTTTTGCCCTGACCGTGGACGAGGCCGAGCCTATTGGTGATGTGATCTCAGGTTCTTTTCTTCTTGATTCCATTCCAGCACTTGCTTTATTTGATTCTGGGGCTTCCCATAGCTTTGTGTCTATATCTTTTACTGTTAGACACCATCTTATTGCTGAACCTTTAGCTAGACTCTGCAAGATCACAACCGGGGGTGGTATCATCCTAGTCAGTGATGTCTGCAGAGACCGAAGAGTTACCTTGGGAGTCTAGGAGTTGAGTGTGTGCCTACTCGTAATGCCACTTCCAAGCTACGACATTGTACTCGGGATGGATTGGTTGAGTATGCATTATGCTAGTATAGATTATCGTAGAGGCAGAGTATTGTTTAGTCCGCCGGGTGAGCCAGAGTTTCAGTTTTCCAGAGGAACAGCAGAGCAGACCGAGGGAGTCTTCTACGGAGCCTTGGTGGTAGAGCCGAGGTTGCTACATCCACTGATAGAGGAGTATATGGATGTCTTTCCGGAGGAGTTGCCAGGGTTACCTTCGGACAGAGATGTGGAGTTCTCTATAGACTTGGTGCCAGGCGCGGAGCCGATATCCCAGCACGTCTATAGAGTCAACAACAGTGAGCTGATAGAGTTGAAGAAGCAGATGGATGAGCTTCAGGACAAGGGATTTATCAGATCTAGTTCTTCTCCGTGGGGTGCTCCGGTACTTTTTATGCCGAAGAAGGATGGGTCATACGGATGTGTATCGACTACAGGGCTCTGAACAACCTCACAATCAAGAACAAGTATCCGTTGCCGCGTATTGATGATCTTTTTGACCAGTTAAGCGGAGCGAGGGTGTTTTCCAGGATTGATCTGAGGATAGGCTACCACTAGGTGAAGGTCAGGAAGGAGGATATTTCGAAGACAGCTTTTCAGACCAGATATGGACAGTATGAGTTCATGGTGATGCCGTTTGGGTTGACTAATGCCCCGGCAGTGTTCATGAATCTGATGAACAAGGTGTTCCATCAGCATCTAGACAGGTTTGTGGTGGTGTTTATAGATGATATCTTGGTGTATTCGAAGACCCCAGAGGAGCACGAGAAGCATCTGAGGATAGTGTTGGAGACTCTCAGGAAGGAAAAGCTTTATGGAAAGCTTTCGAAGTGTGAGTTCTTCCTTGACAAGGTTGAATTCCTTGGTCATGTGGTGACTGAAGAGGGTATCTCGGTGGATCCGAGAAAGATCATGGCAGTTGAGGCATGGAGTGCTCCGAGTTCAGTAGCCGAGGTCAGGAGTTTCCTGGAACTGGCAGGTTACTACAGGAGATTTGTTCAGGATTTTTCTTGGATTGCAGAGCCGTTGTCCAGGCTGACTGGGAAGGACGTGGAGTTTGTTTGGTCAGAGGAGTGCCAGATCGCCTTTGATGAGCTGAAGAGAAGGTTGACAACAGCTCCAGTGTTGATGTTGCCATCAGGTTCTGGAGGATTCACTATCTATAGTGATGCATCGGGGAAGGGACTGGGTTGTGTGTTACAGCAGAATGGGAGGGTGATTGCCTATGCTTCCAGGCAATTACGTCCTCATGAGAAGAACTACCCTACCCACGATTTGGAGTTGGCAGCGGTCATCTATGCTTTGAAGTTGTGAAAACACTATTTATACGGAGAGCGTGTGGAGATCTTCACAGACCACAAGAGCTTGAAGTATGTGTTTACCCAAAAAGAGCTGAACATAAGGCAGAGAAGATGGTTGGAGTTGATGAAAGACTTCGATATATTGTTGCAGTACCATCCAGGAAAGGCGAACATAGTTGCAGATGCGTTGAGCAGGTATCCGGTAGCTATGTGCCTGACTACAGATTGTTATCTTCTGGCAGATCTAGAGAGCTTGGGCATTGAGATGATAGTGCCTGGAGTTGAGATGCAGATGTGGGGACTGCAGATTCAGTCAGAGTTGGTAGACCGAATCAGGGCTACATAGTTTGAGGATGAGTCCCTGAGGAACATCAGGGCACAGGTTCAGATAGGATTATCGGATGACTTTACCATTGTTGATGATGGTTCATTGCGGCACGATACCAGGTTGTATGTGCCGAGTGGGTCGTTGCACGAGGAGGTTCTTCAGGAGGCGCATCGATCCCAGTAATCTATGCATCCAGGTGCCAATAAGATATATAGAGATCTGAGACAACATGTATGGTGGTACGGGATAAAGCAGGAGGTAGCGCGCTTCGTATCCCGATGCTTAGTGTGCCAGCAGGTGAAGGCGGAGAGGCAGAGGCCAGGAGGTTTGCTCTAGCCGTTACCCATTTCGGAG
>JAYESA010000018.1:95116123-95136123 GCA_036927795.1 Iris macrosiphon | reverse complement strand
GCGCCCTAGTTAGCTAGATGGGTTTCCTGGGTTATTCCCAGTAGTTTATTTCTGGATGATTGTACTTATTCTTTTGTTGCCTATGAGATGTTGTAGCTACTATAGACTTGGATTGTATATTTGGATATTGTCTTGCTCTCTTTGGTTCTGTTTCTTTGTTGATATCATATCGTGCTTTACTCTTTCCCTAGTTATTGTGATTGAGAGATTATATATATTGCGTGGTTGCCCTCCTTTTGGAGAGGATATTGTCAGATTTTTGTGAGATATATAGATAGATGGTTGACCTAGAACGGACCTTTACAGCGTTCTACCGCCGATTCTGCGGCGTAGGCTGGACGTACCCATGATTCATGCCCCATTTTTTGGGTGCGGGTCGTGACAAGTTTTCAATAGTAATATTGACGAAACAATTTATATGGTGCAGCCTGAGAACTTTGTGTCTCGAGACCCAAAGAATATGGTTTGCAAACTGCCAAAATCTATTTATGGACTCAAGCAAACTTTTCATCGATAGTACTATAATTTTTTTGGTTTTGAAATAAACAATGTTAAAGATTATGTGTATCATAAGTTCAGTGGGAGTAAACATATTTTTCTGGTTTTGTATATCGATGACATACTACTTGCCACAAATAATATAGGCATGTTGCACGACACTAAATTTTTTTTTATCAAATAACTTTCAGATGAAAGATCTTGGTGACGTCTCTTTTGTATTAGGAATCCAAATGCACCAAAACTATTCTCGAGGTATTTTTGGATTATCACAAAGGAGCTATATCGATAAAGTACTTAATATAAACCAGGTGACACCCAACCCTAAAGAAGATGAGTTCAGTCTCAATCAGTGCCCTAAAAATAGCCTTAAAACTAAAAAAAATGTAATATATCCCCTGTTCATCAGTTGTAGGGAGTTTAATGTATGCTTAAGTGTGTACGTGTCCGGATATTGCATACATAGTTGGAATATTAGGCAAATATTTAAGCAACTCTGGTATGGATCATTGAAAAGCAGCCAAATGGGTTAGTTAAGTAATTTATAGATAACAAAGGATTACATGCTCTTTATAGAAGATCGAATAATTTGGATATCATATCTAGACTCCGATTTTGCTAGATGCCAAAATAGTATAAAAAAATATATCAGGTTATGTTTACTTGTTGGTTGATAGAGATATATCTTGGGAGATTATCAAACAGACACTCGTAGCATCTTCCACCATGGCAACAGAGTTTATAGCATATTGTGAGGCATCCAATCAGGAAATATGGTGTATACAAGAGGGTGTTAAAAGACCACTTAAAATATATTGTGACAATAAATCAGCAGTACTTTATTCCAATAATAACATGATCTCGTATAAGTCAAAGTATATTGACATAATGTTCCTTGTTGTGAAGAAAATATTTCAAATATGGTCAGGTGTCCATAAATTGGGACAAACTCCATGTTAGAGGATCCACTCACAAAAGTGTTACTACCTAAGGTCTTTCATGAGCACACTGCTCATATGGGTGTTATCTTATTTGAGGATATGGAAATATAGTCGGCGTTTATGTTTTATATATTTTGGTGCTATTTGGATTTGGACACATTTACGTATTTAAGTATTTTGGATATTTTTCTGATAAGATATATGGAAAATTTAGTTCATTCTATTTTTATTACGCTAAGGTATTGATCTTATTAAAGTAAAGGAGGACTAGTTGGAAATAGACATGTGTTGACCACATTGCATGAATTTTTTTTCCTATGCATCCATGATTGATCTATGTCATTTAGCTATATTGGTATATATGACCATTGATGGTTTAGTTACGCTAAATATGAAGAAGACCCTTTGATCTATATTGATATGGTTAATAGACGAGATTGTCCAGATATAACCTAAGGTTAAGATAGTAATTTTTGAGCTCATAAAGCTAACATATTTGTAAGATTATATATGTGACCCAGTGTAGCGTCCCGCTCCGCGTAGGCGCTATGTACAAGTAATATCGCCTTGCTTGCTCGAACGGAAGTCTTCTCGGAGAGTTTTCGACCGATTGATCAATATAGGTGGGCAGAACTACATTCTCTGATTCTCGCATGCCTTAATAATGAATCTGAGTTTTTGAATGCTTGTTGCTTAAGAAGATAAGTTTCATAGAAGAGAATGCTAGAACCGACTCAGCATGCTAATAAGAGAACTCACATAGCTTGTCATTGAAACGAATCTGTTTGCTTACTTGCCTAACTAGAGAACTGGGAATGCTTGTCTGATATGAGATAGAACCATTGCTATGCAAATGAGATATGAGAATTATTGCATGCTTAGTGACACGGACATCGCTATTGAACGAACCCTGCCATGCTAATAACAAGGAGTAAAAAGATTGCTTGCACTTATTCTTAATATCGTATGCTAGACTAGAATACTTGAATGCTTGTCCCAAGAGATAGAATTGCATGCTAGAATTATAAGAACTGGTCTTGCTTGTTACTTGTTTAATGAGTTAGCTTTGCTTGAACATGCTTCATTGATTACTGGTAAAGAGATAGAACTTGGTGAATAGCGTGAACTTGTGTGATCCAGACTAATAGTCCACCCTGAGGCTTAAAAACCTAACTTACGGGGGGGTGTGTGGCTATTAGGCAAGAGTATTGAGAGAGCTTTGGCTATATAACTTAATAGATGTGCTTGCTTGCTTGTTCTGGATCATGTGCATCGTATGGTATTTATTTGGTAGAGCTTGCATTTATGCATTTGGTCAGGACAACTTGTGCACAAGGTAATCTCTCGAGCATTCCTGGGACACTGGGATCGTTCGGCCTAGGAGAGATCTAGATACCCTGAGGCTTAAAAACCTTACTTACGGGGGGGGGGGGGGGTAGACCCGTCTATTAGTGAGATGGGCTTGTACATCCCAACTGCTAATCCCGTTGAGGGGACCATCATATAGTTAGGGCATATGCTAAGCTAGCCTTCTTGCATACCTAACTGTTTGATGCAGGGACGAACATGAAACTAGAGAACTGTATACATTATGTTATGCAAATTGTTGCTAACTTGTGTGTCTGCTGCAGGGATAACCGTTCGGCCGTGGGTAAGAGAATGTAATGAATTTATATATAGCCTGCTTGTTCATTTAGTCTGTATCGTAAGTTATCTGATAGTGCTTCATGCATTCACATCGGTTGGACAATGGCTATTAGTGCAGAGCTGAACCTTGGTCACAGCTGCTAATAGTACCAGAGTATGAGTCATTAGATAGCTGGATTACCGCTACCAATCCTGAGTTTCTCGGGGACCAAAATCATATAGATGTATTGCCTTAATTGCTTGAGTGAATGATAGTCCACTTGATATGCTTGCTTTGATTTTTGAGGTGATCAGTTTGCTAGATAAGCCTTGCCCCAAGAGTTGATTATGTTGCACAACATGCTGCGCACTGCACGATGAGAACACTGTCCCTTAGTTGCTTGAATGCTTGTGTATGGAATATGCAAAAACTGATTTCAAAGCTGCATTTTCAAAAAGATGTAATCTGACTATAATCCTAAACTGCATATAAAGAACTTAGGTAAAAGCAACAAGATCACTAGTAATGCAATATTTTGCCACAAGTTTACTTAGTGTGGGTTTTAGGGGGTGTAGCTTATGTTCAGTTGTTTTAGACTCACCAGTACTTATAAAAGTGCTGACCCATCAACAGTTTGCTTGTCCTCAGGTGCTTGATCGTCCGAGGAAGCGATAGCCATGTCTCATCCTAAGGAACCGAAAATCTGGAGTCGATGCCTTGAGCCATATCGAGACTGCTTTGAGTTGCTTTTGTATAGAGGGACATAATGTATGGAACGATGTTATTGTAATCGAGAGAAAGAGTGCTTGAGCAAATTATAACCTCGGCCATGCACCGCTTGTAACACTTTTGATTATCAATAAAAGAGCCTGTTTCATGTGCCATTGTGTTCTTCACTTTTCTGCAATATGTGTGCCGCTGCTTCAGTATTGAATAGCTTACTTGCCCTTGTATCGAAGCTTTGGCCTTGTGCAAGCGCATTTTAGGCTTGCATGGCATCACGCCTGTGCGAGGACGATCGGTTTCGTAGGGACCAAAGTGAGGACGAACGGCCCTTGCGGGACCGGGACATGACATAGTGGTATCAGAGCGACTCAATTCTTTGCCTATTCCGTTGCCTCTGACTCTGAGTTGTGCCTGATGTGAGATGCAATGAACGTTCCATACAATGAGTCCATAAATATTATCAAAGTTGCCGGCAAAAGTTTTCTGGATTTGTTTTATTGCTTGAGATGTGATTTATGATTTTTGTTGGCAAGAGTTTTGTTGAGCTATGTTTGCTGGTGTTTTGATTAAGGATAGTGAGGGTTAAGGACTATCGCTGCTCAAAATTCTTTTATGAGTTTCTCTTTGAGTTTCGAGGATGAAACTCTTTGTTGGTGGGTAAGTATGTAGCACCCCGCTCCGCGTAGGCGCTATGTACAAGTGATATCGCCTTGCTTGCTCGAACGAAAGTCTTCTCGGAGAGTTTTTGACCGATTGATCAATATGAGTGGGCAGAACTGCATTCTCTGATTCTCTCATGCCTTAATAATAAATCTGAGTTTTTGAATGCTTGTTGCTTAAGAAGATAAGTTTCATAGAAGAGAATGATAGAACAGACTTAGCATGCTAAGAGAACTCACATAGCTTGTCATTGAAACGAATCTGTTTGCTTGCTTGCCTAACTAGAGAACTGGGAATGCTTGTCTGATATGAGATAGAACCATTACTATGCAAATGAGATATGAGAATTATTGCATGCTTAGTCACACGGACACTGCTATTGAACGAACCATGCCATGCTAATAACAAGGAGTAAAAGGATTGCTTGCACTTATTCTTAATATCGTATGCTAGACTGGAATACTTGAATGATTATCCCAAGAGATAGAATTGTATGCTAGAATTATAAGAATTGTTCTTGCTTGTTACTTGTTTAATGAGTTAACTTTGCTTGAACATGCTTCATTGATTACTGGTAAAGAGATAGAACTTGGTGAATGGCGTGAACTTGTGTGATCTAGACTAATAGTCCACCCTGAGGCTTGAAAACCTTACTTATGGGGGGTATGGCTATTAGGCAAGAGTATTGAGAGAGCTTCGGCTATATAACTTGATAGATGTGCTGGATTGCTTATTCTGGATCATGTACATCGTATGGTATTTATTTGGTAGAGCTTGCATTTATACATTTGGTCGGGACAAGTTGTGCACAAGGTAATCTCTCGAGCGTTCCTGGGGCACTGGGATCGTTCGGCCTAGGAGAGATCTAGATACCCTGAGGCTTAAAACCTTACTTACGAGGGGGGGTAGACCCGTCTATTAGTGAGATGAGCTTGTACGTCCCAACTGCTAATCCCGTTGAGGGGACCATCATATAGTTAGGGTGCATACTAGGCTAGCCTTCTTGCATACCTAACTGTTTGATGCAGGGACAGACATGAAACTAGAGAACTGTATATATTATGTTATGCAAATTATTGCTAACTTGTGTGTCTACTGCAGGGATAACCGTTCGGCCGTGGGTAAGAAATACAATAAGTTTATATATAGCCTGCTTGTTCATTTAGTCTGTATCGTGAGTTATATGATAGTGCTTCATGCATTCGCATCGGTTGGACAATGGCTATTAGTGCAGAGCTAAACCTTGGTCACAGCTGCTAATAGTACCAGAGTGTGAGTCATTGGATAGATGGATTATCGCTACCAATCTTGAGTTTCTTGGGGACCGAAATTATATAGATGTGTTGCCTTAATTGCTTGAGTGAATGATAGTCTACTTGATATGCTTGCTTTGATTTGAGGTGATCAGTTTGCTAGATAAGCTTTGCCCTAAGAGTTGATTATGTTGCACAATATATGCTGCTTACTGCATGATGAGAACACTGTCCCTTATTGCTTGAATGCTTGTGTATGGAATATGCAAAAACTGATTTCAAAGTTGCGTTTTCAAAAAGATGTAATCTGACTATAATCCTAAGCTGCATATAAAGAACTTAGGTAAAAATAGCAAGATCACTAGTAATGCAATATTTTGCCACAAGTTTACTTAGTGTGGGTTTTAGGGGCTGTATGTCACGACCCGCACCCTGATATTCGGGCATGAGTACGTGGTTACGCCCAGCCTACGCCACAGAATCGTCGGTAGAACGCTGTCTGGGTCATTTCTAACTATCTAACATCTCAACAATATAATATGGTACCTGTCAATCATTTTAACTCCAATCGGAGGAGCAATATGGTATCTCACAAATATATCAATCTCAATCACAAAACAACTAAGGAGAAAATAATGCACGAATGGAAATAAAGAAGGGAAGAAGATATAATTCACAATATAAAATAATAGTACATCTGTGAATCTCCTCAAATAATAGTCTAATAAAATAATAGTCTAATACAAAAAAATTACTAAACAAACTAGACCTCCTCGGTCACTGGTACTACGTCCTCTGGCTCTAGGGGAGTATCCTCTAAAGTCTCACCCTCCTGAGGTCCGTAATGTGTGGGACACAGCTCCTCTAACCAATCATCTGGAAAAATATATCTAGTCAGGATTGGAGTGAAGTACATACCTCTGAAAACAGTTCCAATAACATAATCGAGCATATATAACAAGCAATAGAAAAATGATACAAGATGCACAAGTAGAAAGAAAATACAATACAAGTGAACAGGTAATAGGCACAATAAAGCTGAAAGTAAATACAAGAATAACTGCAAGTAGAGAACAAGAAATACTAACTATGTGTTTTAGAGTGAGAGTTCGTTATGTGATCGGTTTAGGTTGCACATGAGGTATATAGGTAACTCCATTATACGTGAGGTGTATAATCGATACGCACATGAGATCAAGAGGGCTCTGATCACATAACCAACTCCTACTCCCCCTCCCTAACCAATACTCATGGATCCAATCACGACACATTACGTACATGATCATGATAGTCACACTAGCACACGAAATAGTAGATGCACAAGAAGCACATGAAAGTCAATACCCGATGCACACGATGAAATACATGTCATTAGGTACCCGTTGCACATGGTAGGGGATAACACCTCCTGACGGGATCCATATAGCACCAGTCCGTGAAATCACTGTAAACTCCCTCACCCAAAATAGGTATTTTGTGTATATTTTATATTATTATATTTATTATAGATGTTGAATTTATTTAGAGTATTCTCTTAGTTAATTAGAAAATAAATTTTTTTAGTATATTTACTTATATAAATATTTATTTAGAATTATTTTTAGGCTATTTTAGATTATTGAGATTTTTCCATAATTTTTAGTTAATTAAAAACTAGTAACACTAATTTTCTAGAATTTTGAAGAATTTATTTTATGTTCAAACTTAATTAAAAAGATTCTAAAATTTTATTTTAGGTTCTAAATAGTCAAATATATTTTCTAGAATTTTTTGGGAATTTTCTGAATACTTTTAGTATTTATTAGGAGTTATTTAGACTAATAACTAATTTTTAGGACTTGTAGAATTTATTGTGCAAGCCCAGGAATATAGAATTGACCCACATTATTTTCTAGGGTTTATAATATTATTATATATTTTCTGGAATTATTTCAGAATTTTTGGAATAATGTTAGTATTTATTTTTAGTTAATTGGATAAAACTAATGTTTAGAGCTTCTCCTAATTATAGTAGTAAACTTATGAATATAAAATTATCCCAAATATTTTTCTAGGGTTTATAGGTTCAAAATATATTTTATGTAATTTTTTCAGATTTTTATGATTATTTTTAATATTTATTGGGAGTTATTTAGATTTAAAATGACTTAAATAATATTTTGATAAAGGCAAATCAAAAACAAATAATATAACAAAAACCATCCAATCAGATTCTGACACGTGTCAGCCTATAAATATCCATTCAGCCACAGGTATATCCCTATATATATATATATATATATATATTAATATAACCCTAATTATCCCATTATCTTAGAGAGAGAGAGATTTTGGAGAATTGCCATCTAGGGTTCCTTCATCTTCCACAAGCCATTGCGCATAGCTCTGGACTCCAAACGAGGCCTAGTTTCTTGTGTTAGAAAGATATTGAGGTTATCTTTCTGATTATATAATTTATTTTACGAAATTATGAGTATTAAATTCTGTAAAATTTGTAGAGCATAGTATGTCCAAAAATAGACGTGTTTTAATATTTTTGTGATTTCGGGAGAACCAGGAATCAGAATCATGAACCGTTTAAAGTTTTGGAAAGATAATGTCGAGATCATTGACATATGTTTTTTCCAGAATTTAATTCAAAGTATTTATATACTGTTAATTCTGTAGAACTTCTAGGTTAGAATTTAACCATCGGTGCACAATACAAAATTTGTATGTGCCATAATTCTCAAACGAATTTGAATTCGGACGAGCCATAAATTCTAGCATATTTTTGACGCTGAAATCTACAGGAAATCATGCATAAAAGTTAAGTTTGTGTCGGTTGACTTTTCGGTCAACAGATCGCCTCGATTTGCGTGCCATGAGTCTCGAGTTGATAAATTTCAGTTTCTTTGGACAAAATTTAGAAATTAACATAAAAATCAGAATAATAAGATTAAAATAGGATTTTAGAGTAATTATTTCAGAATTAAATAAATTAAAATAAATTATCTTTTGACGTGATAAATTTGTAATACATAGGCTATTTGGACTGTGACTTGGACTTTGATTCATACCAGCAGCAGGACCCCAGGCAAGATACCTTGCCAAATTGCTTACAGTATTTTGCATGCTTAGTATATTTCTGTATATTTATTGCATTTCTGTTTATTCTTGCATGTGTAGTTTTCTTTCAGTCATTACTATGTATTAGATATGTTGACACACATATGGCACTTAGTATTATAGAGGACAATCATTAGGCGTATGGGCTTTTAACCACTCTGGTAATACCGTAGTCACTAGCACGCACTATGGTGGGTCGTGTCCGATGGTCGCTACCCCCGCGGTATGTCGATTTATGGAGTCCGAGGGTCGCTAACCCCACGGTATGTCGGCTGATGATGTCCACTGACGAGCGTAAGGTTGTGAGGATTAGATCGAGTAGCCTACCCTTGTCCATACGTCAAAAAGTTGTCCTCATTTGCATTTATATAGATTGTCCTGTACAGCGTACTTATCTATTTTTAAATAATATGCATGTTTACTGTATTCAAATTGGCTCGTATTTTCTGTATCTTGTTACGTCCCTCTGAGGACCTGGTCCTCTGCCAGGTGTATCTGTTCTTAAGTAATTGCAGGAGCGCAGATTTGGATGATTACTTGTGTTGCAAGGATGTTTTCTCTTCGATCCCATGGTCGTTAGCTGGTATTCCTATATTGTATTTGTTGTATTGTACTTTTCCATTCGAGTTGGTAGTGGATTTATTTCCATCCAATTATCATCCTTGGATATTTATGTTGAGATCTAGTTATATAGATGCTGATTATTATTTATATCTAATTTTCGCGGATGAGATTTAGATTATACCCTATGACTTGTGATACATTTTATACCACTTGTGGACTTGATATTCATATTACAGCGTACGTGTGGATTTGGTTTCCATATATTGGAGTTGCCATATCCATGCGGCTGGCATGCTTACATGTCCTAGTCCTACGTATTTTTGGGACTGGGGCGTGACATGTTTTTGTGGTGGCCCATGCAGGTCGAGAGCATATTGTCTCTGTTACGTTACTGTACCGAACAAGCCTACACCTAGTACTAGAGTATAGGATCTCATCCACAATTGACTATGACTCTTCTTTCTTCTAATCTATTCTATTTGAATAATTGCATCCTGCTTGATTTTTGTACTCCCATAATAGTTCCTTTAGTATAGTCTCTCCTAGAATATAGAAGTTCCTGTTGTTAGATGATAAGTAGGGTAACCTTCCTATTAAGAGTACAACTAGAGTGCTGACACACCACTAAGTTTAGGATGTCTAGTGAACCCTAGAATTCCTTATCTCTAGAATTGGTTTACCATTACCCCCTGATGTGTTATGAGGATTTGAGAGTAGTATAGACACTACTAGAGTTAGTTAGAAGTTTACCATTATGGTTGCCCCTAGCATTGAGAAACCAATAGAAAACCAAAGTGAATATTATGACTAAACCTAACCCACGTCGTTAGATGAGTATTGGAGAACCATAAATTTAGATTCTTGTCTTGAGATAAGCAGACAATACCTTAGAAAGCCAAGAGCAATGCATAGAATATTTTCCTAATCATACCTCAAACACAGAGACTAGCATACCCCTTTCCCTTGGAAAACCATGATGCTATCTAGAGCCCCTCTATTTTTATATATTGTTCCCCTGTGACCATAGCGTTCGCTAATTGTGCGATGACCAAAATTACGTTCTTCTTTTCTTTATCTTTCAACTCGTGCCACCTGAACCTTCTGATAGTAGGCCAAATAATTTATTTTTTTTGTTAAGGACACATAGTTTGCTAGGATTATAGTTGTAATCTTGAATTTTAAAATTGTGTGCTTAGTAGTTAGAACTTGATAGTTAAGTTATTCTTGTAGATTGAAACCTGGTGCTTATCCCTTAGTTTTAAATTGCGTAACTTGTACCACACCTCAATACAAGTTATATTTCCTTTCCCTTGAGGCCAGTAACTGTCCCATTCTTACTATTGACACTTGCACTATGACTAAGAATTAAGACGACCATGACCTATGTAATATAAGAGGATACCCTAATAAGTACCAAGACCCCTCCTCGAAGACCTTAACAGGAGCTTCTACGGTACCCTTAAGACTGTCACAGTATTAGTTTATTGTTTTAAGTTGGGTAGTATACCTCACAACCTAGTATCACATAGTCTTTTGACCTATTATTGAAGTGTAATTGAACACCATTAATTGTATACTAGCATAAGACGACAGTGGTTATTCAGACAATAGAAGTTAGAGGTCCTTGTCCATATTTGGTCGACTAGCGACATAAACAAGGAGGTTGTATGATAACTGTAGGGATTGTAGAGTCTTTTATTATTGTTGCTTAGTTGTTTTGTTTTGTGAACTTGGATTAATTTGTACCTCCTTTCATCATCATCTAGCGTACTTATATTTGCTGTACTACCTTGACTTATGCTGCTATTATAGCCTAGTTTTGCAAGCTTACTCTTTTATCGAGCTTGATCATGAGATATGTATTATTGGGGACGCCTACTAATACATTTCAGAATCAGTGTATTAAGGTCTAGCTAACCTTAGTGCGCTTGATTCGCCCTTCGTAATACTACTTTACGTGGATTGAGATATGTAGTAATTGGTAGACGAATATACTTGCCCCTAGATATGTCTGAGCAGATCGTATCGGTTACATAACTGTACTAATACGAGCATGCGAACAAAGAATTACCAAAATAGGATTTCAATCCACAACTGCTTTGACAATTTCTATTTGAATTCCTTAAACTCCTTGATCCCGATACTTCTATTCTATTACCTCACCCTTGAACTCTTTATTATTGGTCTCCGTCTTCCCTTATTTCGGAAAGATGAAACCTTGTGCTTGGTATAAGTTTAATACACAGAGAGTACTAGATATACCCCGTGGGCCGATCACATACTTGAGGATTATTCTTTTGTAATTAAGGACATATCATATATGATATAATCGGCGTTAAAGTTTTGAGGATTGAATGACATGAGTAAATAAATTAAGGAATATTTTTCTTAAAGTATATAGCCTTCTGTGATAGATGGGTAAATTCTAAGTTGGGTAGCAGTGCATTGCCAACTTGAGAGGAATTTCTTTTAGATTGTGATCAAGTAAGATTAGATTGGGAGATTCAAGTCATTTTAATTTTGAGAAATTTTAAAAGAAGGATTAAGATAATGAGGATTTAACGGATTTTAAAATCTTGATATTGCGGACCAAATATTTATACTTTGAGCACATGATTTAAATTTGAATATTGAAGGATGAATCATCAATTTAAATTTTGAGGATAAATATAGAATTTTAGACTTGAACAATTGGTGAATTAGATTTAAATTTTATAATTTGATGATTTGAATTAAAAGTTCAATTTTGATTGTTGGGTCACCTATTTAAAATATTGAGGATGTAAATTGAGTTTAAATATTTGAAGAGTACAAATTCTTAATTTGAGAATAGGAATAAGATTTGATTAGAATTGTTTATTGTTCAAAGTCTAGAGGAGATTATGATAGTTGGAAATGGTGATATAAATTTTGATGTGGGATGTCATATAGACTTGAGTTAGATTTGAATATTGATTATTTAAAAAAAAATCGAGAAGAGATTACGACAGGTTGAATTTTGATTTAAACAGTGGTTATCTTAATTTTGAAGTGATCACGATAGATTTGAATAGATTTTGTTATTTAAATTTTTGGAAGAGATTGCGATTGACGTACCTTATGTACGAATGTGAAGGATTTAACAAATTATGCCTTATTTTAATTTCGAGGACGAAATTGTTTTAAGTTGGGTAGATTGTAAACTCCCTCACCCAAAATAGGTATTTTGTGTATATTTTATATTATTATATTTATTATAGATGTTGAATTTATTTAGATTATTCTCTTAGTTAATTAGAAAATAAATCTTTTTAGTATATTTACTTATATAAATATTTATTTAGAATTATTTTTAGGCTATTTTAGATTATTGAGATTTTTTCCATAATTTTTAGTTAATTAAAAACTAGTAACACTAATTTTCTAGGACTTTGAAGAATTTATTTTATGTTCAAACTTAATTAAAAATATTCCAAAAATTTATTTTAGGTTCTAAATAGTCAAATATATTTTCTAGAATTTTTTGGGAATTTTTTGAATACTTTTAGTATTTATTGGGAGTTATTTAGACTAATAACTAATTTTTAGGACTTATACAATTTATTGTGCAAGCCCAGGAATATAGAATTGACCCACGTTATTTTCTAGGGTTTATAATATTATTATATATTTTCTGGAATTATTTCAAAATTTTTGGAATAATGTTAGTATTTATTTTTAGTTAAATGGATAAAACTAATGTTTAGAGCTTCTCCTAATTATAGTAGTAAACTTATGAATATAAAATTATCCCAAATATTTTTCTAGGGTTTATAGGTTCAAAATATATTTTATGTAATTTTTCCAGATTTTTATGATTATTTTTAATATTTATTTGGAGTTATTTAGATTTAAAATGACTTAAATAATGTTTTGATAAAGGCAAATCAAAAACAAATAATATAACAAAAACCATCCAATCAGATTCTGAAACGTGTCAGCCTATAAATATCCATTCAGCCGCAGGTACATCCCTATATATATATATATATATATATATATATATATATATATATATATATATATATATATATATATATATATATATATATATATATATATATATATATATATATTATTATTATTATTATTATTATAATCCTAATTATCCCATTATCTTAGAGAGAGAGAGATTTTGGAGAATTGCCATCTAGGGTTCCTTCATCTTCCACAAGCCATTGCGCATAGCTCCAGACTCCAAACGAGGCCTAGTTTCTTGTGTTAGAAAGATATTGAGGTTAGCTTTCTGATTATATAATTTATTTTATAAAATTATGAGTATTAAATTTTGGAAAATTCGTAGAGCACAGCATGTCCGAAAATAGACGTGTTTCAATATTTTCGCGATTCCGGGAGAACCAGAATCAGAATCATGAACCGTTTAAAATTTTGGAAAGATAATGTCGAGATCATTGACATATGTTTTTCCAAGAATTTAGTTCAAAGTATTTATATACTGTTAATTCTGTAGAACTTCTAGGTTAGAATTTAACCATCGGTGCACAATACAAAATTTGTATGTGCCATAATTCCCAAAAGAATTTGAATCGGACGAGCCATAAATTCCAGTATATTTTTGATGCTGAAATCTACAGGAAATCATGCATGAAAGTTGAGTTTGTTTCGGTTGACTTTTTGGTCAACAGATCGCCTCGATTTGCGTGCCATGAGTCTCGAGTTGATAAATTTTAGTTTTTTTGGACAAAATTTAGGAATTAACATAAAAATTAGAATAATAAGATTAAAATAGAATTTTAGAGTAATTATTCCAGAATTAAATAAATTAAAATAAATTATCTTTTGACGTGATAAATTTGTAATACAAAGGCTATTTGGACTGTGACTTGGACTCTGATTCATACCAGCAGCAGGACCCCAGGCAAGATACCTTGCCAAATTGCTTACAGTATTTTGCATGCTTAGTATATTTCTGTATATTTATTGCATTTCTGTTTATTCTTGCATGTGTAGTTTTCTTTCAGTCATTACTATGTATTAGATATGTTGACACACATATGGCACTTAGTATCATAGAGGACAATCATTAGGCGTATGGGCTTTTAACCACTCTGGTAACACCGTAGTCACTAGCACGCACTATGGTGGGTTGTGTCCGATGGTCGCTACCCCCGCGGTATGTCGATTTATGGAGTCCGAGGGTCGCTACCCCTGCGGTATGTCGGCTGATGATGTCCACTGACGAGCGTGAGGTTGTGAGGATTAGATCGAGTAGCCTACCCTTGCCCATACGTCGAAAAGTTGTCCTCATTTGCATTCATATAGATTGTCCTGTATAGGGTACTTATCTATTTTCAAATAATATACATGTTTACTGTATTCAAATTGGCTCGTATTTTCTATATCTTGTTACGTCCCTCTGAGGACCTGGTCCTCTGCCAGGTGTATCTGTTCTTGAGTAATTGCAGGAGTGCAGATTTGGATGATTACTTGTGTTGCGAGAATGTTTTCTCTTCGAGCCCATGGTCGTTAGCTGGTATTCCTATATTGTATTTGTTGTGGTATACTTTTCCATTCGAGTTGGTAGTGGATTTGTTTCCATCCAACTATCATCCTTAGATATTTATGTTGAGATCTAGTTATATAGATGCTGGTTATTATTTATATCTGATTTTCGCGGATGAGATTTAGATTATACCTTGTGATACATTTTATACCACTTGTGGACTTGATATTCATATTACAGCGTACGTGTGGATTTGGTTTCCATATATTGGAGTTTCCATATCCATGCGGCTGGCATGCTTACGTGTCCTAGTCCTACGTATTTTTGGGACTGGGGCGTGACAATCACTGTATCGGAAATCAATGTATACTAATCTAGAATATGCATATATACAATATTATGAATTGAAAACAAATAGAGAAATGTACTCGCCTGAAGTTCTGAGCAAAGTGTGTCTCTCGATGCCCAAGCTGGTGTCTCACAACCTATATATGGTATGTTGCATCAATACAAGGCTCAATGATGAAAATAAAAGAAGTTGAAGAATTTCTAGGTCAATATGCCATTTCTAAGTCAAACCAATGCATTTCTAGGTTGCAAGAGTCTAATGCTAGTCACTAAGTCAATATACTATGAAGCTATGCTATGCTAGCTAAACTAATACACAATAATGCATTCAAAGAGCCGTATCTCACGATACGCAAGTTTCCTAATATAAAATAGGTTTATATATATATACATAAGTCACATATAGTAACAATATCTCAAAATAATATAAATGGGCTACCTTGGCCTTGCACCATGCGTATCGCACTCAACTCGATACCCAAACTCAATACCCTGGGGCATCAACCTAAAACCTTGGTGATACCTTGGTATATCAAGGTAAACCAAACAAACGTATATAACTAAGCTAATGTCTATATATAATAAACTAATACTAATTATTCGTATACTATAGACTAACATAGATACAACTATTATTATATAGGCCAACTGCTACTAACACTATTACAAGTATACATATATATATAGCTAACTATTAAAGTAATAGAGTATATATTTATACTAACTTGAATATAGATATTGACTGATACAAACTTACTGTTAACTATTTCTCCTAACTAATACACTAGCTAAAACATCTAATACATACTAGACCCTAATACAACTAGCACACAAAAACCCCTAAACAGAACTGACTGCTATACCAAAATAGTTACTTAAATGTGTCAAATTTCAGGTCAAGTGAGTCTTCAGTTTTCAGTTGTCAGTATGATCTTCAGTCCTTCAGTTTTATAGGTAATCTTCAGTGGAGGTAATTGTGTCTTCAGTTCTTCAGTGATTTGAATACTGAACTAAGCCTTCAGTTCTCAGGTTGCTGTGCAGTCTTCATCTCAAGTACTGTGCAGTCTTCATCTCAAGTACAGTGCAGTCTTCATCTCAAGTACAGTACAGTCTTCATCTCAAGTACAGTGCAGTCTTTATCCTACAAGTTGTTGTGCAGTGGTGAGTATCTGCTCAGTTGAGTATTTGAGTATCTATTCAGTTCTCACTGTGCTGATACACAGTCACAATTATCCAGTCCTTCAGGTGATCTTAGGTAGATGAGGTCTTCAGTAGAGTAGCTGTACAGTCTATGTGCAGTTCATTCTTCAGGTAGATTTTACTATGCAGATACACAGTGATTGAAATGATGTCAGATACGGTGCAGGGAGAATCTGAATACAGTAGGTTCCCTCCTTTTCCTTTGTCATTTCTGTACAGCAGCTCCAAGCTCCCTACTGTGCAATGCATTGCCTTCTGCTGCAGTGCTCTGTTTCCTGAAGGTTGCTACTGCTAGCAAGTAAAACCCGAGTTCTATGCTATAGCTAAACACCATACTGCATTGGCTACTGCCCAAGTTGGTCCCCCAGTGGACTAAACTGGGCTAGAACAGACTGATCTGCTGCTACAGTGGCTACCTTGAGTCTCAACCCCACATACAGCAATCACCCACACGCAAAAACAAAAGTTTACCTAACACAAACTCACTAGACACTATACAGGTATCCATATATATAAATACACAGAGAGAGCTATAAAACTCTCCTACAATCCCTCTAATGCATAATATTACCATACATGAATATATACCAATACACCTACATATGAATCACTAGTTATATGTATATACATATTCTCACATATATATAAATATATCAACATATATATATATATATATATATATATATACAACTACATACTCTATTAAGTACACATATAGGCACACACACATATACATAAACTTAAACTATACTATTATATACTCCAATTAATGTATAGATAGTATATACAAATATAATTACATATGCATGTATAGTGAAATAAGCCAAAACACAAACACATGGAGTGCACCGCACCCGTATCACACTTTTCTATGATACGCTTGCGACACGGCCCCCAACTCACAACCAAACGTATCCAGGAGGACACGTACAAGCCCAATACATAATTTATGATCAATATATATTTAAATTAGAGTGTCTACGTGTCCGTGTCACCATATGATATGCACATGGCCCCGTGTTGGAGGAAAACCCCCAAAATTGACCGTTTCGTCAAATCAACGAGATACGGCCCACACGTATCCAATTGTGGACACGACACAAGCTACAAACAAATAATCAAGGGTCAAATAGATCTATTAGATCTATTAACAAGTACTACATGTGCCAATCTCGGAATTCCCCCAAAATTGGCACTAAAAATGGTCATAACTACCACAATAGGTCTCCAAATGATTCCAAATCAAATCCTATGGATAACCTATGCATGTGGGGTGGTTTCTCATGGTAAAAACTCAGATCTATAGCCTATAGGAAGGGGGGAAACTGATTTTTACCTATTGGGAGTTGGATTCCTAATGAAAAGGTCCCAAAAGACAAGTTGCTCCTCTCCTTGTAGATCTTGGCCTCCTCCTCCTTGTTCCTTGCTCCTTGCTTGTAGATCCTTGATGTAGAGGCTTTAATGATGAATTTAGGAAAAGATTTGAAGAGAATTGATGGAGAATTGATGGGGAATTGGAAGGGGAAAAACTAGATCTAGAATTTTGGGGAAGAACTAAAATGAGAGTATTCTCTCTCCTCTCAATTATGGCTGGTCATAAACCCCTCCCCAAGCAATGTACAAAGTCACAAATACCCCTTGGGGCCTCTCATGAAGAAATAATTACGGAGGGAAGGTTCTAGTCTAATGGTTTCCCTAATTAATCATATTTCTTAATTCATGGGCTCAACTTAGACTAGTCCAAAAGTTTGTTTATGCTCTCTAATTAAATGGTTAGATCCACTACACAAGTCCAAAATAAGTCTACACTAGCAATAATTTATTAATACAATAAAATAAATAAATCAGTCATGCACAAATATTAATTATAATAATCCTAAAATAATTAATACCCATGATAATTACTAAACTACCCTTAGATGGAAATGTGAGGGTGACAAACCTACCCACCTTAGAAAAAATTTGTCCTCAAAATTAAGGAAGAAACTATCTACCAAAACAAACAATATAATGCAAGAAGGAATTATACCTCATGGCTCGAAAAGATACGGATATCGCTCGCGCATCTCGGCCTCTCGCTTCCAGGTACTCTCTCCTGGCGAGTGATGCCTCCACGCGACGTGCACCAAAGGAATCATTTGGTTTCTCAGTACCTTCTCTCTCTGATCCAAAATCTCCACTGGCTGCTCTGGATAACTGAGAGTAGGGCCCACCTCTATCTCCGAATGATCCAACACATGACTGGGATCTGCCACGTATCGTCTCAACTATGACACGTGAAACACGTTGTGCACTCCTTCCAATGCAGGTGGTAAGTCTAGTCTGTAAGCGACTGCACCGACCCTCTCAAGAATGCTGAAAGGACCGATGAATCGCGGACTAAGCTTGCCGCCTCCACCGAAATGAATCGTGCCACGTGTCGAAGAAATCCTCAAGAAAACCAGACCGCCAACCTAGCACGAAACACAAACTTAGCACTCTAACAAGCAACAATCAATCACAAATAAGACAAAACTAAAGCTATACCTCAAACTCCAGAGGTCTCCGGTGGCTATCGGCCCAATGCCGTTGCCTGTCCTGTGCCACTCGAAGACTATCCCTGATAAGCTTCACCTTCTCTGCTGCATCCACTACCATCTCTGGTCCCAATAAATCCCTGTCACCAACATCATCCCAGGACAACGGAGTGCGGCACCTCCCTCCATACAACGCCTCGAATGGTGATATCTCGATGCTGGCTTGGTAGTTGTTGTTGTATGAAAACTCTACCAAGTGAAGGTGATCCTCCCAAGAACCTCCAAGATCTAAAACACAGGTGCGTAGCATATCCTCGAGAGTCTGAATAGTCCTCTCCGACTATTCGTCCGTCTGAGGGTGATAAGCGGTACTGAACTTGAGCTGAGTGCCCAAGCTAGCCTGCAAACTCCTCCAGAAATGGGACGTGAAGCGGCTATCCTGATCCGAGATAATGCTCACTGGAACACCGTGCAATCTGACAATCTGGCGCACATACATCTCAGCAAGTCTCTCCGTAGATGTACCCACTTTAAATGGCAGAAAGTGGGATGATTTGGTCAACCTGTCCACGATGACCCAAATCGCATCCTTGCCTCCTGGAGAACGCGGAAGCCCCGATACAAAATCCATTGTAACATGCTCCCATTTCTACTCCAGAATGGGCAAAGGCTGAAGCAATCCGCTTGGTCTCTGTCTCTCCGCCTTGACCTACTGGCAAACTAAGCATCTGGACACAAAGCTAGCTACCTCTCGCTTCATGCCATACCACCATACATGCTCCTTCATGTTTCTATACATCTTGTTGGCACCGGGATGCATAGAGTATTGGGAACGATGCGTCTCCTGCATAATCTCCTCGCACAAGGCTTCCTTCGGTACGCACAACCTGTCACTACCACATTCCAAAAACAGGGTTATTTTCGACTTTTTATATATTATTAATATTATGGTATTTAAATTAAATAATTTTATGAGATGTGTATTAAATATATTATATTCAGTGTTCATTAATGTCTGAGCTGGTAGACTTGACCTAGAAGCCCACTAGACGAACACCTGTCCGAATTATAGGATTA
>JAYESA010000018.1:95098623-95113623 GCA_036927795.1 Iris macrosiphon | reverse complement strand
AAATATATAAATATATATATATATATATATATATATATATATATATATATATATATATATATATATATATATATATATATATATATATATATATATATATATATATATATATTCAGTGTATGTATATTTATTCCTCGTATAACGTATAAATATTGGTTGTCTATATATATATAAATATGGTACGTATATTTTTAACATATGTATATAATATATATTTCTATTTAATGTATATATACTTATACATATATTGTACGTAATTTTGGTATAACCCTATATATGTATATATTTAATTATTGATAAATTGGTAATATATATATATTGTAGACGACCCGCGTGTAATTACGGATGCCCCGTATTTGCATGGACCTGTAACCCTGTAAGTGTTAGTTAACTGCCACACGTACACTGACGTACTGGCAAGCCCCGTATCAATTGG
This sequence comes from Iris macrosiphon, assembly GCA_036927795.1. Classification (NCBI taxonomy): domain Eukaryota; kingdom Viridiplantae; phylum Streptophyta; class Magnoliopsida; order Asparagales; family Iridaceae; genus Iris; species Iris macrosiphon. Next base: position 95,113,187 of record JAYESA010000018.1, on the reverse strand, counting down.
ACCGTCTGTCTTGCCCAGCAATCACAGACTCGACGCCCGTGCAACTTGACGTACACTGACCCTAGATTGACCAGTGCCATACCTGGCATAGCCCTGAGTTCAATAGATTATGTTTGTGTTAGTATAGCATCTGATGCAAATATTGTATTATTTCATTATATGTCTATAGGACTGTTGGTTCATCCAGACGATACTCTGGAACAGGATTTGACATTACCAGCTAAGGACCCAAGGCAAGTACATTCTCTGATTAGCTTCTTATTTATGATATCCCCTATGTTCATTGTATCTAGTATAAATATCCATATTCTTGACACGCTGGTTACACATATTGGTATACACGGATCTCGTCATGAGATATTATTCCTTTTCATGGTGTAGCTTGTACAAGACTTATTTCGTTGTTATCTTGTGCATGTACAGACACTGATTTTCGGGGAGATTTGATACCTTCCTAGGGAATCCCATGCCATAGCGTACCATGGTTGGATCTACTATACCAGTCGGGGTGGGGAGTATTTTAGTGTAGATATGTGATCATACCCAACTCTACATGCATCATAGCTCACCCCACATCTCACGTCGGGTGCAGCCTGACCATTTACATGCTTTATAGCTGTTATATGTGATTAGCCTGACCTCTACATGCATCATAGCTAACCAAATGGTTAGCCTGACCATACATGAATCATAGCTAATCATATGTAACCAGCCTGATCAAGTTCCCAAGCCGATCACATGTTAAAGCTAGTACTCACATACTTAGTCATAGTATTCTTGCTCATTTGACATATTGTTTCCTTTCCTGTATTTACTTACAGTATTTCCAGTATTTCCTTTATTATATATATCTCGTACATATACATGCATCATGTATATTTCTATCTATTTCACTGCTACATAGTTTATATCATTGATATAGAACTGCTATTAGAAATATACTTTGCTCCTTCCTGACTGGAAAACATTTTCCAGACTATGCCTAGAGGACTGGTATCCGACACTTGTAGACCACAGGGTGAGTAGCTGCAGTCTTGGACTTAGTAGTTCAGTCGTGATTCCGGGAGGTCTAGCCGGAATCACTAGTTATCTAGTTAGTTTCCTTCAGTAGTTTATTTGGTACCGGATTTGTCTCCGGCAATTTTGTTGAGACTTAGATTTATTGTTGAGTTAGATTTATTTACATTAGAGTTGTGTTGTATTCATTTTATTTCTTCGATTCCTTATCGTGCTGTAGTTATGTGATTGAGTATGTGTTCATATTGTATTGTGTCATCCGTGCCTCCTTATGGAGATTGGATGCTCGTGTGAGATTGCTTAGTTAGTATCATGACCTAGACAGCGTTCTACCGTCGATACTGCGGCGTAGGATGGACGTACCCACGCTCTCGTACCCCTATACCGGGTGCGGGTCGTGACACATTTTTAGTGGTGGCCCATGCAGATCAGACTTCGCAAGTTGTGCGATGTCGTTGTAGTGCGACGTCATAGTTGTACTACTGCGTGCCTGCTATAAAATATAGGACATAGGATACTAGGATGAGAGTGGATACTCAATCACAAAATTTTTGAGAGATTCCTGGGATGACCCCTTTAGAATCTTATTACAATTTCCAATTTAAATCTTTCGCCCTTGTTTCCGTCCGTCCTCACTCGTTGATATCGAGTTTGATTCTTGTTGACCAGTTGTTAAATTTAATTCTTGGTATCGTGTTGAGTTAATTTTATATCGAGATAAATTTTATGGACTAAAATTTACGATATCATCTGATGACATATATTGATGAGAACAGTGAAAAAGGTAAAATGCCTACTTTGGTCATGGAACCTAGAGTTTATCTCAGCCATACCGGTTGGCGTGGCGAAGATTCTAGATGACATGATTATAGGGTTGCGTACTTTAGTTACGGAACCTGTCGTTTATCGCACCTATGCTTACTGGCGTGGCGAGGATTCTAAGCGTCATAATTTCTGACAGACGTGTATGATTATCAGGTTGTATCTTAAATTGGTTCTTAAAGTATCATCTCAATACTTATCTATTTCTGTTAATACAGGACTTTTTCCATCGTTTCTTTTGGTTGCTAGCAGTAGAAATACCTTTAGTCCTCAACCCAGTTCCTTTTGAACTTTTATTCTTTGAGGATTCCTTGTTAAGTATGATAATTAGTGACTTATAATTATGTCTGTGTCTTGAGTATTAGTATTGACTGAGTGTTGCTAGTGAGTTGTAAGTGTTTTCTAGTTGGACATGTGAGCAGTAGGCCTTAATCTAGAGTTAACCCATAGTATAGTACCTTATGACAATAGTTCTAGGATATGTGTCATTATAGTACTGAGAGTAAAGGAGAGTAGAGAGTATCAGTGATAATTCCAAGAGTTAGTATCAGAGCCAACATACCCGTCCTGGATAATCATGATTATGTAATTGGATGATCTATGTAAACAATTAAGTATCCGAAAATTGTGTTAAGGATTAATGGAGCATAATGTTCAATTTGATAATTGATATCGGAAGTGTTAAAGGTAAGGAAATATATATGCATAAAGAGTTATAATGAGATGTCATGAGTAGAGAAATATCGGAATTAGTAATAAATGGTGAAGCGTATCACAGATTAGTTTAACAGGCTGTAAAAGATTAAAGAAAAATACATAAACATCAATCGAGATGAGGAACCATATACTTGCCCATAAGAGTAAAGAAATATGAGTGTTATAGAAGGTACAGGTAATCATGAGTTCTAATAAGTTGATGAGATAATCCAATAATGAAGCTAGTGTTATCTTACCAAGAGTACTAATGATTCTATATCGAGGATTAGTCGAGAATGATGCTAATAACAGTAAGCACTTTGCGTGATGATAATTAGATGATATACTAGTTGATATAGATTGAAAATCATGGAAGAAAATACGTGTGATGATAACTTAAATCATTGGAGTAATAGTGCAAGTAATTCGGGCAGTACAATTTTAGTACCCAGTTGAGAGTTGTAGACAATAGATGTATTGAGTACACCTTGAGTATTAGAGACTGTGAGTATTTATATGTATGCTTGTGGATTTAAAATTTGAAGAGTGGAAATGAATTTTAATTTTAAGGATTTTAAGGAGTTGAGATTCTATGTTATTAAATGTTTGAGGATTCAAAAATTTGATTCAATAAACACAGTCAAAACTATAGGGATTTTAGAAGTGATTAAAATTTTATTTCGATGGGTATTTGACTTTGAGGAAAGTATACACTTTTTATTTTAAATTGTTCAAAGGTTAAATTTTGATGATTTTATTATATGGATAAAGTTTTATGGTGGATGAGAAATATATATTAGTATATGAGTAGATGATATACATGTGTAAGGATCTGTTGACTTGAGCATGATTGAGATGGCACTACAGACTGACTTGGGTGTCCATCTAGAGTTGTATTAGAGAGAGCAGTACTTAGTATGGTGTTGCACTTGACATACATTTGAGTGATAAGAACAAATAGTATAAACAATTATAGTAGGTAAGAGAGCTAGCAGTGAGTGTGCTTGTAGTAAAAAAAAAAAAAACTATGGTACTAAAGAGATAAAGGTATCAAACTTGGATGCATTATTGAACCATGGTTATCTTAGAGATTCTTGGTATCAGATTTAGGTATCAATAGACAGGTGTATGCAATGAGGATGTATTCATGAATGTCTTGTGGACTAATATTTAGTTGATATGGGTACCAGTGTACAAGGATAAGAATTAGTTAGTGAATGTGCCAGAGTAAAGTGTATGTTAGAGATAGAAGATACTGCAAAAAATATGTTAACAGGTTCCTTCTTTTTTCTTCCTCATGTTCTTTTTCGTCTTCTGATCGATTGATTCCCTAGTACAGTAGTTCGTATGCATAATTTTCTTGTTAGAATGTAGTTAGTAGTATACCCTGACAGAGACTGCAATACCATAAAAAAGACACATGACCATACATATTTTCTTAGATTGCATGGTTGTAGGTAGAATTCTCTTAGACCATGATTATTGGGGTTTGACCATAGTAGATTTATGAAGAGGTTATGACTTGACAAGAGAAACGAGATGCTAAAATTTTTGGAAGATAAGCATAAAGAGTTAACGATTTAATATGGCAGAGTTGAGGAATAATTGATTTTGTCAAGATTGGGATATGATTAAATTATTATTAAAATTTGAGGATAAACATTAATTTAAATGAGAGGTTAAGAATTTAATATGGTAGGATTGATGATTATTAATTATGATATATTTATCATTAAAAACTTGAGGAGATTATCATTATATTTATTTGACCACAAGTTATGAATTTTAAAAAATTTTATATTGTGGACGTTGCACTTGAAGAATCCGTAGGTATCGCGTTGACAAGTATTTTGAGAAAAAAAAGGAAACCGAAGAATAAGATTATTGATGGATTAGTGTCTGAATTCAAACTTTTTGGGACGAGATTTAAATTTTATATATATGCATTGATTGAAATTAAATTTGAGGAGTAGATGTTAAATTTCAAGTATTTAAATTTTTACTTAAAATTTGGAGGAAATTGTGAGGAAAATGGAAATTAATTTTATTTCGAGGATTTTTCAGGAATACAAAATTTTAGAATTTTGGAAAATTGTGAAATGACAAAGTGGATTATTTCAGGATTATGTGGGTTGGTAAATTTGACTATTGATGGAAAATAATATAATAAATAAATACTACTATGAGGACTTTAAATTTTGAGGACGAAATTCTTTTAAGGAGAGTAGACTTGTCACTACAACATTCCAAAAACAGGGATATTTTTGACTTTTTATATATTATTAATATTATGGTATTTAAATTAAATAATTTCATGAGATGTGTATTAAATATATTATATTATATTCAGTGTTCATTAATGTTTGAGCTGGTAGACTTGACCTAGAAGCCCACTAGACGAACACATGTCTGAATTATAGGATTATGTATTTATTTGTATTTAATAGAATTTAATTATTAGATGTCGTAATTAATTACCGTAATTTATTTAATTGTTGCGCATTGCCGTTGCTTCGATATTTGGAGCGCTACCCTAGCTTTTGTCTTCCAACAAATTTCACAACCTTGCCCTAGACATGCCTGCCTTCCATTCTGACCTTTTTGCAACTCCTAATTATGCTCTTTTGTGCTTCATTTTAGCCGCACAATATTCGTCGCGGACGTTTATTTAATTTCTGAATAAATTCCAACTTTGTATCGATGTACGTTCCAATCAAAATTGGAGGCAATCTTGACCCATTTACCGTGCAACCTAAATTAGGGTAATATTCTGTTCTGAGTCTTCTTCTCTAGTGGTATATGTGACCCGACCTAATTTTGGCCCCATGTACTCCTAATTAATTTTAGAACACAGCTTGCATTTTTATTCTAATTAAATTGAGGATACCATTTTGATTGATTCCGTAAATCCTAATTTAATTCCAGTACCCCGTTAATTAAGCCCATACCAAACACACAATACCCCCTCACCCTACAAAATATCGAACACCGAATCGTCGACCAAATTTTCATCATTTTATGTGTCTGTGCAAATACCCAAATTTAAGGGGGCTAATTTGCAATTATTGTATTAGGTGTCAACACCCTATTAGTTTAACCCAAATAAAGAAAACCAACCCCCCTAGCTTTGACTAGTCAACCCAACCTCTCTCCTCCTTTTATTGCATTTTTCTTCATGATGAATCGTGGCCATCCATTTAAAATGGAGCCATCTCCACCACACAACCCCTTACATAAACCTCATCCCTCTCCCTATTTAATGTCCCATCACAACCAAAACCTAATCCCCAAGCCTAGGGAACAAGCCCCCATCTTCTCTCTCCTCCCTCCTCACAAGCCCCCAACCGTAGGTAAACTTTTTCCCAAGTTTTCTTTCTTCTTCTCTTCTTCTTCTTTCCTTCTTCTTCTCCTTCTCTTTCTTTTTGAATTAAGGAAGGGGGAGATCATCTCCTGTTCACTCAGCCACCACCCGGCCAAGCCCGACCCCGGCCTGCACCTCAACTCCGGCACGGCGGCCCTCGCCGCATACGGACCCGGCCGGAAGCTCCATCCTCCACAGCTGCATTCCCCACTCCGGCAGCATCGACCCCGGCCTGCTGCTCCGGTCAGCCTGCACCCCCCATCGAGCACCGACCCGGAGCAGGGCCAGCCCTCCGCCACCGCAGTCCGGTGTAAGCTCCCCTCGTTCCCATCTCCGGCCGAGCCCCTCTGCTCTGTACTTCGGCCGAGCCCGGAGACTCGCCACCCGACTCTCCCTCCAGCTCCCACGAGCCACCCTCCTTCCCCGGCGAGCCCCGCCGATAGCCAACACCACCTCTCCCTCTGCTGTTCTCCACCCGGCCGTCCATCCCTCAGCCCAGCCACTCCGCCTCCACGTTGTCGACTCCCTGCAAATCCCCTGCCATCTTCACCTATCACTACCACCGAGCTTTCCTGCTCCGGCGAACACTCCGCAGCTGCACACCGGCCCAACCCCTCGCTGCAACCTCCCTCTCCCTGCTGCTCTTCTCCCACAGCCGAGATCCCCTCGACTCAACTCCTCCGGCTGCATCCCCAACTCCGGCACCCGCAGCTCCTTGCTGCTGCTCCCCTCTTCACAGTCGATCCCGCAGTCCAGCCATCCTCCCCCGGCCAGGCGGCTGTGCACCACCCCCTGTGAGAGCTCCTCTCCCTCCTTCATTTTAATATATATGTATAGGTATAAATACGTATTTTTGTGTGTATACGTATATACATATATATGTGTGTGTAGATGTGTGCGTATATACGTAAATATGTATATGTGTATGTGTATGTGTGTATGTGCGTATATGTGTATGTGTGTGTACGTATGTACGTATGTATACATATGTGTATGTTTGGTGATACGTATTCATATACGTGTGTGTATATATATATATATATATATATATATATATATATATATATATATATATATATATATATATATATATATATATCGTATATTCTCTAATTGGGTATATACTTGTATTCAATGTATTAGTATATATTACTTGTATTCAATGTATTAGTATTAATATATATATTAATACATATATTTTTGGTATATATATATATATATATATATATATATATATATATATATATATATATATATATATATATATATATATATGTATGTATGTATTTTTGGTATAAATATACATATATTTATTTGGTATAATTTCATATAGTATATGTGTATTAAAACATATTTTTAGTATATGTATTAATTGGCATCTGTATATATATATATATATATATATATATATATATATATATATATATATATATATATATATATATATATATATATATATATATATATATATATATATATATATATATATATATATATATATATATATATTCAGTATATGTATATTTATTCCTCGTATAACGTATAAATATTGGTTGTATATATATATATAAATATGGTACGTATATTTTAAACATATGTATATGTATATAATATATATTTCTATTTAATGTATATATACTTATACATATATTGTACATAATTTTGGTATAACCCTATATATGTATATATTTAATTATTGATAAATTGGTAATATATATATATTGTAGATGACCCGCGTGTAATTACGGATGCCCCGTATTTGCATGGACCTGTAACCCTGTAAGTGTTAGTTAACTGCCACACGTACATTGACGTACTGGCAAGCCCCGTATCAATTGGACCGTCTGTCTTGCCCAGCAATCACAGACGCGACGCCCGTGCAACTTGACGCACACTGACCCTAGATTGACCAGTGCCATACCTGGTATAGCCCTGAGTTCAATAGATTATGTTTGTGTTAGTATAGCATCTGATGCAAATGTTGTATTATTTCATTATATGTCTATAGGACTGTTGGTTCATCCAGGCGATACTCTGGAACAGGACTTTGACATTACCAGCTAAGGATCCAAGGCAAGTACATTCTCTGATTAGCTTCTTATTTATGATATCCCCTATGTTCATTGTATCTAGTGTAAATATCCATATTCTCGACATGCTGGTTACACGGATAGGTATAGACGGATCTCGTCATGAGATGTTATTCCTTTTTATGGTGTAGCTTGTACAAGACTTATTTCCTTGTTATCTTGTGCATGTACATACACTGATTCCCGAGGAGATTTGCTACCTCCCTAGGGAATCCCGTGCCATAGCGTACCATGGTTGGATCTACTATACCAGTCGGGGGTGAAAAGTATTTTAGTGTAGATATGTGATCATACCCAACTCTACATGCATCATAGCTCACCCCAAATCTCACGTCGGGTACGGCCTGACCATTTACATGCTTCATAGCTGTTACATGTGATTAGGCTGACCTCTACATGCATCATAGCTAACCAAATGGTTAGCCTGACCTTACATGAATCATAGCTAATCATATGTAACCAGCCTGATCAAGTTCCCAAGTCGATCACATGTTAAAGCTAGTACTCACACACTTAATCATAGTATTCTTGCTCATTTGACATATTATTTCCTTTCCTGCATTTACTTACAGTATTTTCAGTATTTTCTTTATTATATATTTCTCGTACATATGCATGCATCATGTATATTTTCATCTATTTTACTGCTACATAGTTTATATCATTGATATAGAACTGCTATTAGAAATGTACTTTGCTCCTTCCTGATTGAAAAATATTTTCCAGACTATGCCTAGAGGACTGGTATCCGACTGTAAACCCCCTCACCCAAAATAGATATTTTGTGTATATTTTATATTATTATAGATATTTAATTTCTTTAGAGTATTCTGTTATTTAATTAGCAAATGAAATTCTTGATATATTTACTTATATAAATATTTATTTAGAATCATTTTTAGGTTATTTTAGATTTTTGAAATTAATTAGGATTTATTTGGATATATATAGTCTTAATATTAGATAGATGCTAATTTAGTGTTAATAGATATTAATAAGATTTTATAAATTATTTGTATTATATTTAATTATATTCAAGATTATATATTATTGAGATAGATTCAAACTCTATTTTAAATTAATTCAAATCCTGAACCTACTAGGAAATCAACTTCATGCATATCCTATTCTTATTTAAATTCATCATAATCCTATCCAAATTAACCAATCCTAGTCGTATTTAATTAAGTAGTTTCCACCATTATAAATACCTCATCCTTCATATTTTTCTTTCCCAAATTTCTCTCTTTTTCGTCCAAAAATAGTCAAAATTCGTCATAAATTCAGCCTCATTTTCTACTAGTTATGACGAATTAAAAGGACGATATCTCCTAGCTCCGGACTCCAAACGAGGCCTAGTTTTTTTTATTAGAACGATAATGAGGTTATATTTCTGATTATATAAATTATTTTTCTAAATTATGAGTATTAAATTCTGGAAAATTTGTAGAGCACAGCATGTCCGAAAATAGATGTGTTTTGATGTTTTTGCGATTTCGGGAGAACCAGGAATCAGAATCACGAACCGTTTAAAGTTTCGGAAAGCTAATGTCGAGATAATTGACATATATTTTTTTCAGAATTTATTTTGAAGTATTTATATACTGTTAATTCTGTAGAACTTCTAGGTTAGAATTTAACCATCGGTGCACAATATAAAATTTGTATGTGCCATAATTCTCAAACGAATTTGAATTCGGACGAGCCATAAATTCCAGTATATTTTTGATGCTAAAATCTACAGGAAATCATGCATAAAAGTCGAGTTTGTATCGATTGACTTTTTGGTCAACAGATCGCCTCGATTTGCGTGCCATGAGTCTCGAGTTGATAAAATTTAGTTTTTTTGGACAAAATTTAGGAATTAACATAAAAATCAGAATTATAAGATTAAAATAGGATTTTAGAGTAATTATTCCAGAATTAAATAAATTAAAATAAATTATCTTTTAACGTGATAAATTTGTAATACATAGGCTATTTGGACTGTGACTTGGACTCTGATTCATACCAGCAGCAGGACCCCAGGCAAGATACCTTGCCAAATTGCTTATAGTATTTTGCATGCTTAGTATATTTCTGTATATTTATTGCATTTCTATTTTATTTATTGCATGTGTAGTTCCTTTCAGTCATTACTATATATTAGATATGTTGACACACACTTGACACTTAGTATCATAGAGGACAATTATTAGGCGTATGGGCTTTTAACCACTCTGGTAAACCGTAGTAACTAGCACGCACTATGGTGGTCGTGTCCGATGGTCGCTACCCCCGAGGTATGTCGATTGATGGAGTTCGAGGGTCGCTACCCCAGAGGTATGTCGGCTGATGATGTCCACTGACGAGCGTATGAGTTGTGAGGATTAGATCGAGTAGCCTACCCTTGCCCATACGTCAAAAAGTTGTCCTCATTTGCATTTATATAGATTGTCATGTACAGCATACTTATCTATTTTCAAACCATATGCATGTTTACTGTATTCAAATTGGCTCGTATTTTCTGTATCTTGTTACGTCCCTCTGAAGACCTGGTCCGCTGCCAGGTGTATCTTTTCTTGAGTATTTGCAGGAGCGCAGATTTGGATGGTTATATGTGATCCGAGGATGTCTTCCCTTCGAGCTGTGATGGATAGCTGGTATTCTTATATTGTGTTGTGGTGTTGTACTCATATTGTATTTGCTCTTATATTCGAGTTGGTAGTGGATTTGTTTTCATCCAACTATCATCCTTAGATACTTCTTATTGAGATCTAGTTTCATAGATACGGGTTATTTATTTCTATATAATTTTGGTGGATGAGATTTAAATTATACCTTGTGACTTATGCCATATATTTTATACCACTTGTGGATTTGATATTCATATTACAGCGTACGTGTGGATTTGGTTTCCATACATTGGAGTTGCCATATCCATGCGGCTGGCATGCTTACGTGTCCTAGTCCTACGTACTTTTGGGACTGGGACGTGACATATTTTTGTGGTGGCCCATGCAGGTCGATAGCATATTGTCTTGATTACGTTACTGTACCGAACAAGCCTGCACCTAGGACTAGAGTATAGGATCTCATCCACAATTGACTGTGATTCATCTTCTCCTATCTGTTCTATTTTGAATAATTGTATCCTGCTTGATTCATGTACTTCCCTAATAGTTCTTTAAGTATAGCCTTCTCCTATAATATAGAAGTTCCTGTTGTTAGATGATAATTAGAGTAGCACACCTATTAAGAATACAACGAGAATATAGACACACCACTAAGTTTAGAATATCTAGTGAACCCTAGAATTCCTTATCTTTAGATTGTTATACCATTACCCCTTGATGTATTAAGAAGACTTGAGAGTAGTATAGACACTACTAGAGTTAGTTAGAAGTTTTACCATAATGTTTGACACCTAGTATCACATAGTCTTTTGACCTATTAATTGAAGTATAACCGAATGATATTTATCGCATGCTAGCAAAAGACGACAGTGTTTATTCAGACCATAGAATTTAGAGGTCCTTGCCCTATTTGGTCGACTAGCGACTTAGATAAGAAGGTTGTATGATAACTGTAGAGATTGTAGAGTCTTTTATTATTATTGCTTATGTTGTTTTTGCTTCTGCGAACTTGAATTATTTTGTAACTTCTCACATCATAATCCAGCGTTATATTTTCTGTGCTACCTTGAATTATGCTGCTATTATAGCCTAGTTTTTGCAAGCTTAATCTTATATCGAGCTTGTTCATGACATATGTGTTATTGGGGCCTGATCAACCACACTAATACAAATTGTCTAATCAGAATCAGTGTATTATGGTCTAGCTAGCCATAATGCGCTTGATTCGCCCTTCGTAATAGTATTTTACGTGGATTGAGATGTATAGTTGACCAGTAGACAAATATACTTACCCTCTAGATACGACAAAGCATATCATATCAAGTACATAACTGCACCGATGTGAGCATGCGAATAGAAAATTACCAAATTAAGATTTCAATCCACAACTGTCTTGACAATTCCTATTTGAATTCTTTAAACGCTTTGATTCCCATACTTCCATTCTATTATCCCTCCTTGAACTCTTTTCCGTTGCTTTCCGTCTTTCCTTGTCTCGGAAAGACAAAATCTCGTGCTTGGAAATAAGTGATACATGGATAGTACAAGATATACCCCATAGGCCAATCACATTATTTGGTGACTATCTTTCATAATTGATTAAGGGCATATCACATATGATATAGTTGGTGTTAAATTTTTGAGGATTGAATGACATGAGAAAATAAATTGAGGAATATTTTCTTAAGTGTAAGAGCCTTATGTGATAGATGGGTAAATTCTAAGTTGGGTAAAAATTGCATTATTAAACTTGAGGTAAATTCTTTTAGATTATGATCAAGTGAGATTAGATAGAGAGAAACTATGTTCTATTTTAATTTCGAGGACAAAATTTTTGTAAGTTGGGTAGATTGTAAACCCCCTCACCCAAAATAGATATTTTGTGTATATTTTATATTATTATAGATATTTAATTTCTTTAGAGTATTCTGTTATTTAATTAGCAAATGAAATTCTTGATATATTTACTTATATAAATATTTATTTAGAATCATTTTTAGGTTATTTTAGATTTTTAAAATTAATTAGGATTTATTTGGATATATATAGTCTTAATATTAGATAGATGCTAATTTAGTGTTAATAGATATTAATAAGATTTTATAAATTATTTGTATTATATTTAATTATATTCAAGATTATAAATTATTGAGATAGATTCAAACTCTATTTTAAATTAATTCAAATCCTGAACCTACTAGGAAATCAACTTCATGCATATCCTATCCTTATTTAAATTCATCATAATCCTATCCAAATTAACCAATCCTAGTCGTATTTAATTAAGTAGTGTCCACCATTATAAATACCTCATCCTTCATATTTTTCTTTCCCAAATTTCTCTCTTTTTTGTCAAAAAATAGTCAAAATTCGTCATAAATTCAGCCTCATTTTCTACTAGTTATGACGAATTAAAAGGACGATATCTCCTAGCTCCGGACTCCAAACGAGGCCTAATTTTTTTTGTTAGAACGATAATGAGGTTAGATTTCTGATTATATAAATTATGAGTTTTAAATTCTGGAAAATTTGTAGAGCACAGCATGTCCAAAAATAGACGTATTTTGATGTTTTCACGATTCCGGGAGAACCAGGAATCAGAATTATGAACCGTTTAAAGTTTCAGAAAGCTAATGTCGAGATAATCGACATATATTTTTCCCAGAATTTATTTCGAAGTATTTATATACTATTAATTCTGTAGAACTTCTAGGTTAGAATTTAACCATCGGTGCACAATACAAAATTTGTATGTGCCATAATTCCCAAACGAATTTGAATTCGGATGAGCCGTAAATTCTAGTATATTTTTGATGCTGAAATATACAGGAAATCATGCATAAAAGTCGAGTTTGTATCGGTTGACTTTTTGGTCAACAGATCGCCTCGATTTGCGTGCCATGAGTCTCGAGTTGATAAAATTCAGTTTTTTTGGACATAATTTAGGAATTAACATAAAAATCAGAATAATAAGATTAAAATAGGATTTTAGAGTAATTATTTCAGAATTAAATAAATTAAAATAAATTATCTTTTGACGTGATAAATTCGTAATACATAGGCTATTTGGACTGTGACTTGGACTCTGATTCATACCAGCAGCAGGACCCCAGGAAAGATATCTTGCCAAATTGCTTACAGTATTTTGTATGCTTATTATATTTCTGTATATTTATTGCATTTCTATTTTATTTATTGCATGTGTAGTTCCTTTCAGTCATTACTATATATTAGATATGTTGACACACACTTGACACTTAGTATCATAGAGGACAATTATTAGGCGTATGGGCTTTTAACCACTCTGGTAAACCGTAATAACTAGCACGCACTATGGTGGTCGTGTCCGATGGTCGCTACCTCCGAGGTATGTCGATTGATGGAGTCCGAGGGTCGCTACCCCAGAGGTATGTCGGCTGATGATGTCCACTGACGAGCGTATGAGTTGTGAGGATTAGATCGAGTAGCCTACCCTTGCCCATACGTCAAAAAGTTGTCCTTATTTGCATTCATATAGATTGTCATGTACAGCGTACTTATCTATTTTTAAACCATATGCATGTTTACTGTATTCAAATTGGCTCATATTTTCTGTATCTTGTTACGTCTCTCTGAGGACTTGGTCCGCTGCCAGGTGTATCTTTTCTTGAGTATTTACAGGAGCGCAGATTTGGATGGTTATATGTGATCCGAGGATGTCTTCCCTTCGAGCTGTGATGGATAGCTGGTATTCTTATATTGTGTTGTGGTGTTGTACTCATATTGTATTTGCTCTTATATTCGAGTTGGTAGTGGATTTGTTTTCATCCAACTATCATCCTTAGATACTTCTTATTGAGATCTAGTTTCATAGATACGGGTTATTTATTTCTATATGATTTTGGTGGATGAGATTTAGATTATACCCTGTGACTTGTGCCATATATTTTATACCACTTGTGGATTTGATATTCATATTACAGC